>OU015497.1:51860290-51895290 GCA_907164885.2 Dolomedes plantarius | reverse complement strand
ACATGTTGCTCAGACGCCGTGAACTTTTAAAGAAACCTTTTAAGGAAAAATTTCTTTTTTGAACAAAAGATCCTTTTTGTAAGCGTTTTGAATGAAATTTTCTTTCCATATTAATTTGAAAGTTAGATTCTATCAGAGTTAAAATATTTTGAAGTCTGAAACAAAGAGCAGGAAGCGTCCAAAATGGCGAAATTGCTTTTGATTTTTTGAGCTTTATTTAAAGCATTTCTATGGAATAAAATTATCTGAATACTTTGTGCTGGCAATTTAATGGGCTTCTTTGCCTTTACGTTCCTACAATTGAATTCAAGTCTTTTGAAATATCAGGATTTTTTTTTTTCAAGTGGTTATTTTATTATTTACGCTTTCAAAGAGTTAAGATTTTTTAAAAGAAATTATTGTACTAATACACAGAATATTGAAAAGAAAGTGAAATCCAATTCGATAAAATTATTCGCGTTTGTTTTATGAGTTTCTATCCAATGGAACTAAAGGTAATTTATGACAATCGTTATATTGTTACATTCATGCTTGAGTTATTTATTTTTGTGTTGTTTTCATAAAATATTTTAAAGAGTTACTTATACATAATTATACAACGTCTATAACTTTTAGCATATGTCTTTTGTAAAATCTAAGATATTGAGTAAATTTGGAAAAAATTCGAAGTAGTTGTGTTTATTATATAAAAAAATGCTGCTAAAGAAAAATATTTTTTCTAGAAAATATTGTACTTTACTAGCTATAATAAATAGGAAATGAAAAGATTTTAGGAGTAGTCTGAGATAGATAAGTAACATAACAAATCTCTTTTTTTTTTAAATCTGAGCCTGCAAAAATACTAGTAACGACATGCAGAATTTATAGGGTAAGGACGGAAAGTATTGTTACTCATTAGTTTTTTAAAGAAGAGTATTTGTAAAAATGCAATTAGTCTGTTTTAATAGAATATGAGTCTGAGATAGATAAATAACTTCAAAAATCTCCTATTTATAAATCTGATAATGCAAATGCAGTAACAATGTGCAAAATTATCCTTAGCATGGGAAAGAAAAATTGTCATTACTAATTAGTTAAGAATATTTGTGAAAATACAAGAAGTGTGTTTTTACAGAAACTGAGTCTGAGATACATAAATAACTTTTGAAAGCTCCTGTTTATAAATCTGAAAATGAAAATGCAGTAACAAGGTGCAAAATTATCTTTAGCATGGGAAAGAAAAATTGTCGTTACTAATTAGTTAACCCTTCAGTACTCGCGTCACTAGCTGTAACACGAACAGTCGCGTGGGTGACAAGTGTCACCCACTCTTATGTCGGTGTTATATCCATATGTATTTAACTTTTTTGCAACCTAATTATTTCAATAGTTTTTTAGGAGTATATACTACAAATAAAATACAATTAAATTTCAGAAAAAGAAACATTATATATTACAAATCAACCACATATTCAAAATACAAAAAAATTAAAACATTCTGCACATACATTTTTCAAATGGTCATTACATATCCACTTTCCGCATTTCTCGAACCACTTTCACGTTGTTCTGTCTCTCTGTCGTCCACAAGCGTAACAGCGTAAGTGGCGCACCCAGGGGGTGGGCTAAGGGGCATTTTCCCACCCCCAAAGAAATAGAAATTGCATTATGAATATTGTATTTGCATTATAAATATTTTTATCCATTTAACTCGCCCCGCTCTACCCCCCCCCCCAAGATTAAATCCTGGGTGCTCAACTGAACAGCGTCCTCAGGCACATTCTTTTCCTCTTGAGGTACACTGTTTCAAATACATTCCTTATGGGAGCAAATTTATCAAATTCTCGTCGAGATGCCCTATCCCGAATGTCATCAAAACGAAGGCACCTGAGAGGAAACATAAAACTGTTTCTGCTCATTGTTAGGTAGCATGATTCTTACCCATTACTGTTCGAGTTATCCCATAACTTATCGATATTTGTCCTGGAACTTTTATAAGTGCCTATGAAAAGAAGAAGACCAAATAAGGTCCAGACTTCTACCTCGTTGGTATTTCTGGCATCGCGATCCCTTTCAAATTTACATTTGATAGAATCAATGTAAATATTTGTGCAGTCTGCTATTACTATTTTATAGACGTTTTCGTCAATAAACAAATCTAATATTTTTTTCTGGAAAAAAAAATTGCTGCTATGCCTTTTGGCCCTGGAAGATGAGTTATAATGTTTTCCTGCCTTGTTCTGACATTTCTAACATATTTTTTTTTATCACATTCAAGAATGTCATCAAAAAAGTTTGATGTAAAATGCCCTATTAGAGATTGATTCTCTCTTAACAGATTTTTAATCATAAATAAAGAAAAGGATCTAAAATCTAAATTTTACGGAGACTAAGATAAATTCACTTTCCTTGAAAAGTTACGTAGATGGTCGCGTGGGGGACAGGTGTCAACCAGTGAACTTTGGCGAGATTTAATCGAAGAACAGTTAGAGACTAAATAAAGTGAAAAGAGAGGGGACAAGAGGGAAGGCTCATTTGAAGGTAGAAGGAAAAGGGGAGACTTCCAATCTTCCGATGGCCGCCATTAGGGAAGATGAAAGCAGGTGGGTGACATATGCCACCCGCGTGAGTATTGAAGGTTTAAGAGTATTTGTGAAAATACAGGAAGTGTGTATTTACAGAATATGGATCTGAGATAGATAAATAACTTATCCAATCTCCTATTTATGAATCTGAATAAGAAAAATCAACAGCGTTATGCATACTTTTCTTTACCATCAGGAAGAAAAATTACTGTTACTAATGAGTTTTTAGTGACGAGTATTTGCGAAAATGCAATTAGTTTGTTGTAACATAATATGGGTCTGAAATAGATAAATAACTTATCAAAGCTCCTATTTATTAATCTGAAAATGCAAAAGTGGTAACGACATGCATATTTTATTTAGCACAGGGAAGAAAAAGTATTATAACTAATTAGCTTTTAGTGAAGAGTATTTGTATAAATGCAATAGGTCTGTTGTAAAAGAATATTGATCCGATACACAGGGTATCCGGGAAAAAGGCATTCAAAAGTCATAACTTATTTTTACGAAACTACCCATTAGAATTTAAAAAAAAATATTTAAATAAAAAGAACATCGCACCAAGTTTTAATACCAGTCATAGATTTCTATCATAGTATCATCTATTTCGATGTGGGCACCTTTTGTAGCACGACTAATGTCTAAATGGTAATCCAGTCCTCTACAAGTATTTCGTAGCATATCAGGCGTTATTAGAAATTTTTGTTCGGGGATTAATTAAATCCAGTTGTATAAACAAAAAACTGAAACCGTGAATGAGTTAAAGAAGCGTATCATTCAAGCAATTTGCGTAATAACTCCTGATATGCTACGAAACACTTGAAGAGACATGGATTAGTTTGCTGTGCTAAAAAAGGTGCATACAACGAAATCTGTGATACTATGATAGAAATCTATGATTGATATTAAAACTTGGTGAGATGATCTTTCTATTTAAATATTTAAAAAAAATTCTAATGGGTAGTTCCGCAAAAAAAAGTCATGACTTTTGGATACCTTTAGCCCGGACACCCTGTATATAAATAATTTATCAAGGTTCTTGTATATAAATCTAAAAATGCTAATGCAGTAAATTCAAAATTTATTAGATTCAAAAATTCATTTATCATGAGAAATAAAATCTTGTATTACTGATTAGTTGTGAGTATTTGTGAAAATGCAATTAGTCTGTTGTAAAAAAATATGGGCCTGAGATAGATAAATAACTTATCAAAGCCCCTATTTATAAATCTGAAAAAGCAAAACCAATAACGACATACATATTTTTGTTTAGCTTGAGGAAGAAAAATTACAGTTAGTAATTAGCTTTTAGTGAAGAGTACTTTTAAAAAAGTAATTAGTCTATTGTAATAGAATATGGGTCGTTAACGAACGGCAGGATTTGGAGTTCTAAACGTATCCAAAACGGCATTTCTTTTGACAGCTCAGATCTTCATTTCGAATGTTACGCTATGGGGAATGCTTGTCTGTTTAGGTTGCTAATTACAGATTGACGAATGCATATTTATGAATTATTTTTCTTGAACATTTAATAGAGATCACATAGCTGTTTAAATATTAAATACTTCTATAGTTAAGTTTTACAGGTATTCAAATTATGATGTGTATCACCAGATAATTAAAATTGTACTTTGAAACAGTAGAATGAAAATAAACATTTTTTGGAAGGCATTTAAACATTTGTTTCAATAACGAAATGTAAAATGGAGTTATGACATTCTTCATAATTTATCTTCATGAAAGAAAATTTCAAAGCAAATTGGTTAGAAAGATAACTGAATTTAAAGAAGAAAATTACATTACTTCCCAATACAGAGTCCATTGCTTCCCAAAAGAAATTACTGTAAACCCAACAAAATTAACCTGTAAAATATCTTTGTTTTGAAAATAAAGAATTTTTCATAAGAGTGCGAAAATTTCGAGGTCGGCATATCTCTGGGAACTAATAACGAACCATTTTTGAGATATTTCGTAAAATTCTTGTTTATCTATGTTACGAGTATTCGTTTCCAAGATTGATACTCTCGCATGGTGTATCAGGGCTCTGAATCCATTTTTCACCTAACATGAAAAGAAAAATCACCCGACAAACAGAGGAAACGTTCTCCCAGAATGCCTTAAATATATATTTAGAAAGTACTAAACTGCAGGGCGGCTGATAAAGTATGGTGACATACAACTTTATCTCTATCTTCGTTTAAACAGTGCATTCAGGATATACACTGGTGTAAGAAATTAAGAGAATTTGCAGACTTGGTCGATTATCTCTAGAACTACTGTACCGATATTAATGAAATTCGATATGTACATACATTGATACAATACAAAACAAATAACCATTCAATAATTGTAATACACACGTATGATCGTGCGTAACACTCGTTGGAGTCGGAAGGTATGAAACAGCGGTTGCAGAATAAACAAAAAATGGGTTAATAGATGGGTTAATAGGGGGTATGGTCCCTTCTTACAGATATACATGTCTCGCAGCGTGATTTCATACTTGAAATAAGGCAGTTTATCATTTCCTGTGGCAATTGTTCCCACTCGTTCAGCAACGCTGTTTTCATTCCCTGGATAGATATCGGAGGGGGGTTGCGAGTTACAACTGCCCTCCCCAGAGCGTCCAAGACATGCTCTATAGGGTTAAGGTCTGGAGATCTGGCTGGCCAATCCATCCGGAGAATATCCTCACTCTCTAGAAATTCGTCGACTAGAAGAGCTATATGTGACCTCGCGTTATCATCCATTAAAATGAACTCAGGGCCAACTGCATCCCTGAAAAGGTGAACATAGGGCTCCAAGACCTCATCCCTATACCTCACACCAGTCACAGTGCCTCTTTCAAAGACATGGAGAGGTGTGCGGCCATCCAACATGATTCCTGCCCAAATCATTAAACCTCCTCCGCCATAATGGTCGAATTTGCGGACATTGGAGTGTAGGAAGCGGGTCCCTGGTTTTCTCCATATGAACGTACGGCGAGAATCGGTGTTTAGGCTGAACCGGGACTCATCAGTGAAGAGAACGATCGCCCATTGATCCATACTCCGATCTCTATGCGCTCTGTACCATGATAAACGGATTCTCCTGTTCGTAGAAGTTAGCGGGACGCAAACAGCAGATCTTCTTGCAAACAACCCTCTCTCATGAAGTCTTTTGGAAACAGTTACCCTTGATACACGGGTTCCTGTGGCTGCATACAAGTCACGAGAGAGCTGTAGCACTCTTGTTACGCCTCGCTATAATCGACAAATGGCGATCTTCTCTGGCCGTCGTGGCTCTTGGACGACCTTGCCCAGGCTTTCTATCGATAGATCCGGTATCCTGGAACTGTTTCCATAAGTTACACACGACGCTGGGCGTTAAATTGAACTCTCTACAAATTTGGATTTGAGATTGGCCTGCTTGTAGCCTCCCCACAATTCGCCACCTCATTCCATCATCTAAACGTTGGTGTTTACTCATTTTTACTGCTAAAATTTGAAATTAACCGATTGCTGCAAAATAACACCAAGAAATTCGCCGAGGTGTGCTAGCGAACGAAATGCGTCTTAACTTACCCGCGCTTATAAAGCCTGTTTCTCTACTGGCTCCGTCTGCACACACGTGTACGCTTACGTATTTGACGTACAAGATTTGCATTTTTGTCTAGAAGCAGTGGTTTTACATTCAGTTCAGTTCTTTTCATGAAATTCGATAAAATTTCATGAAATTCTCTTAATTTATTTCACCAGTGTATATTTAAGAAACACAGATTAAATAATTTTATTGGCATTATCTTCAAAAACGAATTATGAGAAAAAAGGAAATGTAATACATAATAGCTTATGTTAACATTCAGTTGTCTATAAAATGTATCAGTATTATAAGCATATAAAATACTCATAACTATAAACTTAGTGCTCGATTTTAGAAAGGTAGTATATTAATACTGATATCATATTACTTGATGCAAACAAGCGGTTTAAAGGTAATTTGTATGAGGTTTTATAATTTTTAATTCTCGTTATCACCGATGTTTATAAATTATACGATAAATAAGTTTCTCATAAAAGCGCATCATGTAAGAGAAGTCATTTTAGTGTTTATTTAATTTACAGTATTCGACAAATAACAATGATATGATTAAGAGCAAGCATATAGTTTCTTGGGGGGGGTGTTCAAAATTATGAATGAATAAAAACATTTAGCTAGATTTACAAAAAATATAGAATGATAACATTTTATAATCTGATATCATTGTCTTTTAAGTTTTATAAAATGCTATCTAGTTGTTGAAATAACCTAGGAGATAATGAAAATAACATAAAATGTTGAAAGTAAGCAGCGTCTACTTGCTGAGATTTATAGATTATTTCAAAAATTTCTTTATCTAGATATTTCCACATAAAGGGTGCAGAAGCTCAAAAGTGTGGAGCCAGGGTGAAAAGCTTATCAATCAAAGTCAGAGGCACCTTCTTATAGATCTATACAAATAGCAAAATGAATTGGCTGCGTCTTTTATGAATAATTTATTCTTTAAATCAAAAAGCTGTATTCATATATTTCAAACTGAATAATGATTATAAATGTAGTAAAATTTTCTAAAATTTAAAAGGTAATAAGTAAAATTATTATCGATATTTAGCGATGTTTTCAAAAACGGGGATTCAATTTATTCCGTGATTTAATCTGAAAATGTTGTTTTATGTTAATTGTTTCCTTGATTACTAATCCGGCACAGTCACCGAAAGCATGCCGTCACACCCAGAAATGGAGAAAAATGAGGTCGTAACTACACTGCTGGCCACTGTAAATGCAACACGCTGAAGGAAACATGCAAATAACATGAAATTTACAACATGCATTAGCGGAGGTGAGATATGCAAATGATTAGAATTTCAGAGCAGACGCACATCACGCGCGCCTGTGGCGACACTTCAAAGCGCTATTTAAGGCTTGGAGATTTCGACGATTTCAAGTTCGGCAATTGTGTTTTCTTGTGGTTTTTTCAAAAAAAACGATCAATTATGCCTCGTCGAAAACAGCGATCATCTTTTGATCAAGTATCCGAGTTCGACAGAGGAAGGATAGTGGCCTACCGAGATTGTGGATTATCTTTCAGGGAAATCGGTAGTAGTGTTGCACGAAACCAAACAACTGTAATGCGGATATGTGATCGTTGGATGCAGGAGGGTACGACGGACCGGCGTGTTCTATCGCATCCACCTCAGCGCACCACTTCACGTGATGACAGGCAAATTGTGCGCATGGCAGTGACGGATTGCTCAGTCACATCACGAACCATAGAACAGCACATGCAGTCTGTAACGCATCATCCAGTGTCTGCGCGTACCATTCGATGACGTTTTCAGCAGAGTGGACTGTCCGCAAGACGTCCATTGCTTTGTCTACCCTTGACGCAGAACGACAGACGTCTCCGCCGCCAATGGTGCGATGCCAGAAGGATGTGGACGGCAGAATGGAATGAAATTGTCTTTACTGACGAGTCACGCTTCTGTCTGCAACACCACGATGGTCGCATTCGAGTCTGGAGACACCTTGAAGAGAGGATGCTGAACAGCTGCGTTATGCACCGCCACACTGGTCCTGCACCGGGTATTATGGTATGGGGTGGTATTGGATATCACTCTCGCACACCTCTAGTACGCATTGCCGGTACTTTAAACAGCCAGCGCTACATCTCCGAGGTGTTGGAGCCAGTTGTCCTTCCTTCCCTTCAGGGCTTGCCCACAGCCATATTTCAACAGAATAATGCGCGACCACACGTGGCACGCATTGTCCAACGGTTCTTCGTCAATCGCCAGATTGAATTGCTTCCCTGGCCGCCTCGTTCTCCGGATCTTTCACCGATAGAAAACCTGTGGTCCATGATTGCTCTACGATTGATACCGATTCCATCCCCAGCTGCCATAGCAGATCAACTTTGGCAACGTGTGGAAGCTGCTTGGTCTGCTGTACCCCAAGAACTCATCCAAAGTCTCTTTGAATCAATGCCGAGGCGTGTGGCAGCGGTGATCTCCAACAATGGCGGCTACTCTGGCTACTGATTTTGGCAGGAACCACACTTCACAGAAGTCTATAAATTAAATCATTTGATACTTGGTCAACATGTTATCTACAAAATAAATTTTGTTGTGATATCTCTTGTCTTTCTTGGTGTTGCAGTTTGGGTGGCCAGCAGTGTATCTTGAATGAAGGTGAGAAACAGAGCTATTATCTAAATTACCTATTCCGTGACACAAAGTTTCCTTCATAGAGCCGTTTCACATAGGATCCGTCAGAGTCATGTGTTAAAGATTCTGTTGGCGCTTTAAAGAGAACATGTTTACACCTATAAAAAAACAACGGATTTCAGCCAATCAGATGCTCTCGACGCTTCTGTAACAAAAGCAATGTGAACATGTTCTCTTCTCAGAGACAACACGGAGTCTATGTGAACAGGCCCTTAGTTCTTTGCATTTCAACGGACATAAGTATCCTATCAAAACTCCTGCGAACACTTAAGTAAAATGTGTGATGATACTGTTAAAGTAAACTGCTTACTACGTGTGGGGCATGAATTGTATTGAGAGAACTGCATCGAAGGAATTTAACATACACTAAAACGCAACAAAACTAGATAAATTTGGATAAGTTATAGCAGTAAATTTAAACAAAATAGTTAAATGGTAATGCCCCAAAACTCACAATATAGTTCATATTAAAAGAAGAGGAAAAACGTCATATAAGTGTCATACTATAGGTAGTATTATACATTCTTCCTTTTGAGAATCCATTGTTCGTAAATATTTATAGTAAGTTAAAAGTTGTGTACGTTTTACTACATATTTTAGAAGTGAGTTTGATAGACTATGCCAGTACCATTAAACCATTCCTGTTGCTGTATGATAAATTTTGCGTCAATGCTTCTAAAAATGTCGAAACAAGAGATAAATTTAAAAATAAAAATGCACACTTTCTTTATACCAACGGTAGGAAATAAGATATAAATAAACCCAAAACGAATTACAATATACTATCATTTATTCATATATAACGTCAGAAGTTTCATTGAAAATGCAGCTAAAAGGAAATATTGCAGTGAAAATTTTAATACGTTATATTCATCGAAGTCGCTTACATAAATATCATACTTCTACGTCATGTATGACGTGTGCTAAATGAAAAATAAATACGTTTGCGATATTTTATTGACTTAATATCTAAAAATCAGTAGCGTGCATTAAAATTGCAGTGAGATGACAACTTGTCCTTCTAGAGCTTGATTTTGAATTTAACCCTTAAGTGGTAATATACATCTCTTGGACGATTAAAGTTGATACTTTTCCCGCTAGGGTGCCTAATTATCGATTTGAAAACTTCATGTTCGAGCTATGCTTCAGTTATTTCACCACCTTGGTTGTGTTTGTTTACATATTTAATATATTTAATTTTTGTATATTTAATATATTCATCTAGAACTGCTAGGAAGTGTACTCCATAGGAGCTCACGCGTGTGTAAATGAACCTCCCATACCATTTAGTGGTAGATGCCCTTTTCATATGTAAAGGCCTAAAAAATTTAAAAAAAATTATATTAAAATTAAAACCAAGTGTAAATATTTTTAACAAATCAATAATACCTTAAATACTATAAGAGCTAAAATTAAGTGCTAATAAGAGCTAAAATTAAATGAAAATCGGAAAATTACATAAGTAATGAGCTAAGAAATCCAACTTAGTCTCATGGACGGATGTTAGTGGTAGGGTGAGTCAGACATATGTTACCATTAAAGGGTTAAGAAAAAAAAACTGACCAGCAGTTTTATTTTTTTATTAAATCAGAGGACGACACGTGTAAATTTGATTTTGTTATGTGTTTTAAATGTTATAAAATAGCATTTATTTCACATACTGTTTATTTCAAATACTTAGATTTATCTGTCTTAACGTTTCATGGAAAAAGGAATACTGCCCTTATATAATCTGTTACGATCAGTTTTAAAACAATGGTAATACGAAAGATCACAAGACTGCAGTTTTATACATAGATAATATCCGTGAACCAATGTCATATAGATTTTAAGTGATATAAGATATGCTCAATTTTATGGAACTCTATCTTCAGAAATGTAAGAAGGAACATGGTTTTAATAAAACGATTGAAACTATCTATATATTTAAGTTGCTAAGCCAATTCTTTGGACATTCGGTGAGAGAAAACTACTGCATCAATTTACTTCATTTTGGTCTTCTAAACGAAAGATTTTGATCTATAGATGTGTCAAATTTAGATTTTGTAAAGGCAATTTCTATTAATTAGCGATAATTTACAATTAAAAATTGCTTTCTGAGCATGCTCATTGACATGCTTAGATCTGGCTTTAGATACTGCCTAAACACGAGGCCGCATAAACACATTAATTTGTTCCTGCGCATTCTAAGTGACATGTTTAAATCTGGCTTTAGATACTAAGCCTGAGACCGCATAAACATGCTAATTTGTTTAGTCCGAATAATGTCTCTAGCTAGCTCTCTCTCTCTCTGCCATTTTTATTTTCAATTATGTTTGTGAGATATATATATATATATATATATATATATATATATATATTATATATATATAAACCTGACGGAAATTGTTTATTTCGTGCTGTTGAGTAACCGTATTTCTTTTCATTGTGTTCAATAATAATCTTTTAAAATTTGTTTCTCTCTTCTTAATATTATAATTTTTAACATTTGGCAATTATGTGTTGAGTGCAATTTCTGTATTAGTACATTTATTTACTATCCAGCCGTCATGTTTTGATGGGTACAAACTAGTCAACTATAAAGTCTTTTACTATATAGATATGCACTAAGAATTTAAATTAATTAAATTAACTATTGACAGAGAGAGAACTGTATAGTTTAGATATTTACAGAAGCCTGTATCGGGGCGAGAAAGGTTACATATACATTATACAAGGTGATTCAAAAAGAAACATCCGATTAAAAAAAATCATAACTATTCATCTTTTACTCCGTTTTGATCGTATAATGTATAGGAAGAAAGAGGAAAATCTCAGGTTTCACTCAGTTGCCGACAAGTAGCATTAACGCTCTTCCTTCGCCCGCCACTTCAGTGTTTGTAAATATGACGACTGCACAACAGAAATCATTTTGTATTCTACGCTTTGTGAAGTGTGAGTCCTTAACATCTGTTCAGAATGATTTTCGTCGACAAAACCCTGGTAGATTGAAGTTCCTACCGCTCAGAGCATCAGGCGATGGTATAAACAATTCCAAGGCACGGGTTGTCTGTGTACGCATAACAGCCATAGAAGCAGTGTATGCAGACATGCTGGCAAACGTTTGGGACAAATTTGCCTACTGTATAGTCGTGTATCCAAAGGTGAGCATATTGAGCAACATTAATTTAGTTTGTAAAAATAAACAAAAAACTTTACGATTAGCCATGTAATATAAAATTAATTTTAAGTTTCTATGTTCAATATTTTTCATAATATGCTCATTTCAAATCCGGTGATTCTGTTTGAAACACTATGCATAATAAGCTGCAAAAGGTGCTACAAAATGAAGCTATATTTCACTCATTTCTCATCCACACACATTTTTGTGTTATGCTGCATATTCCCTCGTGTTTTCTGATATGCGATATAAGTTATTAATTCATATTTATTCGTATGTTGGCATGGATCACAAGAAAAATAATCAATACATAACAATCATTTTATTATTCATGAGTACATTTGTGTGTAAACTGAATAAAAACAGTCGAACTTTTTTATCTTCTACTAAATGAAGAACAGTTGCCGACGCAAATGATATACTGAGTCTCAATTTCATTTTTCTCCTTTTTTTCTCCTTTTGAAACATTTAATTATCTGCTTTTGCGTTGACGTATAGAAGGTTTTACTCCAGCCTAACAAAGACCAGAATTTCTTCAGTCTTAACGAGCAGTACAGCTGCAGTGTTCCATTAATATTTAAAAAGTCGCCGCGGATGCACCAAGAACATTTTACTCGTCGTTTATTAAAATATCCAGGTTTATCGTTTTTCTTTGTTACTGATATAAAATACTACACTGGAAAACTGAGCAGAAATTATTTTAAGACATGGATGGAACATGGGACAAATCAGAATTGTTTAAAAATGAATCAATCTCGAGTTATTTATCAATTACTGCTTACACATATTGCTGAAAAAAATAATTTTTTTTTTTAGTTTTAAGCTTATAGGGATTGTTTCGAATGAAAATCTTAGTTTCTTCATCTTATTATGGTTTATACATTTTAGCTGTATGTCTGTTTTAATTTATTAGCTTTTACGTTAATATTCATCTATACCTAAAATTCATATTAATTAACAAGGGGATTTCGCTCTACTTATATAATACTGTGAGAGATGCTTTTAAGTTATTAATTTATTACGTATTGAAATTTAGCATATAATTACGTATGCACCATGGGGAGTTACAAAACAGTTTTAACGACCCCATATTATTCATTGCACTAGCATTTTTCTATTTCCATAATCTTTATAATTCGTTGGTATCCAATGTCGAGGATTATGACTTTAACAAATTTTAACTTACAAATATTTAACTTACAAATATTTTAACTTACAAATATTATTCAAATTTTAACTTACAAATATAAATCCCTATGAGTGAAAAGTTGTTGGGAAAATACATCTAAGCAGATGACTCACAAATTTTACTCCTAATCCATGTTTTACGGATCGTCTCTTCGAATCCCTCATCTCACGCTCTAGCCTTCCCTAAAGGAGGTAACATTTGTTTGGTTGTATCTAATTATTATAATTTACAGTGTAATAAACTGTCTTTGTAATGATTTCCCAAATTATAGGGTTCAAATAGTTCAATTTTTGCGCATCAAAGTATGAGAATGTTTTATTTGTATATAAAATGATACGTATTTGAAATAGTATATCAAAAGGGACTATGTGGTGTCTGAGAAAAAAACCCGAATTTCGTTTTAAATACATTATTTAGTCATGCTGATTCTGAAAATAAAAACCCTTTTTTTAAAGTCTGAAAAATTTTGAACATCGTCTAGAATTCATTCAAAGAAGAAATAAATAAAAAGAAATGATTTCTAATCGAAATTTACAATCCTTACACGCATAAGTTTTAAGAAAGAGGGGTGTGTACAGCTTTTGATTAATGATATGTCTAATTTATACTTTTAATTGGGTTTCTTCCGAGAAGTTCATTAAGTGGGACACTTATGATTCAAAAACGTTTAGGTAAAACATAACTAAGAGTAGGAAGTACAATTAATATGCCCCTTTAAAAGCAAAACAATGATGTGGAAAGCAACATTTTGCAACATTTCGAGGCAATTGAACAAAAAATGTTTTTGTTCAATTTCTTCAAAATTGCAGTACAGAGCAATTTGATTGTAATATTGCAAGAGCTGCTATCGTAACCCCAGAAAATTACATGCTTATATTTTGGGGTAGGCATACCACAGTTTGAAAACCACGTCTAAAGTAAATTTTTGCATTTGTCCTTATGCCTCTCTCTGTATTTCTTTCCGTTACTCTCTGGATTGATTTCTTTCGATAAGGGGCAGCGGTGATGATCAATCAAAGTTTTCTTACCACAGCTTGGATTTCGTCTACTTCATTCGGTGGGCTCGATGTAGCCTTAAGGTAGCGCACTAGCTTTCGGTACTGAGGATGCTTGAACCAAATCCAGGCACTCTCCATGAAATACCTCCGTGTCTAGACCAGATATGGGCGCGTTAAATCCGTAGATCGGAAAGTCCCTATATGAGGTCAGAGAGGTTGGGAGTGGGTACGATCTTCCAGATGTCACCCTTGGTGGTGCTCGGTCAAAATTGAGGAGGCAACTAGTTAAGACGGACTCCCGACCTTGTGGTACTATATATCAATTGGAGCCACACACTTTAGTGGAACCACACACTTAACTTATATGGGCCTGGTCTGGAACTTCCAGCCAGGGGGCATTAGAAAAAACAGCAACAACTTCATTCGGTACTTAAATAATTCCTGCGCTTCGAGTATCAACATACTATTATTTTAAGCTCATACATTTCGGGAGTAAATAGTCACTAATTCCCGTCCAGCGTACAAATATTTAGAGTTCCGAGATTATAGCGGAATTTTTTTTAAAGGATTGTGCCGATAGACTTTAGCCAGGTGATAGCCAAATGGCTAGGGCGCTGGCGTTCGGTTTGAATTCCACTGTTGGCATGAATGTTTGTAGTCGTTCGGAATTGGCTTTAAATTGTAGGTCCCGGTCTAATTAGCCATCGTGTAGCAAAAAGTTGACCGTGGTGCTCCAAACCAAACCAAACAGATAGACTTTAGCAAATGAGAAAGTTAAGAAATCAGATATGATTAGCAAGCAGAAAAAGGTGAAGAAAATTGTACCCTATACACTGACATATATTTTTTTCTCCTTCAATAAATTATGGATCTATAGAAAATTAAACCCACTGTACTTAATATAAAAAGCGAATATTTAAACACCAAAACTACCAAAGCATATCATTGATAATTTTTTTAAAATATTTATGTTAATCACGTCTTTGAAGAAGCCCAATATATTATATATTTGAGGATGCATTAATCTAACTATACATGTTTATTTTTAAAGTAGTTAAACAGATTCATTAAAGCAGAGAAAACGGTTTTAATACATATCCAGTTTAACATATACATAGAAATTAATCAATAAAATATATACAAGTATTATTTGGTTTTAAATAAACTGCAGATATAAAATATTGCAAGTGTTATAGTTATAAATTATTATAAACACTTGGGAATATTAAGTCAATATTTATTAAACGTATAGACACGTCCTTGTTGAAAAAGAAAGATATATTTCAATTGAAAATATTTCACCAAAATGGAATGTTAGGATTCAATGCCATAACGCCTTTATTTTACGAAAATGAAAGCGGGGTAACAGTTTCGTCTGACATTTATCTGTCGAGACGTAATTTTCCAGGAAAATTTCAAAGTAATATGTATCCGCTTGAAAAGCATGATAGGTACCACATATGCTCCTGTATGCACTATTACATATGTGATTTGTTTGCTGCTTTTATATGATTAATGCCAAAGGTCGAATGTCTTCCTGAAAAATTTTATTTAGAAATTTGTATATTTGATAAAGTTGAAAATAACGCATGAAATCAAGGATTCCTTTAAGATCTCTTTACAAATTTCCCTATTTATGCATAAAGGAGAGACATCATAAAGTAGAATTCTATAAATGTAGAAACAATCCTTAAGAACAAACTGTATTTATTTGCCTTTGCTATCACAAATTACACTTAAAATTGAAGAATTTCTCAGTTTCTGAAACATAAGCAGTAATAAAGAATTCTCGAATTATCAAATCCTGAACATGAGAACAAACTGTACTTATTTGCCTTTGCTATCACAAACTACACTTAAATTTGAAGAATTTCTCAGTCTTTGAAAGATAAGCAGTAATAAAGAATCCTCAAATTCCCACATCCTTAACAAGGGAACAAACTGTACTTGTTTGCCTTTGCTATCACAAATTACACTTAAAATTGAAGAATTTCTCAGTCTTTGAAACATAAACAGTAATAAAGAATCGTCAAATTCTCAAATCCTTAACAAGAGACTTAATTTATCATTAAGAAGTAAAAAAAAATGGAACTTATTATTATACCCAAATTCTTCTTAAAATATTTTTTAAGTACGGATAGCATACTAAATATAGATACAAAATAAATAAATTACCTTTCTAACTTCTGAGGTATTTAATGGAATATATTATTAGTTTTTATGTTAATGTGAATGTTATACTACAGGTTTTCCTTGATTAAAAATTATATTGAAAACTTGCAAGATTAAAATTTTCTGAAAAACTATTTAAAACAAAGCTGTGTACGAAAGAAAAATTAAATAACATGACACTTTTTTACATATTTCATCAAATCTAATAAAGGTTTGTTCATTATTTTAAACTATATTTTTTTCTTAGTCATCCATTTTAGCATTCCAAAAAGCAGATATTTAGTAACTGAAGGAGAGATGAAATCATTAAAACAAATTGCAATTATATATTCGTTCTCCTTTGAGAAACGGTGTATCAGATAAAACAATGTATTTAAAAACGTAAACAAGTTTTCAAAGTAAGGCAGTAATTCTAAATTAACGAAAAATACTAATTATGACTTTTCAGAGAAATCAGATTTTAATTATAGAACGGAATTTCAAAAATGATGATTGTAAGAGAAAAAAAGAGCTTTCTGCGAAAATTTTCACCCTCATAAATAACACAATAATGTATAATTCATAAAATGTTGCTTCGTGACAGCCGTAGGAAATGTTATTTATATATTTTGACATTCTGCTTGAAACTAACGGCATAAAACAGAGATAGAAGAAGATATAAAAATAAAGTTAAATACAATAATTTACAATACAACGTAAAACTGATAAATCTATAAATAGTATTCTACATTTTTTTAAAACGTGGTTGTTGGATGTTTTAAGCAAATCCTGACTTGTAGATTTTTATTTAAAGCTCATCACATTATATGGTTCACTACTGTTAAGATTTTCTTCCTTTTTTTAACTCTTTTACATTGACTCTTTTTCATGCGCAAAAAGGTAGAAATTTGGTATGATTATTTTAACTTCATAAATCAAATTGTTTCTACTGCAGTTTGCATTACCACTTGGATTTGGTACCTTCCTCGTAGTTTGCTGTGAATAATATTTTTAACTTTTATACACTCCTACACATCCATTTTATGATGCGTCTTTAAACGCTGATTTGTTAAAGTGCCTTTGTGTTTTCCCGTACAACTCAGTCTGCCCTTTCTTGCATTTTTTATTCTGACTATTTATGGGTTGCCAAATGTCTAATTTCCTTAATAGTGTATATAGAAATCCTGTATATAGTAAAATTCCTGTACTTTGCGACGCCCCCATTCTACGGCGGTTAGCGTGTCTAACTTAAGCAACTCGATGTTTTAGTTCAATGTTCAACCAAACCATGAATACTCTTGTGTCGTTCCTTCACAGGAAGTTGGTCACCTATATGAAGTCTCCATAAAAAAGTAGCCATCGTTTTACTGAGTTCATTGGTGATAGTCCCATCTTGAACGGAATACATACACACACACACACACGCACACAGACACACACACACACACACACACACGCACACAGACACACACACACACACACACACACACATATATATATATATATATATATATATATATATATATATATATATATATATAGCAATAACCTTTCGTTATCATTAAAACGTCTATTCAAAATTACTTCATCTTATCGCAACAGAATACTGTCCCTCATTTAAATTTGACCTAGGAATAACCGAAATAATCTAGTAGTTTTCCCCTCTAAAAACCACATGCGGATAACCTTATATAAGCGCTATATAAGAAGAAATTTCCTGATGCAACCTCGTCTGATGCAGCGTGATGAGGTCAGGTATCACTTTTTAACCAATTAACAGTTATTTCGCCTGTACTTTCCCGAAATATGGCTTCCCTCTGCGTCTTTTTGAGTTCGCACCCAAACCGATAACATGCAGCAAGTTGCGCTGCAGGGTTTTGGCCATTATGTGTTGCTCCGGCAGCCTCCGGTCTGTTCTGAATGTGGTATCCTGTTAAAATATGTCCAAATCTGAAAGCATGAAATAATTGTACTGCCAGCCACGAAAATGCTTCTGAAATAAAGACTGTGTTATGATCGAATGGATGCCTTTGTCACTCCGTGTCTTATCTCACTCTTCGTAGCGACTACTCCCCGGACTGTCCGAAACGCTACGAGTTCTACGATATATATATATATATATATATATATATATATATATATATATATATATATATATATATATATATATATATATATATATATATATATATATATGTATATATATATATATATATATGTATATATATATATATGTATATATATATGTATATATATATATATATATGTATATATATATATATATATATATATATATATATATATATATATATATATATATATATATATATATATATATATATATATATATATATATATATATATATATATATATATATATATATATATATATATATATATATATATATATATATATATATGTGTGTGTGTGTGTGTGTGTGTGTGTATGTAATAATTCAGCCCCATCATGTAAATTTAACATAATTATTAAAATCATATATTAAGCTAACTTGTTTTTAATATTCTCTAATTTACCAAATTGACGATACGTTGTCTATCATTCGGGTCAAGAGTATAACCTTGAATGTATCCAGCGGAGGATTGCGTCAGATTCTAGAATATTTCATATACAGGTTTGGAAGCTCCTGGCACTGAGTCACTGATTTCAAGACTCTGACGCGCATGAAATTGCAGTGCGCTTTTGGGAAGCGCACTAAAAAAAACAAAGAGATTAGGATTGTACGCTGTTCCGTAAGGACGCGTGTTGTGAGCTGAGTGTTTTGGCGCGAATAAGGTAGACGTATAGTAAGGTAGACGTAAGGTAGACGTTGTAGAACGGAGCGCCCTTTTCGTTTTAAATTATGATAGAACGCTTGGTCTGTAAACCATGGTTTTGGAAATGGAATGTAAAATTGATATTTGATTAAATAATTGGTCTAAACTTCTATGGCGAGTGACTTTATCCACGACTACAACTCTGATGAAATAACGATCAAATGCCTACAAATGCCAGGCATTTGACACACACACACACACATATATATATATATATATATATATATATATAAGATAAAGTTGAAAGACACAAACCAGTATGAGCACTAAAGCTACTACAGCCAGGAACCAAAATCATGAAAATATAAGATTGAAAGAATTTTAAGACAATATCTCATCATCAGCGGTGTCAAAACTGTCTAGAAACCAATGGATTGTTTCAGATAAGTATGATCTATACAATAAACATACTCAGACACCGTACAATCCATTAAAAACTGTAGAATTGAATAAAGAGTTACTTAACCATAGAACGCCAAGTCTGGCGCTAGACACAGTGGAAGTTAAGAATACGTAACCGCAAGATGACTGACGTCACAAAACTTGCAACCATGGAGATTAAAGAAACACAGGAACTGACCTACTATGGATACTGTGTTTTAGGACTATTATACCTATATTAATTTAGTTTTTTATTATTTTTACTAAGAGTAATTTTTTATCTTATTTTCTTATGTATATATATATATATATATATATATATATATATATATATATATATATATATATATATATATATATATATATATATATATATATATATATATATATAATAAACTGTATATTGTACCGTTTGCATGTCCTTAACATAAACAAAAATATGTTTAATTGGTTGGAAAAGAAGTATACGCCGAGATCGAAATTGAAAAAAAAAACTTTCTAAAAGTTTTAGTTTTAACACGATGTGTCGATTAAATTAATATATTTTTTGAAAATTGTAATGAGTCACTTCAAAACTTCGATTTTCTATACGTTAAGAAGAGTATATTAAATATGATCATGCCAGTGATGTGCATTAACAAATATCAGAGTACATAATAATATTTACAGAATGCTGTTCGGAGAAAGAAGATGCTGTTCGGACAGTAAGAATTTTGGGAAACATGTTATGAGAAGATTCTACCTATCGCATTTTTATCATATATTAAGTAGGAATACTTAGGCATCACATTGCATGCAATATGCATAAACAAATATGTAACCATAGCATGTAATTTGGAGGAAAGGGAATTTTTTGAAACATGGGACGGGAAGTTTCTATACATACCTTTGTATGATATGTTTAAATGTTAAGGCCATCTTACGTGCAATATGTATTAAAAATATCAAGAAGTGGGATTTTTTTCGAAAGTTTAATAGCTTTGGATAAAATAAAAATTATTTAGAAACACTAAGTAAAATTTTATTTAAAAGTATATTCAAAAGAATAGTACACATTCATTGTTCTACTATGTTATACTAATTATTCCATTGCATCCTGTATCCATTGTAATAAAATCCTTCTAAAATTACGCAATCTAAATTTGTTTTCTTTAAAATATTTTAGAACTTTTATTTTTATGCGTTTAAATCATGTAACAAAATGCCTGAAATGTCAGAAATCCTAAAAGTTCTCTTTGATTTCTTGGCATTACTGAAATCTCTTCAGCTAAAAGGAATTATCTGCAGGTTTTCTGTTTCCATCTAAATAGGATCATAAAATGTTTACAAATATACGAGTGCTCTAGATTATTTAATATTACTTACTTTTACAACATTATTACTTTCTATTATCTTTTCTTAGCCGAAATAGAACGTAGGTGATAAAATGCCTAATAAGAAATTGAATAAAATTATGGCCTTGATTTCGTGATGATTTATAAGAATATTTCAAGTAATTCAAATTAAATCACTAGAAAAATTCTGACGCGTGAATAATGATAAAAATTTGACTTCAGTTCTCTACATAATCGTTATATGTCACAATTACCTGTAACCATAATATCACATTGCTACCAAAATACCTTGTTATATGTTTGACAATTTACTTCACTAAATTGACAATTTACTTCACTAAAAGATCACTAAAAGTTTTTATTTAAAATACGGAAACATTTATTTTTTTTTACACTGAGGTACTTTATATTAATTCTCTTTTAAAACTGTGCTCATATCTGTTTTCTTGACTTTGGGAAGGAGGGGGGGGGGAGGGAATGTAGATATAAAATAGGAATTATTCAGATCGTCTAGGTTTCTAGAACACATGAAAGGAAGTTAGAGAACAAATTATTTATCCCTTTTCTTCGCAGTCTGTTTTAAGCATGAAGTTAGAAAGAATGTTAAAAGGATATTTGACATCTTATAAGAGATAATTATGGTGTATATAAATTAAAAGATAAAATAACTGGAATCTGTCGCTTTAGATTTAAAAAAGAATGATTATACTCGAATTGGAAACTAAAATACAGTTCGTCTTATGACTAGCGCCCTTTTTTGGTACAGAAACAATAAATTTGAATATTTTTTATCAGGGAATCGTTACAATGTATGTCTTTTTAGTTCACATATGTTTGATTATTACAAATTTCTAAAATTTTTACAATTTTTTTTTTATCCAGAAAATTTTGGTGTCTTTACTAGACATATACATACTGAGTATTTTTAAATTTCAAATAAAAAAAACAGAAAAATATTAGCACAACAGTAGTATTAAAAAATCATTAAAAAATACAACTCCAAGAATATAAAAGCTTACTCTAAATAATTCTTCCCTATAGATGGTTTTTTACTAGGTGTATTGAATCTTAATTTGGAATTTTTGAGGGGTATGACCAATTAATATTACTGCACTCTCTGGTAAACTTTTCATTTTCTTATATTTATTTACAGAACATTTTGTCAATTTTTAACTTTACTTCTCGTCCTAACTTTTCAATAGACCTTTTGTGTAAATGTCAAATTTTCTTCTTTTGGAAGCACTAGGAAATAATAAACTCTTTTCATTTCTATGCTCGGTAAGCACTACATATCGTTACACATAACTGAGTATATTTATATTTACAAACAAACACACACACACACACACACACACACACACATATATATATATATATATATATATATATATATATATATATATATATATATATATATATATATATATATATATATATATATATATATACCTGAACAGCAATTGTTCATAACTGCATATTTCATACAAAAGTCAGAATTTTAAAGAGTTGGATTACATAATATAGCAGATATCAACATAAACTGATAGACATCCTCATAAAAGAAAAGTTTAATTTAAGTAAAATAAGTAGCAGCAACATTAGTAACATTCAATACATGTATAAGAAATCGCTAACATCATTTTATGAATTTTGCCTGGGTTATGTGCTGCATCTCCTTTGCTTTGTAATTTAGCTTGTTTAATCAATTTTTAACTCTAAAAGCAACTGGGAAAACGAAAACATTAATTGAATTTAAGAGAATGTCTCTTACTTTTTCACTCTTTAGATATGAACAAACGCGTAGAGAAATGTTCCCTTAGCAAAATTCATTTATAGAGGTATGTGTAAAAAGCTGCACAAATTTTCTTAAATATTTATGACATTTAAAAATGAAATTTTACAACGCACTACTTGGAAATGCATTTAGAAGCAGCCTTTTAATATTTGTTTTGCAAGCTCGAGAAAATGAAATTTAAATATTTATGGCTCAATAAACAATACATATGCTTTGTTCATATCTTTCTTAGTATTAAAAATTTAGTATGATTCAGAGATAAGATATAGAAACCTGCAGAAACTTGTGTTATAGATTTATTTGATTTTAAATTACTTTTCTTTAATACTGTTTCTATCAGTGTTTAAATTATATATACGTTTTTTTCTTATCCTAAGTGCAAACAAGAACAGAAATATATATTAATGGGATAAGAAAAATTTTATCGATTATAATTATAATATTTTGCATAAAATATAACATTACCCATGATAGGCTTTCGTTAAAGTAAAACCTACTTCCTAAATATTTGTAGACAATATTCTTCATATTTAATCTAATAGTTGTCCCTGATTTTTTTTTTCTTAATTCAATTTGTGCAGTAAAGTGGGCAAGTAATAAAACGGTCAAAAAACGCCCGTTTTTACACGGATTCTAGAAACAACGTTTCTTGAAGGTATAAAGCATTGAAAAATTATTATTCAGGATGAGAAATTTTATTTTCTTAAATGATTATTGTTAAAATAGTATGATTACAGGAGAAGAAATTCCATCATTCATAGGGGCGTAAAAAGCTATTTCTGATTGTTAGTTCCCATTATTAATTGCAGTCTTTGAGAAAATAAAATATTTTAATCACACTTTAAAACAAAATCTAATCCTGGTGAATTTTGGTAGGTAAACTCTGTGCTTAAATGGCAAAATGTTATGAGTCCATTTTCTTTAAAAATTAAGTTTTCACATTCCGGATTCTAGTTCGCCGATTTTTTTCTATTTACTGTAACTACTGTAAGTAATAGTCAACTATTTTTCTGAAACATTGGTAACACGTTTGCTCATGTAAAACAAATTACTGATTTTTCATGACATCTTGAATCTTAGAATTGCTGTCACGCAGATTTTTACTAAAAAGTGACACTTATAAAATTTTGCCATCTGAGCACAGAATTTCTCCTTTCCGAGGATTTAAATGATTAATGGATTGTGGCCAATGAATCAATGGGTGCAGATGCAGGGCACTGGAACAGTTTATCGGGATTATATAATAGAGAACACTTCTCGCTTTTAAAGACAAAGCTTGTAGTAGATTTTGATCGTGTTGATCTTCACTCTCTGTGGCATTGCCTCGGCGACAAATTCGAACACACTACAAGCAAATGACGAGGGTAGAAAGAAGAGGTGTTGTCGGACTGAAAGAACACGGATGGTCCAATTGCCGTAATGTGTGCGATTTGGCACGAAACGACTCGGCCATTTGACGATGCTAGCAGCAATGGGTTGACAACGATAGATGTGATTACAAGAGGGACAGCGGGTGGCCCAGAGCAACAACAGATAACGTGAATCGAGCATTTTTATCAGACAGCTATGACTACACCAGATGTATCGCTATCAAGCATTCATTGTATTACCCGTACTGAAGTAACCTCCTGTCGCTAGACGACTTCAAGAAAGGGAACTACACTTGCGAAGACTATTAAACAGGCTACCATGGAACAGTGCGCATTGTCAACAATGACTACTCTGGTGCCAGGCCATATCAACAAGGAATTGTGTTCACTGGGACTATATAGCCGATGGGTTCCGATTTATTGAGCCCCGACGGCCAGCGTAGGGGTGTCGGAAGACGATTCAGCGTTTTCCACAGATTCCGCTTTTAACAATTTCAGGAATTATGTTCTGAGGCACCCACCTATATGATAGCAGGACCCCACTGGTAGTCCTCTGTCGCAACTTCACAACACAGCAAGGCGTCAATGGCATCCTAAACCCTGTTGTGTTGCCGTTCCATTAGTAGTATCCCGGCCTTATTTTCCAGAAAGATACTGCCCGGCCACATAAGTCCTACCGGATGGTCTTCGTACTTACAGTGCAGTTCCCTGGATTAACACAGTTACAACACAACTCCGTCAGATCTGCCCCCTATCAAGCACATTTGGTATGTGATGAAACGTCGCCTATCCATTTCATAATATGGACGACTTAGTCCGTCTATCGAACGCTCTTTCACAAGAAATTCCACAGTAAAAATTTCATAAATTTAGTGAATTCATGTCATTTTTGTAACATCTTAGTTGGGGCTACAGGTACCCCAACTAAATATTGACTTGTTCCCTTTGTCTCGATCCTTCGGTACGAACAAATTGTCCAACTGTTACTGAAAACGTAATCATTTCTTTTTTATACATATGTTCAATTAACATACCAAATTCTATCTCAGTAGGAGGAATTTTACTTCATTTTTTGTGTCAAAGAGTGTAATAGGAGAAATTGAAGAAAATTTCCATATAAGCATACGTATAAAGCGAATACTTTTGTATCTACTTCATGATATTCATGAAGTTTAAACAATGAAAATTTGTTTCATATCGATCAATTTAAATATGCTTCTGAATGAGATTCTATTGTAACCTAAAACTGTCGATAAACTGCATTTTTTCATTCAGTCTTAGTTTAAAATGAAATAAGGCATGTTACTCAAATGACACTTTTTGTTATTTCATTTCAATTAAGTTGTCATAGAATCCAGAATGAAATCCCCAAACAAAAAAATAAAATTGGTATCTGTTTACTTTCTATTTTCTAATCATTCTGTTTAAAGAGAAGACTCTTAGATTACTACTGTCTGTCATCGAATTGGAGTTGCACTAACATGAATAATTACAATTTACCAGAAATGAGCAGATAGTGGTTAGTTGTTCTATTAATAAACTAAAATAAGATTATATTTACAGGCATTTTTATTTTAAAATCGAGTAATAAATTCGCTGTCAGAAAAGATACTTAAATATGTTCTAAATAAAGGATTTGTCTTTGAGGAATTATATGTCTATATTTTATTGAATGACATCAGGAGAGATAAAAACTGAGTGAATAGGTAAAGGTGTAAAATCTGATGTTGTGAATAAATAATTCTCAGAAAAAAGTTATTAAATGGCCGTAACAGGAAAAATTGCCTAAATAGGAGGTAAATAAGTTGTGCTAAAATGATTAGCCGAGTTTCACTTTTGATTTTAGTTTTCTATAGATCAGCAATTACTAGGATTCATCAAAAAATATTGAGTATCTGAATCTTTATGTCGAATTTTTTATTGTATGATATAAAACATAATGTGATATTTCATATCATCAAAGAAGAACCATGTTTAATGTGCTTCAGCGTTTTAGATACTTGTCAAAATTATAATTTTTGGATATTATTAGTTATATTTAAATAAACTCAGGACAACATAGAATATTGCTGAAATGAATTCACACTCGAGATTAGCCGAAAGGGATGAAGAAAAACTCCATTTTAACATTCAGAATCAACTTCCTTTTGGCAAAATTTTAAATAAAGTAATACATATAATTTGAGTTTATTGTTTTGCACTTTCCTAAAATAGTGTCATTTTTCTTTCAAAGATATCTTTTAAGATACTGTAATAAAAACATTATATCATAAGGTTTTTATATTATCTTTGTCTTATCTTTTGTTCTGATTATAAATGAAGGACTCTCAAAAACACTTTCAATATTCTGTTAACTTTAAGTACTAATTCCATTTGCATCTGATTTTAATATTTAGGCTCTCATTTGCACATAAGATGTGCTCGTCTGGAAGTTGTTTTATTTTCTTAGTGATCTATAAATGAAATGCTTTATGTACGCCTACTTTGATCAGTTATTATGATTACTTTGAAGTCCCTACAAAGGTTATTGTAAAGATGTATTAATCAACATTTTAAACGTCCTGATGAAAGAATCCGGAACTCAGAAACAAAGGAATAATTTATGAACTTTTGTTTGTTAAGTAGTACAAAGATGGCATTTTCCTTTGAACAGTTTCTTTCTGAAAATTATTTTTGTAAAACACTGATTTATTCTAGCTCAAAAATGAGGCATAATTATATTAAATGAAATATATTCCTCAAAAAGTAATAATTTTATACTATACTTGATTTGTTTTCCTAGAAATGCGAATAATTAACTTTTTTTATAAATTATAGAATATATTTGTTTGCTTTTATATACATACCTCATACCACCTTATGATACTTTTTCCATTTCATATTCTGTAAATACGGTCAGATCTTACTTAAACACAAAATTATCGTTATTGAAAATTTTCTAAATTTCAATGTTACATCTGAAACAAGCAAATACAAGAAAAGTTTATACTTACACTTTTATTTAGAATCTAAATTTTAGAGGAAGAAACGCATTGAATATATTTTAATTTTTAGAACTAAACATTCACGTTGTATAGTTTCATTATTCATTTTAAAATGCTTTTTTTTTTTAATAGAAGTATCGACATTTCAAAATAAATTCCTTTTGGAGTTTATAATATTCAGATTTGCACTTTTCTCTCACTTTTCCTTATTCTTCATACAAATCTTTCAGATACATATACTTGTATGCTGACAATTTTCGTCTTTATATGAAAGGAAGCAACTAGACTATTTAAGTACGACTTGATGGCCTTTTAAAATGCAAGAAAATATAGTGGTGACAAATTTTATATCTGAAGGTCTTAAGTCATCATAAATATTGTACTTTATTTATTATTTTTTTTTAATTTATTTTTTTTAAATTTATTTTCTGAAGATTATTTCATTGCGTGCCAATTTTTGTAGTATCAAATTAGTGTTGAGACACAAATTTTAAACATTTATTCAGTTGAAACATGATACTAGTAATAAAAATTCATTGGTTTAGCCGTCTTAAACTTACTAGTAATCCGAGTAATGAGCTATTATTTTAAATTTTGTGTTAATTTCATTGGCTAGATATAGATTTCTCAAACATTTTGTTATATATACATAATTATGTATATATATACATACTTACCTATATATAGATACATATATACATACAAAAGAGGTAAACAACGAAAAGTAATTCTACGTTAATAACTCGTGGTCGTTTCGTTAGAAGAGAGTACCTGAATTTTTTTTCTCTAATCCGAATTCCCGTAATGTCTTTGAACCCTAATGCAAGACATAGTTGATATCTTGTTTCTGTTTACTCAACATTTGGTGGGAATCTTAATTTTTTCCAACATTATATCTCTTAAATACGAGTAACTTAAATAATTGAAATGAGGTAAATAATATATCATATAAAAATAATATCTGTTTCTTATATAAACTCTAAATTTATTTTCTCTTTATAAAATCTGGGTAATGCATTCACATGCACTACAAAGTGTTACAAATTACAGTTTTAGAGAAAAAATGGTGTTGGATATACAGTATCTACATGAAGTTCTCCGTCGCAAGATTATTTGATCTGTCAGTTACCGATATTTTTTGTCTTCAGCAGAGAGTCATGAAAGTCCAATGATCACTTAATGACACAGAAAATCTGAGACGTTTACATGGAAAAGGTGTGATAACAGATAACATTGATTCTGCTACTGTTAATTCATTCAAATAACTTCAGAATACTTTTTTTTATTCTATGTCTGCGAATAACAGGTTTCTAATGTTTAGTGCGAAAAATCGATATCTTGATATGTCTAAACTTATTTCAGTGGTAGCTTAGAACAGTTTTTCAAAAAATGATTTGATAGCAGAATATGTTATCCTGGATCAGTTGAGACAAATGTGTGACCTATAATATTAAAAGTTTTCTACCAACACTTTTTTTTTTTAGATTCTGTTTATTTTAAGTACCGGGTGAGCCAAAAGTCCATAAAAACTTTAAAAATTTATAAAAAAGTAAGGAATTATGATATAGAAGTGCAGTTTGCAAGAAAGGGCTCACAAGGAAGTCGGATTTTTTTAGCAGCAAAATAAAAATTAAAAACAGTCACTGGAAGAATCACTGGTAAAGCTTTGCGAGTAATGCTACTACCCGTGGACGATTCCGCCGTCATATTATTCATAACGGTTTCCACCGCAGTAATGCGACCCTCCGTCAACGAGAATCTTCCACTTCGTGGCCGATCCTCTAAATGCTCGTGTATCACGGTCTTTTATTGCATGACTGATTTGGATAATTCTGCTGAATCTCTAGCATGTCAGCGCCATCTACTGGTGACTTTTAAAACTTTTAAACATTTTTGGATGCTAAAAAAATCACACTTCCTTGTGAGCCCTTTCTTTCAAACCGCACTTCTCTATAATAATTTCTTCCTTTTTTTAATGAAGTTTTAAAGTTTTTACGAACTTTTGACTCACCTTATATATAAGAACTAGCTGAAAACCCATACTTCTTTACGGTGTACATTTAAATTAAATACAACGGTCAATGTATGCAATTAATGCCAAAATTATGTATAAATAAATTTATAATAAATAAAACGATTAATGTAAGCAATTGATGTAAAAACAAACAAAATCATATATTTATAAAAAGATCTCAACGTATTTTTTATAGACAAAATAATGTAGAATAAAATATTCAAATTAAATCTTATAGAACGTACTAAAGAATATAGTACAGTTAATATAGTACAGTTTGTGGAACATATCTTTTACTGTATTTTAATATTATTTTGGGTAATTTCCAATCGTCTGTCGCATTAGCAAGAAAAAAACACATTTTTTGTCTATTTTGTTATTATGCATGTGACGATAAATTAATTTAAAGTACCAGAAAAAGAAATCACGTGATCAGCATTTAATAAATTAAATTCTAAGAATTAATCTTTAAAAATTCACCAAAAGTCAGAAAATGGAGGTCAAGATTCGAAAAAGATTTCATTTTAAAGGAATTTTTATGATCTTTCTTGTGATTATAATTTCTTGTGATATAAATTTTATAACTCTCAAATTATTACTTTAAATGCTAACTTAAAAAAAGTTACTAAAACAGCTTAAAAATTTAATTTAAAAAAATCAAAGAAGAATTTATCAAAAATCTTTCTTAGTGCACCCCTACACTATAAGAAGAATCGAAATACATAATTTAAGCACTTTAGGTCCAGTGGTTTGGCCTGTGCGTTGTCTATCAGTCAGTGAGTCAGTCAATCTTTCACTCAGTCAGTCAGTTACGGAACTGTTTTATATATATACTAGCTGTACCCGTCCCGGCGTTGCTCGGGTAATGTAATTACCAATTTTTTAGTAGCCTTAACCCTTTGTTAATGGGCGTCGCTGTCATCCTTTTCCTCACCACGATACATTATTTTACCCATATAAATTTAATCCTTTCTGGCACATTTTGGCAAAATTTTTGACATAGGATTACTTAAAACTTTCCACAACAGTCAGCAAGACGAAAAACGTTTTCCACAAACACACCACAAATTATATGATATTAACTAAGTGTTGGCCAAAAAAATTACGGCATTACTAAATGCGATTTTTTAATCGATTATCACTGCAATAGTAATCGATTTCCTTTAATCACCCAATCCCTCATAGAAAACGAACGCACCAACACATCACGTGCTTGACGTCGAAAACGACCTACGAAAACGGCTTGACGTCGAAAACCTGTTTTTCCCCGCTTTACCTTCGTCCGGAAATGAAGAACGAAATCTCCAAAATGAGATTTCTCGCAAGAGTTTCCGAATCATAAAATAAATTATTAAAAAATAACTACAATTTGTAAATTAATTTTGGTTCTCGATTTCGAAACTGTGATGTCTAGGGTCTCTGAGATAAAAATGTCGTAAAAATGTAACGACATTTACGTATCGATTCGATAATTTGGAAAAAAGAGTCGCGGCCAAAATCGCGTTTTTTTTCGAAAAACGGGTGCGTACAGGCGATCGAAAAAAAATCACAATTAATCGATAAATTAAGACAGACAATTTTAATTGTGATTTCCGTATAGTGTCATCTTTCCCGTATAGGCTCGTCCAAAAAAAAAATTCTTGGACGGATACGTTAGGATTTACGGAGCTTTTACTCGTCCGGGAGCTCCAAATCGCGACTAAATATTTAATTACGGAAAATCTAATTAAAAAATAGAAAAAGGGCTTCGAGGTGCATAACGAGACCTCTGGGGGCATCTTCGTGTCGAATCTCAAGACTGTCCGACCTGCCGTCTTTGCGCCGTGCCGCGAGCAGACAAAAACTCGGTCACACACACACAGACTTTGCCTTTTATATATAAAGATATAGACTAGCTGAAAACCCGCACTTCGCTACGGAGTACATTCAAATTAAATACAACAGTCAATGTATGAAATTAATGCCAAAAAAAATTTTATATATATATATATATATATATATATATATATATATATATATATATATATATATATATTATATATATATATATATATATGTATGTATGTATATATGTATGTATATATGTATGTATATATGTATGTATATATGTATGTATATATACATACATACATACATACATAATATATATATATATATATATATATATATATATATATATATATATATATATATATATATATATATATATATATATATATATATATATATATATATATATATATATATATATATATATATATATATATATATATATATATACTAGCGGACCCGACAGACGTTGTCCTGTTCAAACGTTGTAATTCTAGCTGAAGTACCCGGCGATGCCCGGAATTTTAAGAATATTTGTTAACCAAAATCAATTTAAAGACTAAACACAGTATAAGTAACATAGAAAAGATTTACCCTTTATCATTGGAGCAAAAAATTCTGAAAAGTAAAACATAAAATATATAAATTTATAATAAACCTATAAAAATCCATTAAAAAACTAAACGCAGTATAAATAACATAGAAAAAAACCATACGAAATGTTATACATATTAATAATATGAAAACCCAATTAAAAATGTATAAATGCATAATAAACTCCTCAGATTTCAGCTATATTCGGTATTTCATCATATAAAAGCTGAAAAAAATAAAAATAAATAAAAATAATAATTTTAAAAAATCATAAAATAAAATTAAAATTAAAATTAAAAAATAATAAAATAAAATAAAATAATAATTAAAAAAATTATAAAAAAAAGCTGAAATAAAAAAGCCTTTAAAAAAAAAGCTGAAATAACAGGTCTAGCAAAAGGTACACAACTCTAGATTCGAACACGGGTTGAAAGCACGTTACTTTCCGAATGGGCGACCTACCAAATGCGCCACGATTACACGGCGTTCTACTGAGTAAAGTGAAACATATTCGCTATTGGAAAGTTGTTGTGGGCTGGTGATTATAAATGTCAGAGGAGTTTTTACTCAGAAATAAGTTAGCAAGATAGGATCCATCTATCTTGCTAACTTATTTCTGAGTAATTAAGTTAGCAAGATAGATGGATTAGTCTTTAGCTCTTCAATAGGCAGAAAGATATAGGCGAGGGGGACTGCAGTAGCGATTAAAAAAGATCTCGTGTCACTTAGCGTGGTTGATTCGAATTTTCCATCCTGTGTCGAGAATATCAATATGCCGTTGGATCTGATCTATTTTAGAGTATAAAATCTGACTTCAAAGATTATTATTTTCATTTATTATTCTGGTTTAATATATGACTTGAAACTTTTTGATTTTCTTTATTTTATCTTTTCGCTCGCTGTTTACTAACTAAACCTAACGTGGACGCCATTATCCAGAAGGGTGATTCCACAAACTGTAACAGTTTCCATTTACCGGACGCACCCCCTTATAAATTGTTGGATTTTTATTAATTAATTAAAAATATAAAAACATTTTCTATCGGATCAAATTGTGAATCTAAACCATTCTCGAATCAACTTAATCGCACACACAAAATTTCATAAAAATCAGTCCAGTTGTTTAGGAGGAGTTCAGTTACATACACACGGACAGAAGAAATATATATATAAGATATATATATATATAAATCGTAAGGGATATTTTTAAAGACAAAATAATGTAAATGAAAATTTTCAACTTAAATCTAATAGGACATACTACAGAATATAGTACAGTTAATATAGTACAGTTTGAGGAACATATATTTTACTGTATTTTAATGTTTTTTGGATATGTCCAACCGTCTGCTGCATTAGAAAGAAAAAAATTTTGTTTTGTTCATTTCGTTGTTATCACGTGACGATAAATGTATTTAAACTACCAGATAAAGAAATCACGTGATCAGCATTTAATAAATTAAATTCTAAAAATTAATCTTTAAAAATGCCCCAAAAATCAGAAAATGGAGGTACAGATTTGAAAAAGATTCATTTTAAAGGAATCTTTATGATCTTTCTCGTGATATAAGTTTTATAGTCCTAAAATTAATATTCAAAATGCAAACATAAAAAAGCTATTAAAACAGCTGAAAAATTTAATTTTAAAAAATGTAAGAAGAATTTTCAAAAATCTTTCTTAGTGCACCCCTACACCATAAGAAGAATCGCCATGGAAAATTTCAGCCCTTTAGGTCCAGTGGTTTGGTCTGTGCGTTGTATGTCAGTCAGTCAGTGGGTCAGTCAGTTACGGAACTGTTTTATGTATATAGATTACTGTCCTTTTTTATTAAAAATAGATCAAATAATTAAATTATTTGCAATACATAATGTAAGTTCCTTGTGGAAAAATGATTGTGGCCCTATGGTAGCTAATACAAAACAGTACTGATGGAAATATCTGAAAGAATAATTTTTAAGGGATATAGAAGGAAATGTATAAATATTGGGCAATGAAGTATTATTTAAGAATAACGTGTACTAATAGTTGCGATCCGACTTACATTAAAAACATTGTTTAAAATTTTGTAAACAAAAACTTACAAATTTATTTTTATTATTCAAAATTCTCGTATTGTGATTAAACCATAACGAAATACTTGGTAGATTTCATGTTCATGTTTACTAAACATTTGGTGGGGGACTTCAATTTTCTATCTCTAATCACTTAAATAATTTAAACAATCAGATTCTATAAGTTATAGATCCTTTAAAAAACAATGGTATGTTTTTATAAATAAACTCATTTATTTAAGTAATGTATTCTCCCATATATTACAAAGTCCTCCAAAGTATAGTTTTCGTAAAAAAGAAAAACATATTGGTGATGGATACATAGTATCTACATAAAGTACTTGTTTAGAGGATTATTTCGTCTGTCAGTTACCAATACTTTTTATGTCTTCAGCAGAGATGATCACTTTAACATTCAATGACACAGAAAATGTGAGACATTAACACGAAAAAGGTGTGATAGCAGATAACATTGATTCTGCTACTGTTAATTCATTTAAATAACTATAGAATATTTTTTTCTATGTCTGCGAATAACAGGTTTCTAATATTTAGTACGAAATATCGATATGTTTAAACATATTTCTGTGGAAGCTCAGAAGGGTCTTTCAGAAAACACTTTGATAGCAGAATATGTTTTCTTGAAACAGTCGAGACAAATGTATTTTCTATAATATTATAAGGTTTTAACCTACATTTTTTTCTATTCTGTTAATTGTACGCATATAGGAAATTATGTCCTTTTTTCTTAAAAATTGATCATGTAATTTAATATTTATGCAATACATAGTGTAATATCTTTGTAGCAAAACAATTATGGCCATATGATAGCTAATACAAATCAGTCTTAAATATTTCTCTCAATGAATTTCTTCTCCCAGGTTAGCAAATATCTATATATTTGAATTATATTTTTTTACATAAAAACATATTTTTTAATACAACGCGAAAATTTAAAATGTAAAAAAATAATTTTAAAAAATTAGGTTTGCTCTGACTAATGTGATAATGATGTAATGTCCTGTATAAATTCAAAAACAGCAGAAATTAAAGCTTTAATAAGCTACGCAATTTCTTCAAACGAAAATCCTCCTCTTTATAAAAGGAAAAACTGAAATCGAAATTATACTTTAGGTACTATGTGGTTAATAATATAGAGCGAAAAATTCCCTGTATCTTAACATTCGATTGAAGATCTAACATGTCAACTGATACATCCGTTTTGCTAATGATGACGTTAACAACATCATCAGTAGCAAGATATCTAAACTATCTCTCTTAAAGTCATCATAAGCTATCTGAAAAAAGGGACATAAATAAAAAAAGATTCTTTTGAAATTTTTCAATTAAATGCAAAATTTTGCATTTAAGACACATATCTGTAGCTGAAATATATGTATACAAAACTTTTGCTCACAACTATTCAGTTTATACCATGATTTTTCTTTAATAAATACAGTCTTGCTCTTTATTTTGTCACAGAGAATAATAGAGATAATAATTTATTACA
>OU015497.1:51572790-51855290 GCA_907164885.2 Dolomedes plantarius | reverse complement strand
CTACAACTAACAGATCACCCAATAACATAAATGTTTGATCTCATATTTGAAATTGCTTTTATCTTAAAAAACAAATATTATTGACATTGATTTGAAAAATCTTAAATGCTCCGTCAGCGTGCCCTTTAATTTTTTACCATAAAAAATCTTTCACTAATAATATAGAATAAGCTTTTCATAAATAGTAATCAAAATTAATTAATAATTTTATTGTCTAGACAGACGAAATATTTTGTATTATGTTTGAAATTTTATTTAATTTAAGTTTCAAGATAAGTTTTCAGATTTAAGTTTTCAAGATGATTATTTCATAACAGGAAGAAACATTTGTTTATTTAACAATATCCAAAGGAGTGAAATAAAACACTATTTTAAGAAATATTTTGATTGTCATGACTATCTGAGTCCAACTAACGATATCCTTTTATCCTTGAACATACCATACACCATAATATTAGGTTATATTATATTCTTAATATATAATAATTGTACCGTACAGAATGATAATTAATGTAAACGTGATTTCACTCATGTTTCCATGGTCCTAATATCTATAGTTAAATAAATGTTGATAATGGTCAGTGTATTTCAAAGAAAGCAGAAATACTTGAGAAATATAAATTCACTTTATATGTAGCATTAGGTTCCTTTGGCAATTTGTTTCCCAAATCCGAACTTGAAATGATTCTTTAACTTTTTTCTATAATAGCAAATCGTTATTTAACTATGTATTGCAAAATGCATTAGTTTGATATATCAAATACATATCGCTCACTCCTTTCAACACCGTCATTTCTCAAAAATCGGCGATTTTTAGTTATGCTTGTTTTCAGAATGCCCTGAAAGTGTGGTATAGCCCTGCAAAATCGTTATATCTCACCGCTCAATATTTAGCCGCTAGAGAGCAGAATTAAAATTTATTTTCAATACATTTCAATGTACTTTTCTACTTTCAAATCACTCTCCTGAAAAGTCTTTTTTTTTTAGATATGACATTTTTGAAAGTGTGAGCGAATATAAGTTGCAAAGAATAAAACAGTGACTACAATTGCTGTGGGTATTGATTATATTTGGTCTTTCAATGTTAAATGATCTTTCAATGTATAGATCAATTATGCATAAAAAAAACCGCAAAAAAATCATGTGTAGCCTATTTAGTACCACTCTGTAACCGAGTTTAGTAATGCAGTTAACGAACCTATTTATACAAAACTGAGATCATGTCTACCTGACTGTTTTTCCTTTAATACCAAACCATTAGACCCATCTAATTCATATTTTGAGCGGCTACTCTCTTGAACCCTGAAAAAATATGGGGTAGCTTAACCACATTCAACCGATACCCTAACACGTAGCCTCATTTCCTATCGTAAACATTTGTCGATTGCCGAATAAAAGATTCACAGAATAAAAACAGTTGCTTTCTGAGCATTGGTGCAATCCCTTCACAAAGCTTTATTTATAAATATTAAAGATATGTTGCTGTTCCTGAAGGTTAACAATTTGCTTGTTCTGAATTAATAAATTTCAAAATAATTTTGTAAGATTTACATTTTACCATTAAAGCGGATGATTTAGATATCTAGACCAACGGAGGACTACGAGGCCGATCATTGTCAATGTATGAAAATATTCTAAGAAAGAAAAAGACGTACTAGTAGCAATTTTCATTCAAATAAATATTTTAAATGTGAGGTAAGTCTATTATGGGAAATCTATAAACTTGTATCCTTTTAGTCTATCATTAAAGCTTCTCACAGCACAGAATTTGATGGCACACATCTTTAAGAACTTGTATGCTTATCAGAACTCTTGACAAACAAGTCACTGTTGTCTAAATAGACCAGGAAAGTCCAGGTTTAAAAAGCTTTAAAACCATTATTTCAGTTTTGAAAAAGACAATGCAATGGGATATATGTGGTTAAGTTGTTAAGGAGAGAAACCTAAATGTTTTAAATCTCTATTTTTGCTTATTAATTGCGATAAACTTTTCAGTATACTTATCGTGCACTACGACTTTCTAAATCTTAGTTTGCACTGGAACTTCGGGCATTATTTCAGTGCAGAAAGGCATAAGAAACACACGAAATTGTTAGAATTTCCTTCCTATCCTAACTGTTCAGTTCCCACTTTAGAAACGCTTTGTCATAGATGCATTTTCAAATAAATTTGTTGGTCTATCTGCATTTAATCCTCTTGACTTTTATTCCATTTCCCGGCATCCCAATTCAATCGTATAACTTTTTATTTCATCAGTACATGTTAACACACCAACTTAACGTTTTAAAGCTCCATTTGTATATTTCCTATTTGCATCAATCTCAGATGTCTCTGAAACCTCAAAACTCCATATCATAATCTATATACCATTTAGTTAAACCCTTGGATCAAATTCCACTAATTAGAAACATTTTACCTCTGTTTCTTTTACTGTAAGCGTAAAAGTATGTTGGTTCCGCAGATCAAATTCAAATTTCAGCCGTTTTTCTAAAGGTTAACATTCCTTTGGGAAAAAGAATGAAATATATTAGTTGTATTTCGACATTCCTAAGGCATCATGACGATAAAGGGATCTTAGGCAGGCCAGAAAATTTACAAGTCAGTACAGCAGGGATGTGAATATATGTAAATGTCTATTAGTGTTTTGCAAAAAAATATTTTTCTAAGAAACTCTTTAGTGTTTTGGTAGAGAAAATAGATATTTAATCTGAACAAAAAAAAAATAATTCTATATCCTAAAAATTTAGAGATTTTAAAAATTTATCATTCGGCGAAATTTACCTAAACTAGTGGAATCATTACAAGCGAAATCAAGAAAATATCGAAGTATTGTCATTTTGTAGACAGTAAATTTCCTCCTCTAGAAAAATGATCCAAATTTTGATCTATCGGGGAGAATAGAAACAATTTTTAATGTTCTGTTCAATTACAAAGAAGCGTATTTACCTTACACAATACGTGACCATCCATGAAAATTTCATGAAATTACGCGACGCAGTTTTATTTTGGCAACAAATGCTAAAAAAAAAAACATAAAAGATGGAGACCAAAAATACATGAAGTTTAGTAGAAAATGAGGCATACATATCACAGAGAAATGTACCTGGGATAAAATGAAGAAATTGTGTATTAATATATGGTGATCACATATCGTGGTACTATTAATACCTTACTTTAGATTCGTCCTACTTTCAGAACTATAGTTAAAGGGATATTAAATGTATCTATGCATGGTTATCTAAGTTCTGGTGTAAAACAGTTTGTTGGCTTAATTATCCTAAATTTAGTGTATATGATAAGGCTTTAAAAAGGAATTACTATAATTATGCAAGCCAAACAAGGAGTTAATATAAAAACATTTCTAATAGAAAAGCTGTATTAGAACATAGTGATTTGTTTTCCTTAAAAAGTAGAAATATTCTGAAGAATATTTTCTACAAATTACTTTTAGCTAATGCATAGTATAGTATAAGATACTCACAGAACTGGAATAAAATTTGGGACAATTACCAAATAGTATTTTAGAGTCTGATACGACAAGCACAGTGAATACCTCTTCCAGTCATTAAATTAGGATTTAAAAATTTATTTTCTGTATAAGAGTACTTCTCATATTTTATTTTCTAAATTTAAGATGGAATCATTCATACACTTTTTCAATACGTTTTCTTCAAAGGATATCACTAAGCAGACTGTATTAAACTATAAAAATAAAGACTAATTAAAAGAGATACACTGCTCGCTGTTTTACTTTTTTAAATTGAAAGTACCTTCATTAATCGTGGAGTAATGAGCATTTTACAAATTCTTTCGAAAGTCTTTGAACCTTTTACTGTTACCATACGAAAATATTCAATTGATACATAGCCAAAACAGTGACCTGTGACAGAGCTTAATTAATGTTTTTTTTCTCATTTAAGACCTCTAGCTTTTTAAAGGTAGTTACTTTTATTCTAGCCTAATTGATTTAAAAATAATTATTCCAGACCCGTTTACTATTCTTATAAATATCTATTCTCTCGTAATGGGGATTAAATATCACTATGTATAGTATAATTGTAGTTTTTCAAACTGTTTAAATAATATTTTTAAGTATGATATTAATAATTAAGGAAATGATAGTCAACTGTTTAGAATGATAGTAACGAATAGTGCCTAAAGATACAGACTTGCTACTTACATAGGGTGTGATTTTTAAAATTACATAAATTCTTCCATTTAATGATGTTAAACTGAATATTTTTTTGAAATTTAACAATGTCTCTAAATATTACTGCTCGTAATTTTCTATATTTAATTTTATCTTACAATAAATTTCAGGAAAAGAAAAATGACGATAATCCGTTTTTTGACTTATTTTAGGCGTAGACAGAGTGTGAAAAATTGTGAGAGCTCAATCCTCCCGCTGAAAATTTGAGGCGAATTAAAACATTCATTAATACAGTAGAATAAATAGATTTCATTATAAATTACATAATACAAGGTGCGCCCATAAAGTAAAGTTTTTTATAAATAAGAAAAATATTACTCACCTTCAAATAAATTTATCTCCTTCAAAATAATATCCAAAGGAGTCTATAAAATTTTTCCAACGTTTCTCCAAGTCATCGAATCGCTGTTAATAGGCGTTGGAACTAACCGTTCGCAAAATACGCGTAACATTTCATTTAATATCTGAGACGTTTTCAAATCGCTGTCCTTTCTTGGATTTTGCATTTTTTGATTACAAAGGATTTATTCACCACGAATTTGTTCCTGAAAACCAAACAATTAATCAGTATTTTTACAAGGAGGTGCTTTTTCGATTAAGAAACAGGATAAGGCGAGTTAGGAAGGAACTGTTTGATTCTGGGCAATGGTTTCTTTTACACGATAATGTTAGGCCCCCATACAGCAATTTATGTACAACAATATCTTGCTAAGCATTCAATTACAGTGATAAATCCCCCACCCTATTCCCCCGACTTATCGCCAGCTGATTTGTTTCCTTTTTCCGAAGCTTAAGATGGCCACGAAAGGACAGAGATTCGAAAACGTCTCGGATATAAAATGAAATGTTACGCGTATTTTGCGAACGGTTAGTTCCAACGTCTATAAACAGAGTTTCGATGACTTGGAGAAACGTTGGAAAAATTGTATAGACCACTCTGGTGATTATTTTGAAGGAGATAAATTTATTTGAAGGTGAGTCATAGTTTTCTTATTTATAAAAAATTTTCCGGTTACTTTATGGGCGCACCTTGTATAAGAAATTTTGTCTTTTAAGTCACATTTCTCTGCTACCTCTTAATGCTCAATGAAATATAAACCCTATTAGGAATGACATTGTATATACATGTTTTAAAGTTTCACCAATAAAAACAACTTGAGAAAAATGACTGTCAGGAATTAAAAACAACAACAATTGAGACTCAAAAATGCGCATACAAAATAGTTTTTGTTCGCACACATTTGATTGTATTTATAAAAATGTTGAGAATAATTTTCAAAGTGGCGAAATGATAACGTCCTAATGTATGGGATTACCTTTAATTCACATTTTGCTTAGTTAACATAGAGAATTATTTGAGGCAATAAATTATATCAAAATTCATTAATCTAATGCTATTACGATGAAAAAATAAGGAGATAAAAGTAATGGAACAAAGTGAAACAAATAAACAAAATGAATTAAAATTTCGAATAAGTCTTGTAAATTCATCACTTTTTAAAATGATGTTTCATTTCGATTTCTTCCTCCATATTCTTTCATTTAAGTGCACACCAATTCCTGAATATGAGCTAAGAGACTTGAATATTTCTAATTAGGAGCATTTCTTTTTATATGTAATTAGGATTAGATGTGGAAAGTTGATATGAATATAGAAATGAGATTTGCCGTCTAAGAAATTAGAGTGGCAGTGAATTGGTTATTACGAATTTATGAGAATTATTAATCATCTTCCATATTTAAAAATTTATGGACAGTAAAAGACTGTTTCATTTTACCGTATACCATAAAAATATAACACATCTGAATATTGCTATTGAAAGTGTCACACTAAGTCCCTCCTTGAAACTTAACCTCTTCTGAAAAAGTTCAAACACTTTAAAGTTCTCAAAAAGTAACTAAGTAGAAATTCATAGCTTACGTATTTTGTCACTATATTACAAACATCAAACGTTTTGAAGGGGACACTAGTTAATGAACTTGGCGAAGGTGGTTATAAAGCTTACGCGTAGTTAGAAATGCCCAATCCATAGTTTCCGTCACAAAGGACAGTGTTTATACATTTATTTGAAAGGAATAAATCTCTTTACTGAGAAACTATACAAGTATATTAAAGCTTCGAAACAAATATGGAATATAAAATTTAAAACATTTAAAAATTAATAACGTAAAGTTCACAGAAATTTTATGCGTAATTTAAGCTAATCTATGTAATATTTGTTTACTTCACACAAAATTGTCAGTGTACTTTACGTACCTCCGCTTGTGTCACTGGAACAGTTGAGGCAACGTAAAATTGTGTTTTAGTTAAATATAAGCTAGAAATTGTATAATGGAATCATATTTTATTTCCTTTAAGTACGGTTTATATCTCCAAATATTTGCGTAATCCACGATTTTCAATAAAATGGTCTCATCGTCATGTGTCGTTTCAGTAGGAGATGCAACATTTTAACTAACCAGAGTTTCGAGCTATTTTTTTAGGATATAGTCAGTGAAAGTTCTCATATTTTTAAATGTGTATCTCTTTTCCGCAATTAGGGAACATTTTGATTTCCAGTAAAGAATTCTTTTGACAAAATATAGGTTTAGTTTGATTGAATGCTCTCCTCTACAGACGATTGTATTGTGGTGTCAACAGACCACACGACAAGACAGTATCAAACGTCTATTTCATGCTCTCTAAACGCGAAGTGTTTACTACACTTCGTTGCCAGTGCGAAATAATATATTAGACAATTGTCGAATTGCGTGTTTACTTTCCAATCACTAAAGCTGTGTGCAAAGTGACTGCATCATTCATCTTCCGTAAGGACATATGCTATTATATGACTGGCTATTATTTGATATAAATCATTAACTGACAGTGAACTGTTAGTTTTCGCTCTTGTATGCAAATTAAAGAGTTGTTCAATGGGTATATAAGTTGTGCTCCATATCAGTTAATGACTCTTTTTAAATGGTTTTGATGTCTTCATATCATGTTAGTTAAACTTTTCAGCTATAACTAGTATTAAGCGATTTATGTTTTGTTATGTTAATTGACATAACACATATTCAGTGTTTTTAAATTTAATTAAAATAAAATAGTAGCTAAAGTATCATTTAAAAGTGCTCACCATCAGTGGCTCTTACATTATCCTCATTTACGCACAAGTTCTAGTAGATTTTTTTTTGCTTCATTTCATCTTTATATGACACGTATATAATCTTTTTTACTCCACCCAACACAATCCATAACAAAATTATCAACAGCAAAAAGTGTTCCTGACATAAATTCGAAGTTTTACTAAAAACTTTGATTTTTATTTTTTGTGGATTACTTGTAATGAGCTACGTACTATTATGAATAAAAAAGTTGATTGGGACTACAATAAATTAAGAGGTTTTTCTTTTATTCATTTAGCAACTCCAGGATGGGTAACGTCCTCTCTTACAACGTAATTGTAATCTTCTGTTTCATAAGATATTCTACTGCTATGTACCTGCTATTTTTTCTATTATCTGTTTTATTATACAACAATTTTAAGAAAAAATCTATATGACATTAAGTATTGAAATTGATACCAAATGTAGATATCAAATACTTATCATTTCTTTTCTACACTTTACAGACATTAAGTAAAACAATTATTTATGAAGAAATTGCCTCAAATACATTTATTGAATTTATATTAATGTACGATTTAAATAAAATTATTTCTTACTCAGGCAATTTACTAAAATATCGTATTTATTATTGTGTGAAGAGCTAACAGAGCAAAGCTGAAAGACAACATTACTCTTAGCGATGTGTGTATCTATCTGAAGTAGGAATTTCACCCCATCTTAATAAATATTGTTCTATCTGATGCAAATACACACACACACACACACATGCCACACATGCATAAACGTGCATGTACATACATACATACATACACACACACACATATATATATATATATATATATATATATATATATATATATATATATATATATATATATATATATTACAGATAGAAACAATAAACCACCCAGAAAGTGAATATTAGCCTATTTAGAAAAACGCGAAATAATAAAAAATAGTAATGGATAAAAAGGAATATACATATGTATCCTTAAAGTATAGTTTTAAAATGTGGATTACATCATGTTTAAATGGTGGAAGCGTTAGGCAATTTGTCATCAAAGTTGTTCCGAGATGGGCTTGATAGTACCTGACATTTTGTCAGTTGAAACAGGTTATTACGCAAGTTGACAACCGCTGATCATGGCAATGATAATTAATTGGGGGAAATTGTAGGGCGTTAGCAGGTGTGCCGTGTTCAGAACAATCAGTGTCGTTAATACCGTTGGTTTATAGGAACGCATGTTGCTTTAAGAAAACCGAAATGTCAGTTTACAAGATATGGCACCGAGTTTTATTGAAGTCATGCTATATCATTAAAGCCTAGAAGTAATTAAAAAGTCCATGAAATGGGAAAGCACATACATATACATATACATATATATATATATATATATATATATATATATATATATATATATATATATATATATATATATATATATATATATATATATATATATATATATATATATATATATATATATATATATATATATATATTCTGGGTGATTATAATCAAAGCATTAAATTTAAACGTTCAAAAAGCTGTGAAAAAAGAACCACTGGTCTGAAATTTGAAAAATAAGAATGGCCTGAAATAGTTCAAAACTTTAGTTATAGATGGCGCTTTACTCGTCATAATATGCAAAATTATAAACGTGTCATGCACAAATTTAATATATTTTTAAATATATACACCCTTAGACAAAAAAAGATGCACAAAGTAGGGTTAATGCAAATTGGACCCAAATTGATATGCATTCAGGTTACTACGGAAAATGCAAAATTTTAAAGTTTGGCGGTCAATGAATGAACATTTGACGCTGCTGGGCATCTTAACTGCTCAACTGGCAGGATATTAAAGAGGAGAAATTTCGGTTCCAAGTCATAAATTCTTTGCGAATTTCTTTCCGTTTACTCAGATAAACTGTAACTGTTCCTTGCATACAGGTGCGCAAAAAATATGCGCAGATGTCAGCATTTTAGACAGGACGTGTAGTTGGGCTCAAAGTTGCTGGTTGGTCTAATCGGTGAATCGCTCGACATTCGGATAGGAGCGAGGCGACTATTAGACGATGTTGGCAGGAATGGGTGAACCATGTTCGAACACAACGTCATAAAGGAAGCGTTAGCCTAGAGAAACGACAGAACGTGAAGACCGAGCAATCGTCAGAGCGGTACTCACAGCCCCAGATTCCTCATTATCATTGATCGTACGTGCAACTGATGCTTTAGTGACCGTAAAGACCATTCTTAGGTGGCTCAGAGAAAGGGAGCTGAGCTTACGGCGCCCCTTCCAACGACTACCATTGACCTCTGTACACCGACAAGCCCATGTGTAATGGTGTCGGGCACATTCGACCTGGATTGTCACTGACTGGAGTAGAATTGTCTTCAGTGATGAGTACCGCTTCGAATTGAGCCCCGATGACCAGCGAATACATGTCTGGAGGCGCCCCGGACAGCGGTGGGATACCAACCTTACTGTCTTCCGACATATGGGCCGATAACCAGGAGTGATGGTTTATATTAAAGGATGGAATATTTTAAAAGATTTCCAGGACATCATTCAGATGGAAATGCTCTAACTCAACAATCCGTATCTTAAATAATGCATCTTATTTTTTTATTGTAACTATTGTAAGCCAAAACGTAAAAAGGAAAATCTGTCTGAGAATTGAATTTTTTGTCACATATACATTAATTTCATACATGACAAAGCAACCCGATGTGACTTAATAGTTCTAGGTTAGAGTGTGCGACATTAGTTTGAAATGCAAAATAAATTAATTAGGATATAAATATCAAATGCATCGCAAACTTTTTTGTGTATAATTCGTTTCAAATGTGTATAATTCGTCACCATGCGTAATTTGATTTACAAATGTTGATCATTTATTTGAAATAAAGCCAAATAATTTCCTCTAATTCAGGACAAAAATATTAAATAATTTCTGTTTTTAGCACTGCAACAAAAGTCATGGTAAAATATATATTTTACAAAGCTTTGGAATTTCGGTAAAAATTGCCTTTTCATTTAAATCATATCCAAAACTTCTGTTGCAAAAATATCAAAAATGAATATCAAAACTTTCTTTGAAGCAAACATTTTCCCCGTTGAGAAAGTTTCTTTGTTAAAAATTTTACTTAGATGAAAAATTTCAGAATAGAAAATTTGTCTTTTGACAAAACAACAAAAAAAATCTTTTCTTTTATAAAGAAGTAATAAGGTCAGATGGAACCTCGTAATAGTGTTTCAGATATTTAAGACAGAACTTCCAAATGATAATATTTTCTTCTTTTGTCAAAGTTAGTCTTAAATTATAAATTGAGTCCGTATTTCAGTGATACATACAGTGTTTAAATTTTAATAAGAGAAAATACTTTTCGATGTATTTTTCTTTCGTAAGAGATTTTGGATATAGGTACGAAAACTGTCGATAAAAAGTAAACTTTTGAACAAAAAAATTAAGTAAATTTGAAGATACTGATCACAGTTTAGTTCATAACATTTCATAAGTTGAGAGAAAAAGGAGCGTCAATTATTCAAAACTATTTTGTAGACCATATAATATGTCTAAAAACAAAATTTACCAAACAGATAGAGAAATAATTCTGAAATGTTCAATCAACGATTTTTATTCTTAGTAAAATCATATGATATAATATGAGTGACCTCGGTCTACTATAAGACAAATAATTTTACTATTAAACACTGACACTATATAGATGTAGCAATTAGCTCTATCTGTATGCTAACCATTAAGGGACAAGTCAATAGTTAATATGTCGGAATACAGCACTGAAGATGCTCGATTCGAATAACGAAAAGCGCCACTCAGTGTCTAAGCTAGGTACTAAGCTGGGCACGTTCAATCTATATGCTGGAAATGTCTTACGAGCGGCGCTTTAAGGGGGGGGGGGTAGTTACCAGTCCTCCAGATGTCACCACTAGGATTACGCAGTGAAATTGTAGTTTCCGTGCAAGAAGTTGGCCGCTAAATAGCAGTTCCCATTAACCCTTTGAGGTGCGGTGTTTGCACAGTTCAAACGCCTAAATCTATTCTATTTTCACTTTCATTCAATGTATTCCAGTTAAGTGAGCAGAAAAGTGGCTATTATTTCCATCTGTTATCAATAAAAAGATGTAAAAACATTTTGAAACCTTTAATTGGAAAAAAATTCAAGATTATTTAGGTTAAAAAAAATCGGGAAAAATATCTGCACCATGCAAACGGGGGAGGTTTTTGTCCTTGAAAGTGTAACAATGAGCTAAAAAGGTGACAAATTCCTTCGTCCTGCAGCCTTCAGTATACCTGATCAGAATTTACTCGGTCAGGGTCATTACTAAGAACAACAACAACAGTAGTTAGTTCTTACAATACAAAAAAAGTTAGCAATACTACATGCTTAAGCATCAAACTAGCAAACAAAAGAGGAGAGAATGATGAGGGGGATGAAGCGACTTTCGTCAGTAAAGAGGACGTTCCCAACAAGCTGGGTATTCAGTTGTTGTGCTCTTTGCACTACTGTAGACGGTGACGCCGCCAATGGCCAGGTGTTTAAAGTACACAGTTTACAGCCCGGTGGCCAATCATTCCGACTCGGTGGAGTCGTCTGGCTAATATAAACCGTGGAAATTCTCAATGGCTGAGTTACATCATAAAATTGTTTTACATCAACTAACTGATATATATATATATATATATATATATATATATATATATATATATATATATATATATATATATATATATAAAATTCCAATGACATGTTGTAAGACAACAGAACATCAAAAACAATACATAACAAAACGAATTGACATCAGTATATCTATGAAAATAGGGCGTTCTGAGCCACCCGGAAACGCTCCCAAATCGAAATACAGAGAGAGGAGGGCATATGAATAGATGTGACATGTCCATATCTTCCTTAAAATTGCATAAGGGGCAAAGTGAGTCAGGAACAACGTTGATGCGATGTAGGTGCTTACGAAGGTAATCATGGCAGGATATAAGACAAAACATTGCAACAGATTTCCTTCTAGGCTATTCAGGTACTTCAAGAATCAGTCTGAACCAGGACTTACTACTATTTCTGTTTGTGAGTTTCTGGAAGAAAGAATCCCGGAAGGCTTTCTTAACAATTGACTTGATGGGGTTAAAAGATAGTCCAGGTTGAGATGTCTGGAGGACAGAGGCTCCCTTTTCAGCCAGATAATCGGCGGCCTCATTAGCTTGAACTCCACAATGGGCAGGGATACATTGGAGTAGGACCACATTTATTATCACTTGGAAGCCGGTTAATGAGTTCGAAACAGCAATCGACAGCCAGAGAGCGGGAATAATTCTGTGTGTCAATAGCTTGAAGAGCGGCTCTGGAGTCTGATAGGAAATACGCATTTGAAAAATTCTCCAAACGGGTCTGTAGTTGTAAAAGAGACCAGTGGATGGCCACTATTTTACCGTCAAAAGAAGTTACAAAAGGTCCAATGGGTGCGATAGAGAAAATAAATTGCAATAGATACCCGCATTAGCGTTTATGTAGTCATCCATTCTGGAACCATCAGTGTACACTTGTAACCATTCATCTTTAGGGGAATAAGAATTAAGGATTTCGCATGCCAGAAATTTGAGCATGTTTTAGGTAGTATCAGTTTTAAATACTTGTTGTTCAAGACCAGGTGAATGGATAAACCCTTGTTTTCAATAGTGTTACGAGGTGGTAAGAATTTTTCAACCTTAAAATTTAGGCCTAAGCTTGAGATCATTTTAAAAACTCCCTGGACAGAATCAGAGTCTTCGTGTTCTGTTCAGGCACGAAGTAAACCCGATCCCATAGGAACAAACATCCTTAGGATCTACTAATTTTCTCCCAAAGAAGGACATTAATCCCAAAGTCACATTAATGTGACCACCTGTCAAAATCCAGAATAACCACCTTTCGCAGAGCAGACCGCTGCGAAACGAGCAGGAAGAAATTCAGTTAGGTTCCTGAAGGTGTTCCCTGGGATGTTCAGCCATGCCGACTCCAGTGCCCTGGCCAGCTGCGCTAGGTTACACGGGTGATGATCCATGGTGCATCTAACCCAATCGAGGTGGTCCCACAAATTCTCGATTGGGTTCAAGTCCAGAGAATTTGCTGGCTAAGGGAGTACGGTAAACTCCTCCTGGTGCTCTTCGAACCACGCACGTACACTGCGATCTCTATGACACGTCGCATTGTCCTGCTGGAGGACGCCATCATCCTGAGGAAAAACAATTCGCATGTAGGGGTGAACATGGTCCGCAAGGATAGATGCATACTTGTGTTGATCCATCGTGCCTTCCACAATGATGAGGGAACCCAGAAGTACCACGAAAACTTCCCCAGACCATAATGGTCCCTCCTCCTGTTTGGACCCTTCCGGCAATTGTTGCAGGGTGTTTGCTTTAACACGTGTCACGCCGTATACGCCAACGTTCATCTGTCCGATGGAGCATAAAACGTGATTCATCGGAAAAAGCCACCTGCCTCAACTCAGTGGAAGTCCAGTTGCAGTACTGGCGTGCAAATTCCAGCCTTCGTCGCCGATGAACAGCAGTCAGCATAGGTGCATTAACCAGGCGTCTGCTGCGAAGGCCCATACGCAGCAACATTCGCTAAACCGTCGTTGTGGAGACACTGTTCGTAGCCCCTTGGTTCATATGGACGGTCAGTTGCTCAACGGTTGCATGTTTATTCGCCCGAACGCATCTCCGCAGCCGCCGTTCACCTCTGCCATCTATGGCACATGGTGCACCACATTTGCCACGTCGCTGATATTGGATAGTGCCATTTTGGCAACCCCGGTATACTTTTACCACGGCGGCCCACGAACAGTTTACAAAATTAGCCGTTTCGTAAATGCTTCCAACCTTGGCCCGAAAGCCAATGATCATGCCCTTTTGGACATCGGATAAATCGCTCCGTTTCTGCATGACTGCAAGAACTGAAATGTTTTCCGAATGCCTACAACACACTTTATATATCAACCAAATTTGCTGATGACACGTGCATTCTCCGATTGGTTATTTAATGTTGAGGTCAAAAGTAGGCGGTGGACACATTATTATGACTGGACTGTATATATATATATATATATATATATATATATATATATATACATAGAGGGAGAGAGAGAGAGAGAGAGAGACTGACTGCAGTTAAGCATCTTCATTTCATTTTTATGTCTTTTCTACATTTAACAACCGCTTTTACAGAATCAAGTTTTTTAAAGTATTCAAGCTTAAAAAAACCATCAATAAAAGGTTTATCAAAGGAGCCGACTCCTCAGAATTTCTTAAAAGAATTTTTATTCAAGGAATTTAGAATGTTTACAGTAAATATTGATTCTCTGAAAAGTAAAACGATGAAGTTTCAGATAAACCTTAACTCTTTTCCTCGAGTGTCTACAGCAACTTCACATCAAAACGCTAACAAACATCTCGCAAGCGTAAGTCACTGAAAAATGTATAAGTCGCCTAGTTATTAAGTACCTTCTGTTGTTTTCCATTAAACAACGCCGTTCTGAAAAGACGCTTGTGCTTAGGCTTGTTCAAGTCCATTAGTTTGCAGAAGTCTATACTAGGAGGAAGATCTAGTGTTAACTATCACACAGTAGTTGTACGGTTGACGTAGAATCCCACGTTGCTGAATAAAATGTCCGATCGGAGTGACTTTCAGAAAGGTATGATAACTGACGTGAGGCTTGCGGATCCCACTGTAAATAAATAAGCAGAAATTATATAACAAGACACAGTTTCAAATGTCATGACATGATGCAGGAAGGAAGAAAGCGTTTCCTTAATCACAAAAAGATAGACATTGCATGAAATTTTCAGCGACGGAAAAAAGCAAAATTTTGTACGGATCGCACTACGAAAATATAATATTAGAAGTACAATAAATAACTTGTATACGAATCGTAATGATATTTCTTCAGAAATAAGACTTTGTCTGAAGCTGAATAAAGCATGGTCGTGCTGCAATCGAGAAACAGCTCATTACTCACAACAATGATCGAACGTGTATCAGAACAAAAAAACTGATATTCAAACAAAGTTTTCTACCGCTAGGGGAGTGAATGTTTGGTGAACAGCTTCTGAAGCATACCACACCGACTACTTGGTGTCCATTGTCAAGCATAGCGGTGCTACTCTGGTGTAGAGATACTCTTGAATACTGCGGGGTACTATCTCTTGGCATTCCCTAAATTTTTCTTCAACGTCATGTGACATTGGAAATCTATGAAATTCTTATATCATGCATCGTGTGGTGTAGATTTAATTCTATAATTACCGTCCGCATTTTCAAGAAAAAAACGCACCTGTGTATCTAACGAAACTTGTTAATATGAGGGTTAAAGAACAGGAGGATGTGTTATATCATTTTCTATCCTTATCTTAATCACCTGATGTTAGCATTACGGAATATTTATGGGATTACTTAGAGATACTAAATATACTATGTATCAATATCGTTATCCTCATGCAACATCACTAGAACAGTTAGGACGTGCACTGTAGGGTGAATGGTACCGAGTTCCAATAACTTATTTGCAAAACTTACATCGGTCTATTCCAGGTCGAATTAAAGATGTGATGCTAGCCATAGATGGAGCAATAGTTTATTCATATAGAGTTATACAGAAACGGTCAGTGTTTCTATTCTTTTGATAACCTCCTTGACATAAGGTACAACTTCTATGAAAAAGATTCATTCAAGTCATAACTTTAGGAATTTTTGTTTATCAGGGGATGGTATTTCATGTTTGAGTAGTAACTAATACATTTTTAAAATTGAGAAAACATTTTTCAAGTTTGATTTGAAGAAAGTTTTTATTCCTCTTTAAAAAATGTCCTTTCTTTACTTATACAAAAATGACCTAATTGCGTTAATTCTTACATCATCTATTAAATCCTTTTGAGAAATTAAATTAACATTGAAAAATAGATTATTCTATGTACATTAATGACTGCATTTATATTCTTATCTACTATCTTTCGTAAACCACAGAGGTCTGTTTCGCAATTTTCTCGTAATTTTCACATTATCACTTGATATATAACGATATGTTACATTCATGTAGTGAGATAACTAGTCTAAACTTAGTTTACTTTGTAATTAATTTAAGCTTACATGAGATACGTTCTCGCAGTTACTTTCGGATAATTAAATTTGTAATAAAATTTTAAAATAATTTGATCTATCTGAAATGGAGCCTAGGATACGTTAAAAGTGTAATCTAATAAATGTTTATCAGAGTTAATTTTTTTACTAAGAAAAATGATCCATAAAGAATAAAGATCCGACAGATCTCTAGATAAATAAAATAGTATTTTTATCAGCTCTAAGCATTTCCCTCTAATTTAATGATAAAGGCAAACGGCGGTAATGATTCTTTATTAAAACTGATTATAGATTTCATGATCTTAAGTTCTAAATATCAAAATATGCAATTTCTTTCAAAATTATTCTGCAAAACTTCAGACATTTTCGGTCTGGAAAAATTCGAGATATCCTATGAATGAATAAATTAAAAAAATGCACTAAACTTATTTATTATGTTCAAACCTTAACGCATACCAGTTCATACTGTTTAATATTTTAAAGTAAATAATGTCAGTGCATTGTAGAATTACCAACATAAACCAGTTTGAACAGAATTACATTTTAATTCTTATATTTCATGATATAATAATTTTTAAAATTCTGATGCAATTCATTTAAAGCTACACATCCAGTATATTAAACAAAATAAAATTACTTATGTATTGAATATTCAAATTATCTACCACGAAGAAGAAAATTTGTTTGTAAGAAATAATTGCATCTTAATGTTTACTTACATATCTATATTATATAAAACAGTTCCGTATCTGACTGACTGACTGACAGATAACGTACAAACCAAACTGATCGACCGAAAGTGTTGAAATTCTGCATGACGATTCTTCTTATAGTGTAGGGGTGCACTAAGAAATATTTTTCAAAAACTCCTCTTAGATTTTTTAAAATTGAATTTTTAAGCCATTTTTGTAATATTCTTTAAAGTTTGCACTTAAAATAATAATTTGAGCGTTAGAAAAGATATACCACGATAAAGACCATAAAAGTTCCTTTAAAATTAAATCTTTTAATATTTAAATAAAATCTTTTAATTTAATCTTTACCTCCATTTTCTGATTTTTTGGAATTTTTAAAAATAAATTTTTATATTTAATTTATTAAATGCTGATCAAGTGGTTTCTTTTATTTTTTGGGATACTTTAAATTAATTTATCGTCATGTTGATAACAACGTAATAAGTTGACAAAAAATATTAAAATATGGTAAATGATAAAATTTAATCACTAGATTAATTGAAATGGAAGCTTTATAATAATTTAATTCAAGTTAGTATATTTTATAGGCATTAAACATAAAAATTAATTGCAAAAGTTATTGTAATTAATATATATATACACTCATGGACAAAAAAAATTAGCGCACCAAGAAGGAGTCGTCAAAATGAAACGAAATTTTACATACGTAATGAATACTTTGATATAAGTAAATGATAAGAAAATCAAAGAAAAATGATAATTTATTTCAGAGAAAAAGGCAAAAGAACGAAGGAGTTAATACTCCGTTGGACCCCCTCTAGCGCGAATGCACGATGCGATACGATCGGGCATTGAGTCATACAAGTTCTGTATGATGTCTTCAGACATTTCGTTCTATATTTGCTGTAACCTTGCCTCTAGTTCGTTCAAACTCGTGGGATGCCCAACTCGTCGTCCCAAATGATACAAGATATGCTCGATTAGAGACAAATCTGGGGATCGGGCAGGCCAGGGAAGGGTAGTAACAGTGCGGAGACAGTCTTGTGACACCCTTGCCGTAAGAGGCAAAGCATTGTCTTGTTGAAAAATGGCTCCTGGGAGCCGTTGCATGAGTGGCAACACATGTGGTTGCAGGATTTCATGAACATACCGCTGGGATGTCATGGTGCCACGGAACAATACTAGGGGCGACCGTGTATTGTAGGCAATGGCACCCCATACCATCACACCAGCTGTGGGAGCGATGTGTCGCTGTACAGCAAAGGCAGGATTGAAGCGTTCACCACGGGCTCTCCACACACGAACACGATTGTCATCACTGCCGATATTGAATCTGGATTCGTCGCTAAAGACGACCTGGTTCCATTCCGCTGCAGTCCAGTTTCCTCGTGCGCGGCAAAACTCCAAACGGAGGCGTCGATGGGTGGGCGTCAAGGGCAGCACACGTAATGGGCGCCGCGATACCAACTGTCCTTCAGCCAGGCGCCTTCGTATGGTTCGAGAAGACACAGAGGCCCTAGTGAAGGTGCTACCTGTGCCTGGATGGCGGCCGATGAAGCAGTTGGCTGTACGCGTTCATTTCTTACGATGTGGCAGTCTTCTCGACGACTGGTCTGTCGAGGGCGTCCTGAGCCTGGTCTTCGGGTACATGACATCTCTCGGGTCCACTGGTCCCGACACCTCCTCACAACACAATCATAGCGGCCTAATTGACGAGCTACTCGCCTAGCGGACCACCAAGCTTCCATCATCCCGACGATTCTCCCCCTCTCAAACTGGGACAACTGCTTATATTGTCTTCGAACACGGCGTAATGGCATGTCTATCTCAGCTCTTCCTTTGTAAATGATTCAGCACACTCAAACAAGCTTTGGTTACCTGTTTTATACTCCACAGAGTACGATGTTCAACGCCCTCTACCGGCTATACGTAATGCGCAATCACGCTGCATTTCTAATCATTTGCATATCTCACCGACATGTACCTTCATTGCAAGTTTCGTTACGATTCCGTAATTATTTCTTGGTGCGCTAATTTTTTTGTCCATGAGTGTAATGCAATAATTCTAAAACAATGATTAATAATTTTCAAAATATGTCGTAACGCCTTTATAGCAAAAGCACAGTCTTTTACTGAACACGTCTTGTATATGTAGACTAGCTGATTACCCGTGCTTTGCTACGGAGTACATTGAAATGAAATATAACGGTCAATGAATGCAATTAATGCTATAAATAAATAAGTAAATATATGTATATATATATATATATAAACTTATTTATTTATTTATTTATGGCATTAATTGCATACATTGACCGTTATATTTCATTTCAATGTACTCCGTAGCAAAGCACGGGTAATCAGCTAGTCTACATATACAAGACGTGTTCAGTAAAAGACTGTGCTTTTGCTATAAAGGCGTTACGACATATTTTGAAAATTATTAATCATTGTTCCCTTCAAAGTAATACTCTCTATTGGCGATACACCGTTTCTTTTCATCGTTTAATCTATTTTTGGAATGCTTCATGGAATACACTTCCTATGACACCGCAAAGTTCTCTGATCGGAGTTTCCTGTATATTCTCCATAGTTTCGAAACAATGTTCTTTGAAAGTAGTTTTAAGTTTGAAGACAGGAAAACGGCTGCTTGATCTGTATCTGGTGAATATAGTGGATGGGGTATAGAGTATACTTGTTGTTTTGCCAGGTAATTTGGAATCAGGAGCGACGCGTGAGTCTGCCTGTTGTTGTGGAACAACATCCGTTGTCGTGGTACAAGTCTGGTCTTGCAGACGGAATCTCTAAAACTCAATCAAACTTCTTGATACAACTTTCATTTATCATCTAACCAAGTGGTACAAATTCATGCACAATGCTTTTCGAATAAAATTTTTTAAAATCACTTTTGATGTTTGACAGCCTGATTTGTGTTTTTCTTGGTCGAGGAGGCCCTTTCTCCACCCGGTGCAACAGTTGCATGTTGGTTTCAACACCATAGCCATAATCCAACGCCTCATCTCCTGCTATGATGTTCTTAGGAATGTTTTCATTAGAATATGCATTGATAATATAATTAGCTCCTGGCGGATTTCAGCACGTTCTCTCTGGAAGTCCTTTAACAGACGCGGCAAGAATTTTGCCCTTAAAAGTCGCGACGTCAGAATTCGTTGGCAACATCCTATTCTGCTGTCCACTTCGTTAGCAACTTCCCGGATAGGTATTACAAACATTGTTTTCGTTTGTTGAAACGAAGACCTACCGTATCTGAAATCTTCCCGAACCGATGTTCTGCCACTTTTAGCAACAGAAACAGTATTGAAATTGGCTTGGTCAGTTTTCTCGTATACTTCGTTTAGCAATCCAAATGTGTCACTGAGTATTTTCACACACACACGCAAACACGTTATTCTTAAAGTTCTATCATTCTGAGTTTGTTGCAAATTCGACTAACAGCATGTGCACATATTCTATTCAGCTGATGAAGCTCGATGACTAATGATCATGGGAAGATGGTAACTTGCAAAGTTTTTTTTCTTTTAACATGCTATATATATATATATTTATATATATTCATCCAATTCTCCTATATATATTTTTTTTCTTTTAACATGCTATATATATTTATATATATTCATCTAATTCTCCTATATATATTTTATTTCTTTTAACATGCTATATATATATAATATACAAACATATTTGTTTGTTAAAACTATGTACGTGTCAAGATTGCATGATCCTTACCTCTATATCATTTCCTTGTATTTATGTAAATGATACAACATATACAATAAGAGGAGAATTGCATGTTGGGGCGTTTCTTTAGTTCTTAGTCTCCATATTGAGCAAATATTACCTTTTACAATTAGTGAAAATATGATACATTATCTATTAGGAATAATGGTTATAAAAGTGGTGGATAATCGGTAAGTACAATTTACTGGGAACTGTTACATTTGAGAAAAATAGAAAAAATTTCCTCACACAAATCTTTCAAAATAAATTTTGAAATTCACCTCCAATGGAAAAACTGTACATTTTATCATAAAGTCAGGTTGACCAAAATTTTCTATTATAATCTGAAATCTGATGAAAATATGTAATTCTTAAGCATTTATATACAGCGAGTTATCTACAGTTTACCATTCTATGTTTTAAATACAATTTCATTTTTCCTGTATTCTAAAATTATGATTTGTTCGTAAACGAGTTTATTTCATGCTAAGAATAACTTTAATTGAAAATGGTTTTTAATAAAAATAATTTTTAAAGTGAATAACTATTAGAATATTGTTTCTTGGATACCACTATTTTATTTTCTACGCGTATTTTTATATGAAAAATAAGGATTTGAAGCTGTTGTGTTCTTTTTTTATGAATGAAATCAGAAATTTGTTATCTTGTCACTTATATAAATATTTATTAAGTGTTAGGTTTTGTAATTGTTTTGTTTTTCCATTGAATAATTTTATTAAATAAGAAATTTTACTTTTTATGAGAGAAATTTATATAAATTTTAATAAAACGGCAGTTTAAAAAAATTTATTGTAAGAATTGTAAATCTGAAATTCTTATTTAAATCTAGAAGTTGATCATTATCTTGTCTTAAAAAAATAAGTTCTAGAAAGGTAATGAAATAATCTTACTTAAAAATATACAGAATCAAATTAACATAGGTAATTAAATTCATTTTATTACTTAAAAATAGAATAACTTGTTTCTCCGTTGACAACAGTAGCTGTTTGTATAGTACTTTATAATGATTAACATGGCATTATTCTTAGATAGTATTTAATTATATTATGGATTATATGTAATTTTCCTTTTCCATTTTAAATTTTCTTACAAGTATCCATAGTTAACATATTAATATCAATAATTTAGCATATTAATCTACATTGGATTACAAAAATAAAACTTTAGACTGGTCCATTGGGTAGAACAATTGATGACTTTACTTTTGGATGTTACGTAAATTTAAATAAATAAAACTTCCTTGGTCGTAGATGAAATGTAAGATTTTGCTTTGAGTGTAGATGAAAGCATTTCACTTAAAATATATCGATGTGCAAATGCCTCAATTAAAACGTTCCAGAGAAAATTCATAGATTCATATCGATGAAATGTTAAACATTTAAATGAGTACTGAATCATCAAATCGAAGTTTCTCAGATTCATTTAATGTTACTCCTTTGATAAGAATTTTATTGCTAATGGAACATTAAAATTTAATGGATGCCAATCCAAAGCGATATTTTGAGATTATATAGGTTCTCTGGGAATTAAATTGAATACAGATAAAGTGCAATAGAAATAATCTGAAACAAATAACAACAGAAAGAATATGTAAAAATTTGATATTTTGTATATTTTTCTTATAATCACACAAGTTTACAACAGTATTCAAAATTTCAAATATATTAAGATGTATTTGTAGGTGATTATACACTGTTTTGGTCACCGATACCACTTTTATTGAGAACATTAATAATACAATGAAATATATTTTATGCTATATGAAGCGACCACATATTGTACCTGACACAACTTTCAATGATTAATTTTGTAAAGGGCTGTTATTTATCTAAGCCTTTAGGTTTTAAAGTGTTTCAAATATTAATAAATTTTTAACTGTACGTACATATAAATAGTATATAACTATGGATAACATTCAAAAAAATATTTTTTGTTCTCCAACAGCTGTTTCTTTTAAGGGGATGGTGGACCTTTCACAGCGATTTTTGAAATTTTTGCCACAGAGATATGAAACTTTGCTTATATATTCATCAAAGTCTAACAATATTAAACACCTTATAAAATTTCATAGATATTTTTAAAAAAATATTTTATAATTAAAAAATTGAAATTAAATTACCCTTCTTTAAAATGCTCCTTGCGACTCAATTTTAAACATTTCCCCTTAATTTTGCATTTATATTGCTTATAAATACCTTCTGAACAGAGTTATGTATTTTTTGTACTTTCGTTGAATAGTTAATTTTCAGGCAATATTTTTATGCTTGTACTCTGAATTTTCTTGAAATTTTTGTACTTTTGTACACTTAAGTTAAACTTTGATAACCTTAATGACCTCGAATCCTAAAATGGATACATAACTTTATTTTCATGTATTACAGGAGTCTTTATTATAAATTTCATAAACTTTCGTAAAAAATTATGACGCGAGGAGCATTTTAAAGGCTTGCAAATCTGGAAATTACTCATTTTGAGAAAAATACATTTAAAACATGTTTTTTCACCTACCTTTAATACTAACTTTTGCAAAGTCACCAAGTTTTCATTTTACTTTTCACCACATATTTTAAATTCATTTCATTCCAATATTTACATGTTTTTAAAATATTAATACATCCCCCCAAAATATTCGCATTTTTGCTCGATTTTTGGTAATTTGAAAGTTCACCATCCCCTTAAAAGAGTTCGTTTGACTGTTAGATGTAAATATCGAATTTATTTATCTGGCAACTTGTATGTCAATGAGTAACACACAAGTTACTTTTCTATTATTTATGTTCACAAAGACATGCACTCTAAAATTTTTGGATATGGCTTCTTTGAGAAATAATGTTCAGTCAATGTGTTTAGTAAGCTAGAAAACTGATTTTGATTCCAAACCGAAACTTGATTTGTTTGGGGGAAAAAAAGAAGGCAAGTAATATATGAAGTGTAAATCAAATCCCTTTCAGCCTCTAACCTCCCCACCCCCCAAAAAATAAATAAATAAATAAAATAAATAAATAAAATAAATAAATAATAAATAAATAAATAAATAAATAAAAATAAAAAAATAAAAAATTGCAAAATTCACTACAAATTGGACATCTTTGGACTTAGAGGTCGGAAAACATTTAAGTTCCTTTTTGAGACTTTTTTTGCAGTCTCTCTGTTGTGATGCTAAGAAAATTTGCCCAGTAAGAAAAAGGAACATGTTATATACCGAAACGGATCCTATTGGCTTTTAGATAAAATAATACAGTATATGGCAGGGATCCAGCCTTAATAGTGTTACCGTGGAAAAAATTGAATCATTTTAATTTATATACGCTGTTTATGTAAAAGGACATAACAGTTGGTCTCAAATTTAATGACAGTCACACTCGTGAAATGACTACTCGTAGGTTGTTTCATTCCGAGCTTCATTTTTTAAGGTAAAATAAAGAATGGGAGACAGTGTAAGCGGCAGCAATTTCTATTAAGCTGTATTAGTAGAGGCGTCATTAAATTATGTATTTCATTAATTTAGGCTTAATTACTCTTATTCTTCAATTTTTTACAATCCAAAACACGACATAGTTTCATAAAGGCAATTCAGAAAAATTTTGTAGAAAAAGTTAATATATTTATAAGCGCTTATTCTTAACCACAAGTAGTTCCAATTTTGATGTAATCTTTTCAATATTTGAATTTACATTTATGAATGCAATTATTTTTTGTTGGTTTTATTTAGTTTGTTCATTTTTATAGCGACGATTTGATTAATATTTATAATTAAAAATACATTAAACAAATACATAAATACAGAGCACATTTTCAGGTGAAATTAGTATTAAGCATTTATATAAGATCCACTACATTTTTTAATAACATTGCTATATTTATCATGAAGAATAAAAATTACGTAATAGATAACTATGATTCAATTACAATACGCACTTTAATTTTAATCTTATATTCAATACCGCCTTAAATTCTAGTTGCAGTGACGTAACTTTAACATATCGTTGAAAGAAGATGTATTTGCGAACAGCTTTAGCTTTAATTTTAACCAACAATATACATTCTACCTTAGGAATCGTAAACCTTGCAGAAAGAAGTCAACCCAATGGTGCAATCAATATATGGACAACAAACCCCAGTGTCGTGGAAGCTGTGTATAAATATAAAATATCTAGGGATTCGGGATTGTGAGACTTAAGAAAAATAACATGTCATATCAATAGTTATATAATATTTTTTTCATATTCTGTTTTGAATGACAATTTTAAAAATCAACGTTCAAGTTCATAAATAAGAGTTTGAAGTCAGTGAAAAATAATGCAATTACAATTTATGTATTCACATCGAGTAATGTACTGTGAGAGCTTCAAACACATTGTTATAGATACCGACATCAAATTTAATCATTTTTATACACGATTAAACATAGAAGAACTTGTGTCTTGAAATATCAATAAGATATCAATAATATGAAATATATTTAATTCTTTGTAGAGTTTTAACAACATATACGCGTACCTGAAACTTATATTTCAAGAAAATAATCTTTATTTCATGACATGACAAAGTTACCCGCTGTTACACCTACTTATTCTTCTAACCCCATACATCTGTCTTCCTAATTCTACTTGGCATTGAGGCTCAATTTTAAAGTAATTAAGATGTCTCAAACTTAATTAACTTTGTAACATGAAAAATTAATCTTTGAAGTTACTGAAAACTGTCTCCTGAGCATTTGTGGTCGAAATATGACTTTATTGTAAGGATTATACTGCTACTTCAGATTCCTGACGTTTTAACATTTGAAAAGTGTTTAATTTTAAGTTCTTTTGTGCGATTTTAGTTGTAGAGAGATTTAGGTACACATTTGCAATTTTACTAAAATATTAAGTTTTTTATATTGGTTTCTCCTAAATGTATGTAATTCAACTCAATTTAAAAAAATAATTAAGGTATGTATATACATATACTGCTGCACTTTAAAATTCGAAGAACAACCAATTCTTAATTCCATTCGATCGATGAAATGTGGTTCTCATGATTGAAAGTACACAAATTTTAAAAAAAGAAAGTGGTAAAATCCTTACACAGTGTTTACGTGTATATCTGGCAGGTATACACTTCTCTTCGTTAGGTATACACTTCTCTTCGGCAGGTATACACTTCTCTTCGGCAGGTATACACTTCTGGCAGGTATTACTGCTTGCATAAAGTGGGCCGTTGAACAATAAAGATTCTCTATTATTGTCTATTCTTCACGAATTTAACAAACATCTACAGCTCTTTAGTTGTGACTGAGAGTGATGACCTATTAATCAATTTCCGAGTAATTAAATCTTACATTCTATCTATGGAAACATGTATAATGAACATTTTAATAACCACAATATAAAAAATAAATTTACTATACATTTATAATTCACAATAAAAATAAAATTTGTGGTCTATTGAGAGAAATTGTCGAATAAAGGATATCGGTATCGGACATTTAGATGAAAATCTATGCAAAGTGAGGTTTTCTAATACTATCAATTTTCAGCAGTTTCAAAGGGTAACGGTATGGCGATAGTTTTGACACATTTGATACGTTCATAGAATAGGGCAATCCTCATTCCCTGATCAAATAAATTAGGATAAATGTAGATACCATATCACATACCCAAAATTTATTACTTTTCCAATCTTCTAGAAATCAACTTTTTTTCATATTTTTATACAGCAATAATATGAATCTCTACTTTATACATATTTTCAATACCGAGATAAAAATTTTTATTGTGTCAGTCACAAAAAAGAGACCTACAGTTAGTTTACACGCGTATATGAAAATAATTTTAAGATTAAGCACTGAACTGATAATAATGACAAAGTGACATATTTCCTACTTTTAAATGATTTTAATGAAAAAAATATTTAAACAAAATAAATTCATTATAACGAGTTAGCAGTATCGAAAAAGTTTAATAACATCATATTATAATTACAAAATATGCTAACATTAAAAAATACCCTTATTTGAATGTCCATTAGAATAGCAATTATTTTTTTTTAATATTCAGAAGCAGTTTTTATCTTTGCTTTTATGAATTGTAAATCATACTTCCCTATCTCAAAAAATTTTATGTTCTGTTTTATAATACTTGATCAAATTAAAAAGTTAAGAAACCCTTAATAGTCTTTGCAAGAAAAAATTGTATTTCTACAAGATTATGAAATATGTTATCTCTTTTTTTTGTGAAAATTAAAGAAAAGAAATCTTTATACTTCGGAGGGATCTGGTATCTAAAAGGAAAATGGGCAATAAATGCTTTATAATCTTGTTATCTTAATGATGATAAGGCATACGGAGAAAAGGGCAGGAGGAAAGGAATATTGATCTTTTAAACACTAACATGTGATATGTGCAAAATAATGACTTTTCAGATAACAGTAATATTCTTAAATGAAATAATTTAAAATTTTTTTTCATGCGAGAAACAAAACAAAAAATAAACCCTGTTCTGAAACATAAAAATAAAAAAAAAATCTATGCAAAATGACAATATAAGATTACATGCTATTAAGATTTGAGAAATAACAAATTAGCCTAATTAGAAAGATTTATATCGCTATAATCTAAATAAATGCATTTTATTTCAGACATATGGGAAATCTCTTTATATCTATCTATGCACTTACATTATTTAACTTTGCACATCAGAGAATGTAAATGTTCTACGTATAGTGAATAGAATTAGTAAAATCTATTTTGATATAAGGATGTTCATCAATATTTCATTAAAATTTCACTTTATTTATACACTTACATTATTTAACTTTGCGCATCAGAGAAGGCAAAAGTTCTACGTATAGTCGATAGAATTAGTAAAATCTATTTTGATATAAGGATGTTCATCAATATTTCATTAAAATTCCACTTTATTTATTTTATTTATACACTTAAGTTATTTTGCCCATCAGAGAAGGCAAATGTACTAAGTATAGTGAATAGAATAAGTGAAATATATTTTGTTATAAGGATGTTCATCAATATTTCATTAAAATTCCAGAATAAATTAATTTAAGCCAAATTAAAAATGAAATGATAAAAAATATCTTGCATTTTACAGATTAATATGCTGAAAGATTTCTAAAAAACATGGAAGGTTTAATCTAGTACAAATTTATATGCTACTCAGTAGCAAAGTGGTTAAGTCATCAGCCTGCCACTTCTTTGAATCCCGGATGAGGCTTAGATATAATGCTGGGATAAAAGTCAGTATTCTGTCTGCAACGAAGGAACAATGTCTCGAAATAAGAGCTGCACCCCCCCCCCCCCCCAACAAAAATAAATAAATAAAAATACCTACTGTACATTGTGTGTCTCGTCTGTAAATAATTATTTCTTCCGTGTATGTGTGCTTTCTTGTGTTTTCTCTATTATCTTTTCATGGAAACTTCTCATGGAGGTCTCGTTATTATGCCCCAGGGTCATTAGCAACAACACAATACCATCAATATGTGGGGATTTTCCTGTATTTACCTGTGAAACTCATTTCATAAGGTAAATGGCAAGTATAATATTGATTATTACTTAATGAAAGTGAAAGTCAAAGCTCTTCACAGCAAATAAAAAGATACCAAAAAAGAAACCACTGCGCCTATATGTATAAATGTGATACTATCAAATGCCACATAAACGATATTCTATTGAAACAAATCTAAACATCTAGATAACACGTTTTTGATATTCATTCGTGCAAACTTAAACGAAAATAGAAAACAAAATTGAATAACAAAGATATGAAGTAATCAATAGAAATATCGTTTACTTAAAAGAGAAGCCTGAATGAAGATTTCGATGGAGGGAGAAAATATTGGGTTTCCTTTACAATAAATTAAATAATTTATCCTATAATTTGATAAAGTACCTCTAACCTTCAAAAAGTTCATTTTTGCAAATTGTGATTGCCTGAAAATTTTCGTTATTCGGCAACGTGTTGAGTCAAAGCTTATAAGTTATTGCTTGTGCGTACTGTAATATACTTCGGAATGTAAATCACATGTATATCTTTCGAATAAAGACGGAGGGTTACATTTTTAGAATAACTGAGAGACAACATGCCACAAGAGGCGAGTATGCAATGCACTCTCACCTCATAGAGACACGTAGAGCACTGACTTCAGTTACATAACCGAAAAAAGTTAAGACAAAGCATGTGTAGATGAAGAAATTTAGAGGCCATGAAGCGAAATCCATGTGAGACAGTAGACAGTTAAATATTTAGAAAAGGGTTACTTCAGAATGTTTATAAGACTGTTGAATTTGTAAAGTGAGATAAAATTTTGCCAAGGTATTTATACATAAAATGTTATATTATATGGCAAACCAACTAAAGTCACTTCTTCTAATTAACACAACACGATTTCTTATTCTTCTTGAAACAGATCGATAAAGGAATTTTCATTGAGTATAAAATTTAATGCGTGAAGATTCCTTCTAAAAAACTGCTATCGAGTGATATACAAGGTGCGCCCATAAAGTAACTGGACAAATTAAGAGATCAAACAATAAAATAAAAAAGATCAAAGAATAAGCAACTAGCTAGAAAGAGTGACATTTCAACTCTTGTTAAAGCCAGTTTAAACTGGTTATTTAGTCGTTTGCATATCAAAACGCCGTAGTAATTTTCATTTACTGAGAAGGCATTGTACAAAAAAATTTGCTTCGGAATGGAACGACGTTGTAACATTAAATTTTGTTTCAAATTAGGTAAATCTGCTACCGAAACTTTAGAGAGGCTTCGAACAGTATATAGTGATGCATCGTGATCAAGAACACAAGTGTATGAGTGGTACAACCGCTTTAAATGTGGGTGGGAAAGCATTGAAGATGAACCAAAGACAGGACGCCCTTAAACTTCTAAGGATGAGGAAAATGTGGAGAAAATTCATTCTTAAAATCAAAGACTAAGGTGATGCTGATTGCAGTTTTTGGTTACAAAGGACTATTCACCACGAATTTGTTCCTGAAAATCAAACAATTAATCAGTATTTTTACAAGGAGGTGCTTTTTCGATTAAGAAACGGGATAAGGCGAGTTAGAAAGGAACTGTTTGATTCTCGACAATGTTTTCTTTTACACGATAATGATAGGCCCCGTACAGCAATTTCTGTACAATAATATGTTGCTAAGCATTCAAATACAGTGATAAATCACCCACCATATTCTCCCTACTGATCGCCAGCTGATTTTTTTTTCCTTTTTCCGAAGGTGAAGATGACCATGAAAGGACACAGAGAGATTTGAAAACGTCTCTGAAATGTTAAGCGTATTTTTCGAACGCTTAGTTCCAACGCCTATAAACAGTGTTTCGATGACTTGGAGAAACGTTGGAAAAATTGTATAGACTAATTTGGGGATTATTTTGAAGGAGTTAAATTTATTTGAAGATGAGCAAAATTTTCTTATTTATAATATATATATATATATATATATATATATATATATATATATATATATATATATGTGTGTGTGTGTGTGTGTGTGTGTGTGTGATAATATTATTAATAACCATTAATCACCCATTCTGAACTTTCTGTCTCATCTGGTAACCTTTCATATGCCTTGGCGAGATGCTCAACATTTGCAATATTAACATTCTCCGCCAATTCCTGGCAACCTATCTTTTACCTAATTCTAGATTCGCGCGTTACTCAGACGGCAAATTGGCTCGATCCGAGTAACGTGTCATGTCGCTGTTCTCGTAAAATAAAATATTTTCTTCACGCATCCAATTTTCCTTATTTCGGCCTCGGTGTATGCTCCTACTTCATGTGATGACCATTTGGGACATCTCATATATATATATATATTTATTTATTTATTTATTTATATATGTGTGTGGGGGGGGGGTGAGGGTGTGTATGCATATATCATTCATACCTGTGGTAATTTATAAAACATGGATCGTTATGAGAGGATATTTCTCAAAAAAATAAAATATATAGGTTTTGAGAAAATAAGAAACATCGAAAACTGCCAATTTAATAGTTCCAATAGCACCAATCAACAGTTAATTATTCATTTAGAAACAAATGTGATACAAAATCATCATTGTAAAATGGAACGTAAAATTCAATTGGAATTTTCACAGAAATCTATTTCATGTGGTATTAAAATCTTCAAATTAAAATGCTTATTTTAAGTTCTAGCTTTCTTTATTTTTTAATAAATTAATTAAGTGTATTTGTAAATATGGCATCTTAAAAAATGGATAAAACTGAATATACTGATTCTTATATAAATTTTCTTAGAGGGAAATTTGAATCTTTCTGATACAAAATACTGCATGGATTTTTAACTCAAGAAAAGGAAACTTAGAAAATATTGATTAAAAAATGGAATTTTAAACTGTAAGGTTGAACATGAGATAGGGAGAAAATGTGGTCTATTTTTTCCCACTTTAATATTAAAAATGAATGTCTCGCATCATTAAACTCGGTAAAACCTTTTTAAAGAATATCATCGAGATTCTTTTGAATATTTTTTGTCAGTTTTATGTATGGAGCACATCTTTCCAACCCACCATTTCTAGAACGCTTCCATGTCATAATGTTGTAACCATAAAAAGTTGAAAAGTGAAACATTAACTTTTTGCGAAGTGTGAAATTATCATTGAGATTTATGTTGAATAGCATGAATTGCTTTCATAGATTTTTTTTCAAGTAGCAGCTATTGTAATAAATGATTAGAAAAATAGATAATGTGGTACAATTTAAGTGTTCAATAAATATTTTTTTATATGCAAAAATATAATTTTTTTTCCTCATGAATGTAATGTACCAAAGCATTTAATATTCTACCCATATGTTCAATTTATATACATCCGTGAATGCCTGAATATTTTTGTACGTACGAAAGTATTCGTTTTTTATTTGTATCCATTTGTATACGTTTTGTATTTCTCTGTAGTATAAATGCAGTTTATTTTTGTATAAATGTTCTGTCTTTGTATTCATGCTGTTAAAAATTTCAGGAATATAAAACATGAATCCCATTTTCTAGTAAAATATAGGTAAAAATACTCTATTTATATTAAATCCTGACCATATTTAGAACAAGTTAAAAGTTTATTTCGTTTTTTTTTAAAATTTCTTTAGTAATATATGTAAAAATTTCTATTTTAAAGTTTAGAAGAACATGCTTTTATATATAAACAGTTTTGAAAAATCTTATACAAATTTTAATAATAGAAATTCCATTTTTAACAATTCTTTCTTAATTAGTGATTAACTTTTTTAAAAAAATGTTCATACATACTCGTAGCAGACAAACCTTAATAATAAATAATTTGCTAACATTTTCTTTTTCCCGGTATAAAACTTTTCCTAACAAGATAAACTTATTTTTTTATATTTTTTAAATTTGAATTACATTTTGGATTCGGAAACGTCGGTCTTTTTATTCATTAAAATTTATTTTCCAAATTCTATCACTGACTGAAACATTAATTTTACTCAAGCATGACACATGAAATTGATTCTAAAAGATTTAACGGTTTTTCCAATTTATATTCTGTCTATATATCTTTAACCTATACAAATAATGTTAGTTATATGTGGATTCATTTTTTCTCCAGTTCAAGACTGTAGACGGTGCATTGTAAATCCGATACCATGCCAAATAATACACTGCTACATAAATATGGTGTTAGTGAGTAAACAGAGAGTATTAAGAACCGTTTGAGAGTTTTCTAGGCGACAGCAGGAAAGTGGTATAAAGGAACAAGTATTTGTATGTGGTACATAAAATCGGTGATCTGTTTTTAGCTATTTTCAATGACATCAAAAGCGCGGGTGTAAAGGAAAAACCTCTTAATATGGTCAAAGCGAAAAGGGCTATTACTATTCAAATTCAATACTATTCAATTGCTATCACTACTGAAAGAGCTTCAAAACGAAAGGCAATTTATGAGGTATTTGTTTTAAAATGACATATTTTTTCTTCTGAAAATACAGTTGATAAATGGACCGTTTATTTTGAATGTGATATAAGTCCATTAAAAAAAAGAGACATTACATAATTTATGATTAATTTAGTGTAAACTTTTTATTTATAACTAGTTAAAATTTAATATCTTAAAAATACCTATGGTTTGTTCAGTTTAAAATTGACCAATAAAAGAAATTGCGTAGTGGTTGGTTATAAAAGTGGAAATTTTCTCGAAATAGCAAAAAATCGATTTACGCCACTTTCAAAATAAACGGTCCAAATATTGAGCATCATTAAAACATACTATATTTTAAATAAACTCGATGCACTAAAGAACGTTTATTTCAAACAACTATAAAGTAAAACATTAGCCTACGGCATTATAGAATCGAAACTAATTGTTATTTTTTTAATAACTTTTAGAATGATTTTCAATCTTTCCGTTTGAAACAACATCTGTAAAGGTATTCAGACATAGTCATATTTATGTAATAATATTCGTCTTGTGTGAACCAAAAATTAATCTTGCATATTTTAAAACTAATCGTCCTCTATTGCTTGGATGATGAAAACTTATGCGCGTATGTTTGACGTTTGATTCTATAACTGACTAAAACATTAGTTTTACTCAAGCATGACACATGCAGTTGATTCTAAAAGATTTAACAGTTTTTCCAATTTATGTTCTGTCTGAATATGTTTAACCGTATAGACCAGTGGTTCCCAACCGGTGGGTCGCGCCTCGATCCTAAAACTATCAGAAACCATCGACTAAACCATCAGAAAATACAAGAAAAATCGAAACTTACTTAAAAACAACAATTTTACATATATATAGATTGTGATAACAATTTTCTTAACTGTAATTATATCAAAGCTGCATAAATTTTTTTGCCTGAAAAATTAAAATGGTCTTTGTGTACTTTTATAATTGTAGTTTTTATCTTCACCTAGGAACACTTGTTCGTGAGTATGAAACCACTTGTTGCATATATTGCGAACATATATCTTTTGTGAAATAAATAACTGTTTTGCTACAAAGTGCTTATATTTTGTCAACCATTTTCAAATCAGAACACAAATTGTTTATCAATAATCAATCTGTATCTTCAAAAAAGCATATATATATATATATATATATATATATATATATATATATATATATATATATATATATTTGCAATATTTGATGGTAAATTATATATAAATAAGGAAGGGATACGATACAAATAAGGTTTTTTACTCCACCATGGACCGATGGACCGTGAACGTATTCCGATAAGGAAAGGTGGGTCGCCAGCTGAAACAGGTTGGGAACCACTGGTATAGACAAATCAGCCGTATAGTAGGCCGTATAGACATTCAACTGTATAGTAAAATAAGCTATCGTTTGATTGCTTATTTTATATATGTTTTTTGCCAACTCTAATGTTAAAATGTCGTAATTCCTTGGATCAAGCAGTTTCTTCAGTTGGTATTTCAAATGGTGTACGTGTACAATAATGATATATGTAGGATCAGTGCAGAAGTTTTCTCAGACCGATGAACTTTTAATAGTATAAAATTAGGAGTATAATATTAGGTGGTACCCTCTTTATTTAAATACAGAAAGAAATAAGGCAGTTTTATGAAAGTTTTACAAGAGATAAATGACCTGACACTGACATGTTTGTTTATATCAGTTTCTAAATGGAATAATGCCTATTTATCATTAATCGCAAGTCTCCTTAATGTGAGTGCGAAGAAACTGCATGCAAGAAATCATTCTAGGTTGTCGCAGAAATAATTAACATTTTAATTGCAAACCATATGTTTTCATCCATCTGTAGACGGCATTAAAATGGGTTATTTATTACAGAAATTCCTAAAAGGAATTGAAGGCTTTCTGTCTTTCCCCTGCTTGTTAATGACAGAAATAATAAAAAATCCCTATACCTCCTTCCCCATCGGTAAATTCAAAGTAAACCTAAATAATGGAATTTGACACAAGTTATTATAGGATATGATTCGAAAGATTAAAAATTTGTGGGTGTGAGGGGAGATGATACAAAACAATTTATTATTCTGCATATATATATATATATATATATATATATATATATACAGGGTTAATCTGAACAAGTGGGCAAAACTTTACGGGGTGGTAGGACGGATCTACACGACCAATATTCGCCATAGAAAGTATGGGCGGAACTGAAACAGCGAGGCGCTAGGTGGAGCTGTAAATGGTACTCGCATGCCACACGTCCTCATTCGTTCCAGCGGCGGTTTTCCGTAAATGTTTGGGCAGTGATCCTCCATGACCATTTGGTTGGCCCATGGCTCCTGCCACACCGTCTGGACGGCTAATCGTATCACACATTCCTATGAGAGGTGTCTCCGGAGCTGCTGCTTCCGATTCAAACAAACATCAGATCGAGAATGTGGTTCCAGCACGACGGTGCGCCTGCACACTTCAGCTTGGATGTGCGGAACAATTTAGATGCAACATTCCCAGGGCGATGGATTGGTCGAGGTGGTCCCATAGCTTGGCCACCAAGATCGCCGGATCTCTCGTGTTTGGACTTTTTCCTGTGGGGACATATGAAAAGCCTAATCTACGAGTGCCCCATTGAAACCAATATGGAACTACTAGCCTGGATCGCCGTTGTTGCCGGCGATATTCAGGAAATGCCTGGTGTTTTCGCAGAAGTGCGTCAGTCCCTATTCCGCAGGTGTGAAGCCTGCATTACAGCTGGCGGAAGCTCTTTTGAGCAATTTCTTTGACCATGTAAATCAATTCCATTCCTGTGAATAAAATGTTTTCTTCAGTATCTACTCTCATTCTTGTGTTAATTATTTAAATGTGACAGTGGAAAACTACCTTTTAACTTCTCACCGTTAGCGTTCCGACCATACATTCTATGACGAATATTGCTCTTGTAGATGCGTTCTACCCCCCCCCCCCCGTAAAGTTTTGCCCACTTTTTCAAATGAATTCATTGACAAATTCATCTTCAGCCTTTTCATCTGAACTAGCAGCCTTCCCATGCCTAACCACACTATGCATTCCACTTCTCTTGTGGAACTCCTCAAACCAGCCTCTACTGGTTTTAAAATCTTCATATTAACACCGTTTGTACTCGATGTTTTAATTACCAAATCACTATCCAACTTCTTAAACTTTTCGCTTATTAAAGCCTCTCTATTACTATTACCAGCAAACTGTTTGACGAGCAAACTCTTTACCATTACGTATCCACAGTAGCAATAATTTTTCTACCTTTTATATCACTTGAGATTTCGTTAAAACAGTCAATCCTTTAGCCACATCAGCTGCATTTATTGCCTCTTTGTGTTAAAATACGTTCAGAACAAGGATAGCAAAGTGTAAATAAAATGCTAAAATATATTTACATTTATTGAAAAAAAATACAATTACATTCGTTGTACAAAAAAACGATTGTTCATATCCTACCAAAAGTAAATAAACGGAAAATAAAAGACAAATTTTATCGCATTTTATGCTGCATTAAAAAAATCTATTTCAAAAGCAAATTTTTAAAAAGACTGAGAAAAAAATAAATCAGCAGGAAAAAGTGTATCTTTTTTTTGATAAAGGATTGATTTATTTACTTCCTACAATGCATTGAGGAGCAAAAAAAAAAACACAATTTAAAAAAATATATCATAAGTACCTACTCCAAATTTTAATAATCTTGATGCACTTGAAACCAACATTAACGAACTTTTGCCCTCACCTAGCAAAGTACTTCAATCAAATGAGAACGTAATGTTCTCTTTTCGATCACATAAATCTTAATAAGCATTCTACCCTGCATTAAAATTTCATATTTGAGTATGTCTGGCATTGGGATCTCCCATTATCGAAGGGAAGACTTTTGAAGAAATTGGATACTTATGGTAAATGCTCTGCGTTTTATTGATGTAAGGAATATTGTAAAAAAAAAAAAAGACTTTTTCTAAAAATTTAAAAAACAGTGTTTCAAGAGGAAAAGAAATGGCAATCAGAAAGTTAATGTTAAGAGCTTAGTGTTGATTGGATGTGATGTGATATTCATAATGAGTTGATTTTATTCCGGATATGTAAAGATATAAAAAGGGCTTTTTTAACCTTCATTAAATAAATGGGAAAGGACGGATATAAAGATGAAAAAAATTGCAGTTTTAATTTCACCATTCATACAAAATGCGGTGAATAATGTATAACAGAATAACACCATTATTTTTATGTTTTTACGTGAGGATCATGGTAACATTCCCCTAATTTTTCAGCAGGTTTTCCTTTGTTAAATTATCACGCTAAAGGAGATTTGAATGCCAAGTAAATACAGGTGAAATTACATGATTTACATTGTAAAACGATCAAGGTATGAAAACAATCATGTGAGCCAAATAAGTAAAAATAAGTTGTTTAGTAGTGAAGGAGAAAGTGTTAAGAATTTACGATGAAAGAGGTCTAAGTTCAATAAACAAGGATTAATATATACCTGTTTAATGCCACCTTTTTTGTAGAAATTTAAATAAAAAAAAATTTCAAAACATTTTGTCCTGCATTGCACTCTACATTTTTCTTGCTATATATTTCAATATCAAATCATTTCAAATGTAGTTTGAAAGATTACTTCTTCCCGAACGGTCAAAAAATTAGAAACCATAAAACAAATGATTATTGGAAGAAAAAAAATTGTTTAAATTCGTTATCTAGAACAATTAAACTTTGTGCGTGGCAAAAACACGCTTTATCGTAAAAGGAAAATAAAAAATGTTCCAAGGTCACTCAATAGATCCTACGTTCAGCTTTTTAACACGGTGATATGTTAACCATATATTAATTTCTTTCGTTACATTTTACTCTTTTATGAATTAACATTGTGAACTAGTTTTTAAATACGAGGGTTGTTAGAAATGTAAGTTCCGTTACTGTGTAAAAGACAAAGGAGACTGATCTTGACAAAGCTATATATTTAATAATGATTTACAAACATGACACTATTTTCCGACATAGTCACCCAGCACATAAAGGAATTTATCATATCAAAATACAATATTCTGTATTCAAGCATTATAGAAATTGGCCGTGTGAGGTTAACCAGGATGTTACGGCATCTTTCACTTCTTCATCCATATCATAGGTGCAACGTTGAAGAAGCTACTACAGGCCAATCAAAAAAAGATACGTGGCTTGCTGACTGATGGTGTCATTTTGTTGCACGACAATGCCAGGCCACATGCCGTTTATGTGATCTCATCAAGTCCTTCGGCTGGAAACAAATGAATTATTTGCCATATATCCCTGACCTAGCGACAATTGACTTTCACCTATTCTTGCTCTTGGGTGGTTCATGAGTGGCCAGAGTTTTGATGTCGATGCGGATGGGAAAGATGCCATAACATCCTTGATAACCTCACAGGCGGCCACCTTCTATGATGCTGGCATACAAAACCTTGTATCTCGATAATATAAACACCCTATTGTGCTGGGTGACTAAGTCGAAAAATAGTGTAATGTTTGGTAATCGTTATTAAATACTTATCTTTGCAAACGCCTATCTCCTTTTTCTTTTATATAGTAACGAACATTACTTTCCGAAAAACCGTCGTATATATGCTTCCCATATTTCAATATATTGCAACATGACATTGAAATATAGTTATTCTATAAAGGAATATTGCTTTCAGTTGTAAATATGGAAGGTGGGAAAAATAAACAAACAAAAATGATTTTTCAAGCTCTGATTCAAATAAGGAACCACAATATGGCTTTAGAGATAGAGAATGTGTCTGAAACTTTGATTAAATCAATACGATGACGTTCCAAGTTACTCATAGTTTTACTGACTTAATACTACACTTCCGAAGTCAATTTCATAGCAAAAGTTATTTAGGGCTCAATGGTATCATTAGTTATAAGAATTTCATTCATCGAGTTTAGATCAAAATAGCTAGTATTTGAAAAAAAAAGTTATAAGAATTGCACTTATTTTGATTGTTGTCTACAAAATGAGAAGAATGTTACGAGGGAACAATTTGATCAAAAGGGAAACTGGGCAGTAACTTATTTCTTTGTTTGATCCTCTAAGATTTTATGAAGGTGAATAAATGGACTGATGTATTAATTACTTGTCTTGAGCAATCTTTTAAACCTAAACATGCTATATGGTGAGGTTTTCTTTGGTTTGGTTTTGGCTTAGAGCGTTACGGTCAGATCAACTGTCGCTACACGAAGGCTAATTAGTTATATGATGAGAAAGTAAGCCCCAAAACTAGTGAAATTTTTTCAAGGATAGAAATAACCTTAAAAAAAACAGCAATAAATAATCGAATTTTAAAATACCTTAATTGTTTTCAACATCAGGAGAACAGAAGCAAAAGACAGTTTATCTGTAATCCAAAATAGGCAAATGACACCAAAAGAGTGTTGTCATTCCACAAAAGTTAAAATATGAAGAACATTGCCAACACATAAAGTGAAAAAGAATAAAACCGTAGTGTAAAGAAAACACGGAAAAAATAGAAGATCCCTAGAATTCTTGCCTCCCCCCCAAAAAAACAATAAATAAAAAATACTTATTTTCTCTAAAACTCGATCCTTTAACCAATTCTATGTGATATTTATACGCAGTGGTCCAGAGTTAAGCTTTTTCAGAAAATTATTTTTTCGTATTGAACGAGATATTTTGATTGCACTTTGCCTTTTGAATAAGGAGTGTGATCTGTTTTCACTTTCTTGCTTCTGTCTACTCCGTTGATCCCTGCTTCAATTTAATCAAGCAGATCAATAAAGTTTTTTTTCATTTTCTTGGTGTATTACATTATAAAATTTTCACATTATTCTAAATTTTCAAACCTTTTGTTTCCACCTTACCCTCAAATGCTAAAGCTAACCATTCTCTTTAACAAAATTTCTCTCCTTTATTCTTGTATGTTTACAGTTTTCTAGAGGTTTCTTCTGGGTCTTCATCTGTAAAGTTTAGAATCAAATACTTGAAATCATGTTATCACCGATGAAAGGGTTATGAACCCTTTCATCATTGATAAGACCCTTTTAAAGTTTAAATAAATTACAATATCCTATTCTACATTTCTCCTCTCATAACAACATTGTTTTGATTTTTTCTCGAATTGGTAAATGTAAAGAAGTGGTTAACCCTTGGCGTGGTTTGCCGAAGTTTTCAAAACTCGCTAAAATCACACAAAATTATGCTCTTGTAAAGAATTGTGCTCTTCAATTAGGAATGATTACCATTCTTCAATTAGAATTCTCCAATTAGGCTGTTGTAAAGAAGTGGGTACCCCTTTTAACGTAGGTGATAAATGATCCCGAACTCATTGTTATCTTATTTGTTCTGCATTTAATCTTATAAATGGATAACCGCTTTATATTTAACAATTTTTTTCGTCAGTGACATAAATGCCAAGAGTTTATTAATGCCAGCCGAAAATTAACCTTCGACTGATGAGTTTTTATTATTCGTGCTTTTTTTCGTTTTATTGTTTACATTACAATATCCTGTTCTTTAGCTTCAATTATAAGGAAAGAATATCATTTTCGATGTATTTTAAAATACTTATGGTATTTAAATTATCTAAAACCGACTGTATATTCTGTATATGCACGTAATTTTGTTTTCCGAAATGCTGCTTTTACAGTCTTTTTTTTGGGATTTAGGCGAATTTAGAAAACTTCGCCACACCACGCCAAGGGATATCAATTTCTTTACATTTATTTACGAATTTGTTTGTCAGCTTATGGTTTAAATTTATTTCCCTACAAATTACTGATCAATTGCTACTGTATTTTTACTATTCCATGTAAGTGCAATCCTGTCTTCATAAGACAAACGAGGTGGGTTTTTAAATAATTACAAGATAAAAATAACTTTTTATATACCACGCTTTTAAATTTTCTGTTGAATCATATAAACTTGACAATTCTATGTATTAATAAATACTTTTTAAAAATATTTTGATGAATTATCCCATCAATTTGAAAGAAAATGATCAAATGCGTAATAAAGAGGTATCAAATGCGTAATCAATCGTTTAGCTCAGGAATTGGAAGTTAACTTGCGTTTAACTTTTCGTTCCCGTTCCAGACGATAGATGACTGCCCCATTCTACAAAACAAAATTAACTGAAAATGAATTAAATTCTACTTAAAGATGGCTAAAAGTATTAAAAGAATGCATTGTCATCCTGTTCTGAGCTATTCTACAAGTTTCAAATGTCTAACTAGTTGGGAAGTTAGTTAAAAATCGATTGCAAGATTTGTACTGGAAAACACACAAACAAACAAGAAAGCGGGTTAATAAAAACATGTTAATTACAGATCAAGAAAGATATCAGATAAAAAAAAGAATTTTCCAAGTGTTGAAGGTTGAAGTAAAGAAGTTGATTTCCCTTGGCGTGATTAAAAAAATAGCCAAAATCGCACTAAAATACGACGGTTATTACAGAAAAGTTCATATGCAGGAAGATATTGAAATCATTACAGAAAATGCCTGTAGTAAAGAGGTGAGCACCTCTTTTGACATGGGCGATAAATACTGCGAAGTTATCCTTATCTTATCAATTAATAAGATTGAATGCAGAGCATATAACGTTTGTATATAACGGATTTGTCTTCAGTGACATTTCAGTCATCATTCAGTGACATCAGATTTTTTTTATTGGTACTTTTCCGTTAGCGAGGCACAACTTTGTTCCAAATGTAAATATCGCCAAGTCGTCGCCAATCCATAAATCGCACGGTTCCACATTCTCGCCAAGTAATTTTTTTACGCCAAGGATTGGCGTAGGTGGATTGCCTAGAAAGGGAATTATAAACACTGCGAGTGATTTTCCGTTTCGTGTTTAAGAAAACCCAATGGTTAAAGTAAAGAAGTAGACACTGCTTGGCACGGAGTGGCAAAATTTTGAAAATTCACCAAAATCAAGCTAAAAAACGACAGTAATGGCATAGCGGACAACAAAATTACGTGTATATAAAAATATACAAACAGTTTTCGACAATTTAAATAGCATAAATATTGTAGAACAAATCCTAAATGACATTCTAATTGATACTAAATGACAGGATATTCTAATGAAAACCATAATATGAAAACGAGCATATAAAAAAAAAAAAACTCATTACTCAAAGGTTAATTTTAGGCTGGAAGTAATAAACACTTGCCATCTATGTCACTAAAGATAAATACGTTAAATAAGAACCTCTTATAGGATCTTCTGATGTCACGCATGTATCGTACGGTTCTCACGACCTGCGAAGAGCCCTTCCACAGCTGCAGGATTAAAAACACCTCCATGCGTTACCACTGCATTCTAAAATTCTGAGGGGGTTAAAAGGCTATCACGTACGGTTTCACTGCCGAAGACTAACATTCCTGGTTTCTGCGGGCTAAGCCCCAAGCTCATCTTTACTGACAGATCGGGGATCAGCCGCTATTTCCCTCGTAAAGATGTACCTTCTGGGTCGTCACACAGAACATTCCGACGTTATAGAAGTCATATGTTCCCATAAAAATGCCCGCAGAATCCAAGGCTGTCATCTTGCACGAAAGTCCTCGTTTCCCCCTCTGAAAATCCCATAATGTTTAAGAACTGGACTCCACTGACGAAGATTTCATGTCATACATATATGCGAGACTTTGTTATTTTTTTGAGAGAGCCCCTGTAACGTCTGGACCATTGCGGCTGTGCAGATTTCTGCTCCCCGGAAGACTGAGCTTTTGCCGCTATTAAAATCTTTTGCACCAGTCTGGTGATAATGTAACCTGCTCAAACCACCTCATACTTGCTACGTTTTGTGTAAAATAAAGTTGTTTTTCGTTACTTCTGGCCTGCTATTTTAAACCACTCGGTTACCACTCCAGTTGAACACGTTTCTGTATCAGTATGCCACAATCTGCAGTCAACCTCATAAATGGATAACATAGCTATAACTTCGCTGCTTTGATCACCCACTTCAAAAGGAGGTACCAACGTCTTTACAAGAAACCTTTTCTGTAATGATTTCAATATCTTCTTGCTTATGAATTTCAGTGTAACAACCGTCATCTTTTAGCGTGATTTTGGCAAATTTTGAGAACTTCGTGAAACCACGTCAAAGGGTACCGACTAATTTACCTTAACCAAGCGAACTACCACAGGGACGTATCGGAAGTTCAAACGTAAGCTCTCTACTACTCAGTAGTAAACCAAACTTACCGCTGGATGTATAAACTTCGTAGCCAAAGTTGGCCATGTCTGTTACCTCACGTGGATCTGTCTGCCGCTATGAATCTGCTGTCTATATTATCAGTAAAACAAAACACACTATGCATTGGCTTTGTTTGCATAAATCACATTGCCATATTTACCAACAAAACACGTGGGAGCGTTCGATTCAGGGTTAATTGAGAAACGTTTTTGACAAAAAAAAAATAAGCTTCGAGGCAATTAAGAGTAAAATAAAACATGGTGAGTCACTATGTTTGAGCGGTCCAGGCGCTGATGAAATTTAAAATCTTCGGAGACCCGTGAACGTAAATGTACCTTTTTTCTATCAGTGCTTGTTTTCATTTTATTGTTTGCATTACAATATTCTTTAGCTTAAATTATGATGAAAGAGTGTCATCTAAGATTTATTCTGTAATTTTTATGCTATTTAAATTGCCCTAATGAGACTTTATTCTCTATATACACGTAAATTTGTTGTCCTCTATGTTTCCGTTACAGTCGTTTTTTAGTCTGATATTGGCGAATTTTGAAAACGTTGCCAAACTGCGCCAAGTGATACCTTCTTTCTTTACTTTAACTGTGTTTTATCACTTCCAATTAGAACACCACCTCAAACAGAATTTACATCCTAAATTTTGTTTGAGGTGCGTATCCTTCGCACTCCCTGGTCGATTTCTGAACGACTTCTGATAATTTTGAAAATTCTTCGATATTCTTGGCGTTGAAAACTCAGTTAAAGATTGAAGTTTCGTCTCTCGTGTCGAGATTAATTTTAAAGGTTTTTGTACTGCATTTTTTTTCTCTTATTTAAATATTGCATTCTCGGGCCACTCCTATTTTCATGTCTGTTCTTTACTCCATGGTTTAAAGTTTTTTCTACCCTGCATTATAGGGATTTTTCATTTCACATTTTCTCTGTCGCAAAATGGCAACACTGACGTTGATATCAAAATGAATTTGGGAAAATTTGAAGGAAGTCATTGAAATACAGGGTGAACTGACACTACTTAGGGCCATTTGTAGCGCGATCTATCAACCGGAATTCCACCAAAATTGATAGAGGGACTAAGGATATGGGAAAGAGTTTCCATGAAAAAAAAGTTCCAAAAGTCTCCGACAGGGGAAGATATGACGCTGTTGTTGTCAGTGCACCCGAGAATTTGCACAAAAAGCAAGTATAACAACAATATGCAAATTCACATCTACGTAGTCGACAGCAGCGCCATTAATTCAGGCTACATGGGTAAGAGGTGAATACCGAAAAAGTTGTAATAAGCAGACAAATGAATAACAATAAAAATTACTGCAACACAGCTTTATGCAGCAAATTCATTTCTCGCCCCCTAAATGTGACCACCGTCCTGGTTGCCGACACATTACATACTGAACTATACGTTCTCAACGGCCGAGCGTAACATGTGACCAGTAATGTTGATCACAGTTCAGGATATGTTGCCCTATAGGGCCCGCAAGTTAGAGACTCCACTAAGATACACCTTGGACTTTAAATAACCCTACAGAAAGAAGTCACATAGGTTAGGGGAGAGAGGTGGAAAAAAGCGACTGATGACACTTTCTTCTTTAAAGTAACGGCGCAACAGATTCCGCAGTGATCTTTATAGACCAAAATACTGGCGCTGCTATCGACTACGTTGTCATGAATTTGCATTTTAATGTTTTACTTGTATTTTATGCAAATTCTCGAGTGCGCCAACGACAACAGCGCCATATCTTCCCCTATCAGCGAATTTAGCAACTAATTTTTTTCCATTAAAACTCTTTCCCGTGTCGTCCTTACTCCTTCTATCAATTTTGGTGGAATTCCTTCTGATAGATCGCGCTACAGGTGGCTCTCAGTAGTGTCAGTTTAATAAAAATCCCCATATTTTTTTTCAAATCACTGCAAAAATCCAGATTTTAAATGGTCAGCCTTAATTTAAAGACTCGAATACGACTACATGTCATAAAAAGAGAAATTAAAAAATTCATTGATTTTTATAAAAACACAATTTTTTTTAATGTTTTTCAGTGCCTTTAGTCCCATCATTGTTTACTTTAAAAATATCTCTCAAGTTATACGATATAATATTTTAAATAAATTGCATACATTTTTTTAACACAAACTCTTATTTATTTTAAAATTATAAATTACTCTAACACATCTAACACATGCAGATTATTATTGGGGAACAATAATTAATTTTCTTAAAATATCAATTAAGATATTAGTTTAAATTCATCATCTAATAAACAACATGCTTTTTATTTATATTTTATTTGCACAGTTAATAAAAAATAATCCAATTATACACAAGAAAACAACTTCACATCGTTGATGTGTTTGTAATCTAAATTACACTTTTAAGGGCATATTTTAATAACCTATTCAGTTAATTAGTGAAGGCGTCTGGAAAATGTTATAATAACTGACTTCGTTATTTGGGATAACAATTCATTCAGAGCGATATATTTCCTCTAAAAACCATTTTTGTTTTCAACATACTTTCATAACAGAAACTCGCAAAAAAATTTATTCATCGACCCATTTTTAATTCACTTTGGTTAATGAAAAGTGAGAACGCATTCAGGGCAACGAGCTCTAAAATCCCTAAAGTCTTTCTTATACCTCGTAGCAGATGACGTTACTTTTATCTTGATAAATGAACCTGTCTTTAAGCAGAGTTTTGGTGCATTTTCAGCGCATATCTGATAAATACGAAAGTAACAATTAATCATCCATATTCATTTACAAACGTTCGCATTGCAGGAGAACGTTTTTATGCATGAAGATGGGAGCTACTCTCTCTATTTATGACGTTCCCGGTAATAACTTGAAATGCAAAAAAATAAATAAAAATAAATGTTTTGATGCTTTATCTGTTGTTGTTAGAAGTGAATATTTAATTAGGCCAACACATGTACATGTTTAAATTTGGGGATTTCGGTTTGATAAATAACCATATGTTTCCTCATAAATTAAAGAACAAAATATTTTAACATTACTAATTTTTGTTTGATATATATATATATATTATAAACATTATATGTATATATATATATATATATATATATATATATTATAAACATAAATGTATAGGGTAAGTGTGCCCAATATGAGACCCTAGCTTACAGGACGTATCAAGTACTGCCGCCTGGCGACTGGAGCGTACAACAGTAGTCTATTACACCATTCGTAATCGGTGAGTCGGTCGAGTGTTTGCAAGCGTACACAAAGGTGCAGTATTTTTTTTCCTAAATGTGTGCTCGCCAACTTTTTTCCTTCGCCATTTTCATTGGCTGTTTTCACCTTCAAAGTAAGACTCTTATTAAAATTTTTAGTATTGGACAGTTAGCTATAAATGTGGAGTGTAAACACACCTGTTTGTTTTTAAGCTAACGTGAATCCTAACCTAAAAAATTCGTTAGCGTGTTCAACAACAGGGTCGTGCTCAATATGAGACCCCGAAACATGTCTAATATGTGATAGGGTCTCATATTAGGCATTTTAGTTTTCAGTCTCACGGCCTTGTTTCCTCTGAAGATGAAGATGCAATGACGCCCAGGTGAAATCCCCAACCATGTAGCAGTAGTGACAATGTGGAAGGTATTAATCAAACAACAATTTCACACCAGTTCTTAGTGACTAATGAAGAAATAAATCCCTTGCCTACGTTACCTGGGAAAAACAAGTAGGGCCCGTTAAGCCTATATTATCACATCATCGCCCTATAAAAATAAATTGATTGATAGCATTATTAAAAGAACTGCAGAATATTAAAAAAAATACTTTGTTTCTTACAATAAAAAAATAAAATAGACTTTAACCATAGGGAATCAAAGGATAAACGAGGAAAAGGAGATCAAGATAAAATTATAAGGAAACAATAAAGGGAAAAGGAAAAGAAAAAGGGATCCCTACGGGAATTTGAAAATTAAGGATGGATGAAAATACAACACTAGTTAAAAAAACAGAGAACGAATAAGTCTAATTATAGCTATGATGATCTCAGCTCAATTAAAGATGATGAAAAACTTTCTCTCCATGCAGCCGTGATGATAGCATACATGAAAACGGCTCTAAATGCCTTTTTTGTGGTTGTTTATTTTCAGAAGACAAACGGGGAGAGCAGTGGCGTCAATGTAAAAGGTGTTTCAGGTGGGCCCATGAAGACTGTGGAGCTGACGAACTTTTTATGTAATGAACTTTTTATGTAATCAATGTGAAAAGTTTGAATCTAAAAACAAAAAAGTAAACAAAACTTGTAGTGTAAACCAACTAATTTGTTTAAAATGTCACTTTGCTTTTTCACCTATTAGTGTATATAGGTAACTGTTATTTAATTATTGTGTACAGTTTTGTTTTTTTACGAACTTTGCAGTAATTCTACTTCATATTTAGAGTTGTAGAATGGGGGTCTCATATTAGGACTACTTTTTTCAGACCCCAAAAAATGGAGCACTTGTGGTTATAATTTCATACAAGAAAATTGTAAGGATATTTTCTTTTTCTGGCTTTGTTATATGTTGTAAAATATATGCATTAAAAGGATAAGAAGTTGGTTCTATAATCCCTTACTTACTTTCTTAGCTGTATGTGAAAATTAAAGGGGGTCTCATATTCGGCATACTTACCCTATATATATATATATATATATATATATATATATATATATATATATATATATATATATATAAATATATATATATATATATATATATATATATATATATATATCCTTTTTTCAGAGTGACATGCATTGTCTGAAAATCTTAACAGATGAAAATGATGTCTTGGTTAAAATATTCTTGGTCAAAGCCATTTTCCTGCAGTGAGAAAAGGAAAGGTTTCATTCGTTAGTAGGCGCCTTACTGATGATAGTCTTTAGCAGAATTCTCTGTCATGACAAAACACTCCTTTTTCGTGTTCGTCTTCCAAGATATTCCATTAAGAATGAAAAAATAAGCAGAAAAGGAGACATTTTCTAAAAACGGAAAGAAAAAAAATTCGCAGTAAGAGATATAGAAAGTCTATTCTTTGTGAGTTCAAAAAATTTTAAATTCATTTCACTTTCTTTTTTATAGAATTCGTAAAAGAAATACAAAAATATGTACGTGTTTGGGGTTTAGATAAATCAGTAGAAGTGTGGGCTCTGAAATAATAAATTCTGTATGAATTTTCTTTTTAACTGATTATATATATATATATATATATATATATATATATATATATATATATATATATATATATACATACACATATATATACACACATATATATACATACATACGTACATATATATATACACACACACACACACACACATATATATATATATATATATATATATATATATATATATATATAGATAGATAGATAGATAGATAGATAGATATATAAATGCATGTATATTCGCATTCATATTACATGTATATTATCATATGAGGCCTATAAAAGAGTGTTGAGCTGCATATAAATTTAAATTTTTCTATTCCAAAAATGTGTAAATAATCAAAAGTCGGTATTGAAAACCATCTGATCATGTAAAAAATAATCCCTATTGATAAATAGGGGCGTGATACATGTGTGCATGATAAATTTTGTGGGTGGCCATATATATGTTAAATACTACATGTTACGTATAGTGGAATAAATTAACGTTGTTTAAAGATCTGATAAGATTTTTTTTACGTTTAATTATCAAAACTACTTATCTGCAATGGGAAACTTAAAACATTTGTTGAAACCGCAGTTGAATGGTTGAACTCCCGGGAAAGTGTAGAACAGTCCAACTACGAAATCTGACGAGGAACCGGCGACGCTGGAGATGTTTTATCTAGCTGCAAACAGCCGGGGCAGCACTTATTAATAATGAGTACAGACGAAGACTGGTGGACATCTGAATGGTCGCTGTTGCTGAAATTTTTCATTTTAGATGCAGCAGCGAATATGGTGGTAAACTGGGTGGACAACATTCTTGTGAGGAGGTAGTGACTATAGTAAGAAATGAACTGTAGAAGATTCTCGCGTAGTTGTAGTGGTCGACACAGAATTGCACGGATTGATCTCGTCAAAAAAATCTTTGTTTCATATTATAACATCTTCGCACAAGAATTCATGCAGCCACGGACAAGAAGTCTATTCCAAAAACAGTTAACATAATAGAGTTTCAAATTAACACGCCAGCCCGTGGTTCTTGCCCTGCATCGAGCACCTACTCTCGTCGTGACAAAAATCACTCTGTGACGAAAAATAAAATAAAATAAATAAATAAATAAATAAATAAATAATGCAAGCGTACCTTCCTGACGCTGCCGACTCACACTATGGAGCCTGTGTGTCTACGCTCTGATAAGTACATCCCAGCTCCTTTTGCACAAAACAACAAAATAAGGCTTGTATGAAAGGAAAATTAACTAAATAAAAAATACTAGCTGTAGCAAAATTTAATATTAAAACAAAGGACTAAAAAAACTGCATTGTTAAAAGATTGCATTGTTATTATCTTTTCCTCTAGAAATTTCGAGAAGGGAAACTCTGCGTATGAATACATTGAAAGCTATATTACACGTGGCTTGTAGTTTCCTTACAGTTAAGAAGTAAATTCGAATCACCATGCGATTGCGAATATGATTATCGATATTGTTATTCTAGATTATGTAAAATGAATATGAATTTAATGGATACTAACAATGTAAGTGCTTTTCAAGAATTCAAAGCATGCCTGAAAAATTATAGATATATTTTCAGCATAAGGGAATAATTAAAAAATAAAAACTGATTAAAGTTAACCGAACAAAGTTATTTAAAAGAAATACTGTTAGCAAGCAGTTAATTAATGATGATAATAATTTGATGATGATCAATAAAGTTAATAGTAATAATAATAATAATAATAATAATAATAATTATAATTTTAATTAATATATAAATTTTGAAAAAGTGATTAATTTTTTACTATAGTGACGTTATGTCTCACCTAGTGGCCGAAATTTTTCTGGATATTAAAATGTATTTGAATATGAATTTCAAAAAAAATTTTGAGAAACATTTATGTACTTAGGTATTGCTCAATATGTCCTAAATAAAAACTTATGTATCGGTTCTAATGCTTAGTATTTTTTCGTTCTGAAATCAGCGGGATTCTTGCGTTGAATGCTGACAATGAAACATTTTTTTTTTACAAAAAGACAAAAAGCCTTTTTTTAAATTTAAACATATTAAAATTTTCCATGTTTTTATACGAAAATTTTGAATAAAATTTCTATGTGAAACTAAAAGCATTACGTAAAACTTGAAATGTCAGTGAAAAGAAAATTCTTCATCATGCTCAGAAATTTAAGATAGCAATGTTTTCGTTTGTTTGTCTTAGTACACGTTTGCCTAATTATGGGTTATTCAGTTTTACCATTGAGGGTCCTGGGTATAACTTAAGTACTGTATGGTAATACTGTGGTGTTCCTATGAAAGCTTTTTAAACTGGAATTTACAATAATGCGATTAAAATACACCTAATGGGAAAAGTTTGTAATGGAAGTTAAATTAAGAAATGCTTCGCTTCTTCTACCAAATATGTATCAGTTGAATAAATTGTCTAACATAGGGTCCCCTGCATTGAAACCTCTTATTCATCGATGAATTTTAAAGATGAATAAAATTAAAAGAATTTAATATTATAACTATTTAATTCATAGAATAAAGAAATTTATTGTACTGCAAATTAAATTCTTATCAGTTATAATGTGTTCCTTTTAAACATGATTTGTTTTACTGAAGGATTAACACAATCCAAAAGTATTTTTGTCTATATGGTAACAGTTAGTTTTAGAATAAGAATCCTAAAAAAATTTAATAACCCATTTTCCTTATTTTTGAATCCCAAAAATTACTATTTTTTCTGTGAAAATTTTTTCCTTAAACATAAAAGTTTATTTAACTGCTTAAAAAACATATAATTTCTTTTTTTTCACGCATGTCCCCCTGTATTGAAACTCCATATAAAATTCGAAATTTCAAGATAAATAAAATTAAGAAATATTTCTCCATCATCAGAAATATTTATCATCCTTCTCATAAGTATTTATTCATGGAATAAAGCAATTTATTTTATTGGAAGTTATTTTTTTTTTCTCACGTGTCACTTTTTAACCACGATTTATTTTGCTGTAGCATTAACACACTTCAAAAGTATTTTAACCTGTCTAGTATCATTTATGTCTAGTATAAGAATCACAACAAAATTGTTCCTATAACCCAATTTTCTTCTTGTAAAGCTTACTGTAAAGACTAGCATTCATGTTTTTCTGCGAAAAATTTCCCCTGAAACATAAACTTATTTAACTGTTTAAAATATAACAAAATTTTTTCCCATATAGGTCCCACTGTGATGAAATTTTAAGATGAATAAAAATAAAAATATATTGCAAACATTAATTCATAGAATATTACAATTTATTTATCATAAGTTATAGTGACAACAAACTGACTTGTGCTATTTTAATGTAGGATTAAGTTCCTCCGAAAAGCCAAAATTTCAGATGTCCTAGGTCGTGAGTTATAATTTTCACGGTGCGGCAAACCCAGTCTGTATCGCTTGGGTAAGCAGTAAACAGTTAAACAGAAAAGTACCAAAATGCGTCATATATATATATATTTATTTAACCATTATTTATTTTAATGATGTATTAACACACTTCAAAAGTGTTTTATGTTTTATCCCTAGTAATAGCTAGTTCTAGTAAAAAAATCATATTAAAATAGTTCCTATAACCCAATATCCTTATTGTTGGATCTCAAAGACTACTATTAATTTTCTTCTGTGAAAAATATCCCTTAAAACATAGAAGTTTATTTAACTGCTTAAAATAAAAAAAAACATGCGATTTCTTTTTTACCACGCGTATCGATCTCATATGCATTTCGCAAAAAAGCTGAATTATTTAGAACAAACATAAACGTTAAATCGAAACATGTTTAATAGAAACCCCCCTTTTTTTTACATTAACATTCACCGTCGGCTAAAGTATTGCCTTATCTCAGCTACACTGAGTTACCTAATGCACAAAAGCACTCAAAGAAGCTTCTGAAAATGAAAATTTAATCAGGAGTAAAACGAATATCTAGGAGAATGCCGAAACAAGAAATGAACATAATGTTATTTCACCCCGTGCCATCCGACGGCGTTAGAGTTTCGTTTCATCACTGTCTCCCGGCATTTCCCGTAATTGGTGAATCTATAAAATGAAACTATGCATGTAAAGAAAAAAAAAAGAAGAAGAGTTCTTGCACTCCCTTTAATAAGCTTTTATTCTAAAATGCATTCTTTATAAATTTAACGGGTAGAAGAGTTCTCTTAAAGGTGACAAAAATATTTTTTCCCGTGCTCGTGGATGTATGAAAAAGCACTGTTGAAGCATTTTTGGTATGATATTGATGAATGTATGAAGTATTAAAGTGCAAAATATTGAGATGAATAAGATAATATTCTTGTTTTAAGAGCTTCTGTAAATTAACTTATATTTGCTAAAAGGACCGTTTTTTTTGGGTTGTTTTGTAAATTAACTTACTTCTAACACAAGAGGTACGGAAATGCAATCTAATATTATTTCCTTAATTATTTTCTCTCAAACGAAATGTACTAATTAGTTTTACTGCATGACTGTTTGTAACGATACAACCAATATTGAAATTATATTAATCACTGCAAAAAATGCAATTAGACCTTAATGTTACAGAACGTATTTGGAAATATTTAACAAAATTTTTTTTAATATATTCCAATAAGTAATTAATTACTTCTTACTTTAAGCTTCGTCTTTCTTGCTCTACTTTTATATGGATTTATCAGTTTATTTTTAGATTTATACGATAGATTTTATTGCAAATAATTACTGCTCAATAAATTTTCTGTTCAGACAAATTTGCATTCTGTATTTAGCTTAAAATTAATAAATTACAAGATAAAAATACTTTTTATGTACCACGATTTTAAATTTTCTATTGAATCATATAAACTTGAGAATTCTCTCTTAATTGCACAAACCCTCACTTAATTATTCTTTTTCACTTTCTTTTATTTAATTTTAATTAATTTTATAGTCGTTTTCACTATCCACAGATTTTATAAACTTTAATTTATATATATATTTTTTATTTTTCGCACAATATTTTTGTAAACAAACTAAATTCACATGTATTATGTTTTCAAAATCGTCAAACGTCGTTACGCAAAAGTGCAAGCATTGAATTTAATCGAAGCGCCACCTTGCGGATGTTTTCTTTAAAAGTTTTAAGAGAATCCATTGTCATCGTGTTCTGAGCTTTTCTGAGAGTTCTAAATGTCTAGCTAGTCGGGAAGTTAGTTTAAAAGCAATTGCAAGATTTGTACTGGACAAAGAAGACACAAACACACAAACAAACAAGAATGCGAGTTAATAAAAACATGGTAATGAAAATGCGTTTTTACGTACTCAGAAGTTTTAATGGTTAATAGACTAGTATTAGCCAATTGGTTATTGTATTTTAAGTTTTTATATTCGAGAGATAATATGCAAGAAGCTTTTAAAAGTTATATATACATGGTATTTATAACTTTTATGGTATCATTATATGTACAGTCGAACCTCCAGATATCGAACTTCCACATATCGAAATTTTCTATATATCGAACTCTTAGTAAATCTCCATGTTCATTACATATAGAAATTGTTTCTATACATTGAAAAAATCTCTATATATCGAAATTTTTTTCATAACAAATTGGGAGATTTTATTCCACTTTAGAATAAAATCTCCCAATTTTTGGCATTTGAAACAATACGTCGTGGACTTCAATTCGCGGAAAATGTACCTGATGAAGTTTTTAGTTGATTAAATAAATACGAATATTTCTTTGAACTTTCCACAAAACTGGCTGTTCAGCAAGATATTCGTAGTTTTAATTTAAAGAATGGAACTGTGATCATTGTAACCACTGTCTGCAATATTGTTTTTTTTAAAGATATGCAGTACTCAATAAATCTTTCATATCAAATCATTTTTTAGTTATTAACTTTCATTTAATGGGATTCGCATATAAATTAGAAATGGAGTTTCGTATACAAAAATTAGCTGTAATTTTTTTAGAAGAATTGTGATAAAACTAAGCTTGATTCTATATATCGAAATTTCTATATCGAATTTTTTTCCGGCAATTTCCTATTTCGATATATGTAGGTTCGACTGTATTTACAGCAAACATATTTATAAAGCTTTCTATTTTAAGTATTAATTTTTTCATTGTTGCATTTCGGTGCTGTATTTTATTAATGCAGAGGTAAAGACAAAATAACTGCATTTCCACATATATATTTATCATACATGTTATATATGTATTTTTCAACATATGCATTCCGAAATGGAGTTATATATCATGAGATATTTAGCTAGGAACGCATAGATAATTTGACTTTACACACAACAACCATCAGTTTCGTTAGCCATCTCAATTTTTTAGCTTTCAGGAGAGCACATAACAAGAATAACAAATGTAAACATATTTATCAACTTGTCATAACTTTAAAGGTATTTATCTCTCAGAAACATTACAGAAGGCTAATGTAGACACTTCACTTCAGCGTATTTACTATAACAAGGTATTGTAGCATAATACATATGTACATGGCTCGATCTGTTTAGTGCAGTGTGAACATCATAGTACCCAAGAGCATAATACTCGGAAAGTTGAAAATTAAACAGACCTATATAAAATTCTTAATAAAGAGTCAGAAAATTTTCTAAAGGATTTGTATCATAATCCATTAAAACTATCATGTAACATTCGGGTAATTTATATAATACCTATCTATATATTTACGTTCCTAAGCCGATTTTATGGGCAGTCCATGAGAGAAAACTACTGTATCAATTGACTTAATTTTGCTCTTAAACGAGAGGCTGTAATCTGTAGATTTGTCAAATTTGGTTTTTGTAACCGCAATTTCTATTGATAAGCGATAATTTATAATTAAAATAATTGATTTCTGCGCATGCTCAGTGGCATGTTTAAATCTGTAATTAGAAACTCACTGTTTATGCGCATGTTCAGTGACATGTTTTAATGATAAACACGTTTATTCCGAGGAGTCTCTCCAGATCTCTTTCTGCCATTTTTATTTTTATGATAATTATGTTTGTAAAATATAAGACTAAACCTGATGGAAATCGTTTATTTTCCACTGTTTAATTAGCGATAATTTACTATTTAAAAAATTACTTTCTGCGCATGCTCAGTGACATTTTTAAATCTGGCTTTAGATACTCACTAATCACGAGGCCGCTTAAGCACATGAATTTGTTTCTGCGCATTATTATGATTTTCAACGTTTGGCAATGATGTGTTGAGTATAATTTGAGTATTAGTACATTTATTTACTATCTAGTCGTCATGTTATGACGGGTACCAACTAGTAATTATAAAAAAGTAAAATCTCTTGATATTATAAATTTCTCTTCTTTGAGACTTCCAAGGAAAGAAAGCTAATGCGATCACACGTGGCACGCATTGTCCAACGGTTCTTCGTCAATCGCCAGATTGAATTGCTTCCCTGGCCGCCTCGCTCTCCGGATCTTTCGCCGATAGAAAACATGTGGTCCATGGTTGCTCTACGATTGACCCAGATTCCATCCCCAGTTGCCACAGCAGATCAACTTTGGCAACGTGTGGAAGCTGCTTGGTCTGCTGTACCCCAAGAACTCATCCAAAGTCTCTTTGAATCAATGCCGAGGCGTGTGGCAGCGGTGATCTCCAACAATGGCGGCTTCTCTGGCTACTGATTTTGGCAGGAACCACACTTCACAGAAGTCTATAAATTTAATCATTTGATACTTGGTCAACATGTTATGTATAAAATAAATTTTGTTGTGATATCTCTTGTCTTTCTTGGTGTTGCAATTTGTGTGGCCAGCAGTGTATGAAAATATCAAATGTTTTTTTTCTAAATTGGAGTAGTTCTTATCATACTTGTTCATGAAGTAAATCATTTCTTAGAAATTTTTCTTGAAAATGAAATGAAAATTTTATGATCTAAAAAGTTTTCTTCCCGAACAAAGTACCTAAATGCAAATATAAAGAATTACTGTTAAAGCAATTTGCAGAAAGTTTGCAGAAAGTTTGCAGAAAACTCTGCTTTTAAAAATGGAATGATATTGTTTACTATGGGTAATACCAAATAAAAACTTGTAAATGTAAAGGAAGTTTAAAAGTATACCAAATAATTATATATATATATATATATATATATATATATATATGTATAACAAAATTAACAGAACAGTTTTCGAGTGGAAAAATTTGTAAGTGTATGTAGATTCCCACAAATTTTTCTTTCCACTCGCACATTGTTTTGCTATCATTTTGTTGTGCAAAAACATAAATAAACGATCTCTTTTAAACAAGGATAGAGAAAAATGCTGACAATTAATTTTGTTATTTGATGACAAATCTAACACCCGAATCTGCATTTCCCTTCATCCCTAACACCAATTGTATATGAGACATTTTATTCTTGGTAAAATATCTTTTATCTCTAAATCTTCCTCATTCTACATGAATTTTATTCATGTTTACTGTTTCCCTTTCTCACCGTTCCTCTACTAGCAAATATCCTTTTATCATATCAAGCTGCCAATTAAATTACTGCGTGATAAGGGCGTGGTTGCGCATTCCGTGTTAGATACTTTACTGCATTCGTTCCTTACCCCCATGCAGTTGTCTGGAATGAAATCCACGAATACTAATTAGAAACCTCTTAATATGCTGATGCCGCCGGTATTACATTTTGAGTAGAAGTCCTGTGGCTTTGTAGATGGGAAACATTTTTGCATTGCTGGAAATGACTAGAGTCACAGATTCATGTGTCAGAATTTATAACAAAATACAAAAATAATTGTTAGGAATTTATGTTAGCATATTGACCTGAATGATAAAATTATAATAATAAATTCCTTGGAAAAGTTCAGCTATTTAACAAACTGAAAAATTCAAGTCTTATATCCTCCTTTCTTAGTCGTGGAGCCCAATATATAAACAGAAAATATAAATAAGAGAGTTCGTAAGTAAAACAAAGAATACACACACACACACACACACACATATATATATATATATATATATATATATATATATATATATATGTGTGTGTGTGTGTGTGTACTCGTCAAAAGTGAAATTGCAACACCATTAAGGAATGCGCGTAGCGATGTGAAAATAACAGGACCGGTAGAGGTAACATACATATGCAGATGAATAAAGAAACAAAGATATGAAAAATTAAACTGTTTATTCAGTATCTAATGTGGCCACCTAGGGAAGCTGTACTGGCTCTAAACTGCGAGGCATACTATCTATGAGGCTATCAATGGTCTCCTGAGATGTTCCTTGCCAAGCCGAGTCCACTGCAGTCTGTGCACCACAAGCCGATGGCACCCCACACATGCTCGATGGGAGAGAGATCGGATGAGGCTGCCGGCCAAGAAAGGATGTGAATTCCATTGAGACTGTTCAGAGTGGGACGTGTGACATGAGGCTAGGCATTTTCTGATGGAATAACGCGCCGTCAGCGGCCTGCACAAGTGGCTGACCCACAGGCATATCAACTTGTATTACGTACCGGGCCGATGTTAAACTGCCAGTAATGTGCACAAGGGTTGTCCGCTGTCCGAACATGATGCAACCCCAAACCATGAGGCCCGGTGTGGGGCCAGTGTGGCGTTCGACAGTAGGGGCTTCCAAGTAACGTTCTCCGGGAAGCCGCAACACACGTCCACGACCGTCATTCCTCCATAAACAAAGTCGGGATTCCTCTGAAAACAATACCCGATGCCATTAGTTTGTACAGTAACGATCGCGTCGACACCAAGCCAGACGGGCAGCCCTGTGTCGAGTAGTAAAAGGGAACCCCAGTGGCTGGCCGCCGTGCGCGCATCCCTGCCTCATGCAACCTTTTACGGATGGTTTGGCAGGAGACAGATGCCCCATTTGATAATGGTAGGTAAGTTTGAGTATGACTCACCGGGGCGAACCGGTCCCCACGAAACATTCACCGAAATTGCTTATCAGTGCCATCTGACGTGCACCTGGATGATCCACGGCCTCTTTGCCGTGTTCTCAGATGGTCCTGTGACCATTGTGCGACGCATCGCTGAATTGTACTGACGTTCCGTCCACCACGACTGGCAATTGTGCGCATAGAGAAACCGAGATAATGCAGTTCTAGGATACGTTCCCGTTCCCCAGACGATAACTGCTGGTATTCAGATCGCTGATGTGTCCGAGGCATTTTCTACCAGTCTTCAAGTTCCGTTACAACAATAATCTGTCATTGATAGCATATACAGAGCGGGCTAGCCACTGGCTTTTATAGCCAGAAACTGGGTATCATGTTTCCAGATGCGCACGCGAATTTAATCATTTGCATATGTGTCTGACATCTACCAATCCTGTTATTTTCACCTCGCTACGCGCATTCCCTCATGGTGTTGCAATTTCACTTTTGACGAGTGTATGTATATATATATATATAGAAATGTAGAGAAATCTGTTAGCATTTTGCTTGAAAGGTCTCAGTAATAAAATATAAAATACTAAATTCAGCAGAAGGAGGGTGTTATTTATATAGCTGATTTGTAGAAGTCTTATATACTATCTCAATAATCGTGACCATAAATATATGATTTTGTCACTAAAACAAAGAACACATATATAATATTTCATGGATATTAGATAAATGGTTAACTGCTGTTTTAACTGATTCGAATGAGTTGGTGAGGCTTCAGAAAACAGTTTTACCAAAGTCGTATTACCAATTGCTTTGCCAGTTAATATAATATTACAAAATGGATTTTGTTCTTCAGTTTATTACATTTTTTATGGATATAAAATATGTACTTTTGGTCAACTTTTCATAAAAATTCAGTCGAACAATTTCAGAAAGTTTGGAGAGATAAATGCTAATATTCATTTCAGTAGAAATTCTATAGGTTGATTTTTTTCTATTGAAAAATATTATGGTAATACTGAAATGAATGTCTGATATATTCTATTTACTAAAGGAAAAGTATGAGATTTTTTGTAATAAACAACCAAATATGATTTAAAGCCTTAAGGAATTGAGGATAGATAAGCTGAAAAATCTTGTCATCGTGACAATCATCACGTACCTTTTGATTAGTTCCCTAGTGTTATCAGGAGTACCAGAGATAACACATTGCGTTGTTTGCTAAAATGAGAGATAAACTCCAACAAAATCCTAACCAATCGACAGGAAATTACAAATAAATAATAAACAATTTATTTACATAAATGGGCAGTAGTTAATATAAAATTAACGTTGCATGAACAAATTCTTGGCTATATGTATATAATATATAAAAGAGATTACAGTAGAACCCCCATATATCGAACTTCCCCATATCGAAATTTTCTATATATCGAATTCTTAACAAATCTCCATGTTCATTACATAAAAAACTGTTTCTATCTATCGAAAAAATCTCTATATATGGAAATTTTTTTCACGACATATTGGGAGATTTTATTCCACTTTAGAATAAAATCTCCCAATTTTTGGCGTTTGAAACAATACGACGTGGACTTCATTAGACGGAAACTGTCTCCGATGAAGCTTTTAGTGGACTGAATAAATGCGAGCATTTCTTTGATGAACTTTCCGCAAAGCTGGCTGATCAGCAAGATATTTTTAAGCGTAGTTTTTTAAAAAGAATGTAACTGTGATCACTGTAACCAATGTCTGGATTGTTTCCTTAAAGGTATATAAGACTCAATAAATCTTTCATATTAATTCATTTTTTAGTTATTAACTTTCATTTAATGTGATTCGCATATGAATTAGAAACGGAGTTTCGTATACGAAAATTAGCTTTAATTTTAATGTTTTAGGGGAATTATGATAAAACTAAGATCAATTCTATATATCGAAATTTCTATATATCGATTTTTTTTTCGGCATTTTGCTACTTCGAAATATGGATGTTCGACTGTATATCTTATCTGCTACCTGTTGGGGAAACATTAAAGTCCGAGCGAAATAAAATAAACTTCCAGTTAGTCTATGCGAGCACTATTTTAGGGGGTACTGACCAATCTGGGTTGTTGCGGTTGCAGAAGCTTTCAGCGCAGGTAATGATGTGGCACATCTTGGGGTTGCGGTAACAGGCGAGTTGCGGAAAGTCGGGATGGACATCTCGGAGGCGCTTCTGTTGCTGACGGGTTTTATTGGGCATCAGGCCCTTCCTGGTCATTGCTCAGCAGTCACGGATTTTGCCACAGCTACCGAACATCGAATGTACGTCCTTCTCCCTCAGGACTCGTCATTGATTCTCTCGAAAAAATTCGGGTCTTGTTTTTTCCTTTTTGTCTTGGGTCCTTCCCAGGTTTGTCATCCCCGTAAATTTATTGCTCTTTCTTACGTTTAATTACGTTTGATTCGACAGTTCCCACGGTTGACCACGTGGTATTTTATTTTCAGGAAATTGAATGTTCCTTGTCTCTCCGTGGAATTATTTTCCTCCCTTCCTGTAGAATTTTGGGGTGCGACGTTTCTCAGAACTCGGTGCAGATACAGGCCCCACTTTCTCCAATATGGCCGTTTTACGAACCATTAAATGCGTTGGCGGAAAAAATGACGATGTCGCATACTGCTGGAATAAGTCCAAATTTCTCAATTGCGAATCCTTCATAACAACCAGCAATACAAACTCTTTTGTTCAAAATAAGCAGTACATAAGATTACTTTAACTGGAGACCATAAAAAATTACACTAAACTCGCACATGTATACCTTATGTGCTCTTTTCGAAATTACCACAGAAAACATGAAAATAAAACCGGTAATACTTTTATTGCAGAAAATCAAGCGATGGAATACAAATAATCTCGAAGCCCGAAATTCATTATAGATCTAATCACAAGAGTAATAATTTTAACTCTTTGAACTTCCTACAGGGTATAGGAACAAAATGGTCACTAATGGTTCAGAGATGCTAGATGTTATAATTAACTATGTCTTATGTGAATTCACCACTTCACCTTTTAACAAAAAATATGATCTATATTTTCCAATTTAACAAAAGCTTGAATTTTATTGAAATACCAGATGAAGGTTAAATGTAAAATACACCTCTGTTACTAGCCTCTCGCCATTTTATCTGAAACTATTCATTAATACTAACATATGAAATTCTTCCTATATTATATTGTTTATACAGCAAACACACATACACAAGCACGCATGCATATATATATATATATATATATATATATATATATATATATATATATATAGTGAAACCCCGATTTAACGTTATTCAAGGGACCATAAAGAAATGATGCTGTATGTGCAAAAAACGTTAGATCGGGGTAAGACAAAAACAAAAAACTGAGCATAAAATAAAGACTAATTTGGGTAACAAACCTTTTATTTATTCATTTAAAAGGGTTTAGACTTCAGTGTTCTAAATTTTACTTTAAAGAAATAGCTTTTTTACTTAGTGTCCTGATTTTATTGGTTACATCACAGATCGCATTCTTAATATATATGAGTTTTTGTAAGCTTATCTCTTGACCTTGACTATTTGAAAAGACACTGTTTTCACAGTTTGAATGGCTTCTGTCGCAGAAGGAATCCCATGTTCCTGATCATCATCTCCATCATTATGTGAACTATGCGATTCTGAGTCTATCAAATCCCTTAGAGTGCGAATTTCTGATGTCACGACGTTTAAATAGAAAGCTAGATACTCCCCGATATCTATATCGGGACAAGATAAGAACTCACCCATTTCTTTAGAATGTTCATTTTCTATCTTTTCATAAACAATTTCGTCACTTCTGTCGTCCAGAAAACCACCTTTTGCAAAAGAACTTGAGATGCATTTTACCCGATTCTCTCCCATTCTGAAGAAATCATATGAAGAGCGTTATGATATAACGTTTATCGATAATTTCCGGCTCCCAGATTCTATACTAAGAAGATAATTTTTTTTCAAATGTTGGTTTCTACAGTTTACTTTAAATAATCGTAAGATCTCCAACTCATAATACTGAACTTTTCTTGTACAATTTGCAGGGGTAATTCCATCCGCATGTTTTGTAACTTTAAATGTACAACCTGAGCTGTTCATCGATCAACAAACAAACGAATCTAACTTTTCTGTAAGCGCATTTGTCTGTAGATTCGAGAGGAAAATGTTCAAACATTGCTTTTGTCATCCAGGATTTCATTTTGAGTAGGAAAGCTCTTTACATGCTTGAAACACTTCGGGTTTTTATTGTTTTTTTTTTATTCTCCAACAACTGATGGTGTGTTCTTTTCACTCCCGTTTGAATTAGCGCGTTGCAAAACACTCTATCGTAGTCTGGATAGTTTTTCACCATGGCTGTTTTCCCCCTTTATTATAAAAGTCTTATCAGGAAGAAGATTGTAAAAGAATTCTTTCTCGTGAGCAATGAATATGTCTTTACTAGAATATTCTTGTATCAAAGATGTACACTCCATCCACTTTTGGACAGACTCAGAACCGACCCCAGAAATGATTCGCCACAAGCAGACTTGTAGGACAAATTGTTCCTCTTTTTAAAGTGGTATATCCAAACATTTGAAGCTGTGGATACTTGAATTCCCAATGTAGAAGCAATTTCCATTGCTTTCTCTTTCAAAACGATGCCATTTACAGGAATTTCTGTCGAACGAACTTGAAACAGGAAATTTTTCAATTCCTCAAACGGTGACACTTTTTTCTTTCAGTCCATCTTTTCCAAATCTTGTCCCATTAAATCTGCAATTCTTTGCAAAGTTAAAAAGGGAATTTAAATTAAATTGGCAAAATCAGCTTTCTGGCACTGTAATCTTTAGATTTCCTGGGGATTTCCAGCAAAAAGAATCGCTTTCTTTTTAACGCTATATTTTTACCGTCTAAATCTAACGAAAATTCTCTAAGGAATACTATTTTACGAATGATTCTACGAATCCGCCCTTTGCCTTGTGGTGTTCTTAATTATTTTTACACACAGAGAGGCAAACATTGCGACTTCAGTTGGTAAGAAAGGACAAAGAGAAGAGAAAGTCCAAGTATTGCACGTAATGATTGCACGTATCGATATAGTTTCTTTTTCACAATCTTTGACTATTTTAGGAAAATTTCATTGAGTTTATCCCGCTGAAAAAAGGCTAAATGCGGGTAATATTTCAAAATGGCAATGTTAAATCTGGGATTTTTTAACATTAGAAGTATACGAAATTAATTGGGACTAATGGAAAATGACGTTATATGCGGGAAATCGTTAAATACGGGCTGCGTTAAATCGGGGTTTCACTATATATATATATATATATATATATATATATATATATATATATATATATATATATATATATATATATATATATATATTTGTGTGTGTGTGTGTGTGTGTGTGTGCGAGGTTTGTTCAAAAAGTATCGAACCTTTGGTTGTCAAAAGTACATTTATTGATTTGGAAATCCGAAACACCTATCCAATAAATAGTCTCCTTGGTAATGCACACACTTCTCTCAGTGCTCCTGCCATTGTTGGAAACACTTCTGTAACGCAGTTTCTGGAATGGTAAGAAACCCTGCCGTCGCATTCCGCATGATGTCTTCTCTTGACTCAAATCGGGTCCCTTCAAGCGACATTTTCAAGTTGGGAATTAGCCATAACTCCCACGAAGCCATGTGTGGTGAGTAGGGACCCTGATGACAAACAGAAATGTTGTGTTTGGCGCGGAAAGCTTGAATCAATTGCGCAGAATGGGCAGGTGCGTTATCATGATGGAGCTGCCAAAATTTCGCTGTCCACAGTTCCGGTCGTTAGCGGCGCACTGAATCACGAAGGCGACGAAGGACCTCCTGGTATTTCTTCTTTGTGATCGTTTGGCCTTGTGGTGCGTACTCATGATGTACCACACCTCGGGAGTCAGAGAAAGCAGCCAACATGACCTTCATTTTACTGCCGTGCTTTTTTTGGTCTTGGGGATGACGGATGCTTCAACTTTGACGGCTGCATCTTGGTTTCTGGGTCGTACATCTAAACCCATGTTTCATCGCCTGTGATCACGGTATTCAGAAAGTTGGGGTCACTGTTTGCATTGTCCAGAATGTCCTGTACGACGTCCAGACGCCATTTCTTCTGCTCCACTGTTATCATCTTCGGTACAAATTTCGCGATAACTCTCCTCATGCCCAAATTGTCGTTCAAAATTGAATGTACAGATCCGATGCTTAACCCTATATCGTTCGCAATTTCTCGGACTGTGATACGACGGTCCCGTAAGACCACAGTCTGCCCTTGCTCAATGACATTGTCATTCCGGCTTATTCTGGGCCTACCTGAAAGTGCATTACTGTTCACTGATGTACAGCCATCTTTTATGCGGTTGAACCACTCCTTTATGCATGAGGTGCTCATGGCATCGTCTCCGAAAGCCAGTTGCATCTTGCGAATGGTTTCCGTTTGAGTATGACCAAGCTTTTGACAAAATTTGATACAATATCGCTACTCGATTTTTCCTGCCATTTTACAAAACTGAAATCGGACGACCGCTCATGAGTGTTCCTTCTGCATTTGCACTGAAGAAAGTCTCCCCCGCTTCATTTGTTTACGCGGGAAAAAATAAGGTTCCACTCTTTTTGAACACACCTCATACATACATACATACAGACATACATACAGACATACATACATACATACATACATACATACATACATACATATATTAAAGGTAAAAACATGAAAATTATAATTATGAGTGAATTATGAGTGAGAGTAAAATTTGTTAAAAATAAGAATATAATTAATTTCATTCAAAAGAGTAAAATTTAAATAACATAAAACATTTCAATAAAAATAATCGGCCAACCGTACAGGCAAATCTGAAAAATACTACAAATTATGTACAATATAAATTGCAATATAAATTGCTGGTATAAAATACGGCTTCCTACAACACCGCAGGATAACCCGATCGTGGTAAAAGATAAAATATTTCCAGAATAGCTATCTTAGGAATAGAGACAAGTGTGGTATCTTGTCAATTCATCATTCATCTCAGGTTATATGGATATTAAAGGACCTATAAAATATCCATCAGCATTGTGTTAAACAGTCTTGAAGGGCTGCTATTGAATTGATTCATTAAGTTAATTCGGGCAGAAATCCATCGTGATACATTACCTGACAGGGCTGTAACAAATCTATCATCTTATTATTCCACTTGTCATTACGTAAGTTAAATTTTAAGTCAGGTGAAAGCATTTCATTTCGCAGCTCATTCCAAATCTTATTATACTACGTATTGTACCTTTATTATTGTTCATGATTTAAAGATGGACTATGAGAGTGCTTCCTCCTAATTTTAGAGGTAGTAAAATTGGATAAAAATACCAAAAGGAAACATTTTTGAGGGACATTTGGAGCAGGTTTAAATATAATGTAAAATATATATATAAGTGTATATATATATATATATATATATATATATATATATATATATGAGATCTTCAGTACTTTGTTACTAACTCTTTAACATACATATGGTATTAGTCGTTTATGTTTTCCAGTACATTTTCCACTGCAACTATTTCTACAATCATGTATGTTAATAATACTTGGTACATTTATTGTAAAATGTAACTGTCTGCTAAATAATCTTGCATAATTGTTACTTTTTCGTCTTTCAGACTGATGATAAATACGCATGTCGTTTTAATTAACTATGAACCTATTAGTACATACTACATCCACCTGTTAATTAGATCATCTCTAATTGTGTATATACACTTGTAAAATCAGCGAATTTAAACATATCAATTCACTCCGAATAACTGATAAAAATATACAGCTCTAGAATAAAGTGGCAGATAGAAATATCAAACTCCATATATGAAAGATCAACTGAACTTATATTTAATATATTTTGTTTTACGTAATTTGATATTCAAATAAATATTACTTCATACTAAATTATGGATGTGAAAATATAAAGAAAATGTCTTATTTTAATTTTTAATTTTAGTACACAAAAATATTCCTTACATACTTATGAACTTATTGTTGTATCAACTAGTAATAAAAAATTTTTGTACCTCTGTTTATGCTATTGCCTAAGCAATCTCAGTGAACCCTATTGTCCGTTTACACATATATTATTACCTTTGTATATCGTGATAAATTCCAGACTCTATACATTTAAATGTACCCTTTGATTTCAGTGTGTATAAAATAATGAAAACGTTGCTTAAAAAAGGCACATGCGCTCTGACGTGGGGAAATCACGACGAGAACATCATTGGTTATCAATCAGTAGAACAATTAGTTGTGGAATAAGTTTACAACATATTTTATCTGAGTAACTTACACCAAAAAATTATATCTAGCACGAGTTTTTCAGATGTTTCGTCAGATATCATAGATGCTTCTAGATGCACATTATTAAAGATTTTGATTAGGTGCATAAAGGAACAGCTTCGTACCTCTAGGCACAAAAACGTTAGCGAGGAAAAGCAGGAATTTGTAACGATGAAAATCTAAGACTACAGTAAGGAGGTCAATGCAAGTTGAAATCATCCTGTTTCAGTAATGACATTCTATCGATCGCTGCACAAAGCTAGTATTTATAGTTGAGCTGTAATCCACGATTCTCATTCCTGCCATCAGTTCAATAAAACATATCAGACGGTGTAACGAACATTATATTATAGAGTTCAAATTATCTCAACGGCTCATCCTATGTATCCAGTTTCACTTTGTTTCTTACGAGTGGTAGAGTATAAATATGGTTAACATCTTCAAACCATACAGTCCCAACTGTTTGGTTTCCATACTAAAGCATGACGGTGGCAAACTGGTGCAGTATTCTCTTGATATTCCCCAGGACAACCTTGGTATTCTACAACCTCCATTTGTGAGTCTACGAAACAATACTGGGGAAACACTTTCATCCAATGGTAAGACCTTATTCACTATTAACCCTCTGTGTTTCCAAAACGATAATGAATAGGAAATCATGCGTTACGCGTCACCATGTTTACAAGGTATGAAAATTAGGAAAAAATCACCTCAGTCGCTTAATCCAAACGTTATTGAACATTTTAGTGAACATTTGGATAGAAAGCTTCGATCTCGCTCTACCCCACTATCATCCCTGGAACATTTAGGACATAAGATGCACGATTTTGATTCCAAATTCCAATATTTAATCTAAAGGAATGTTATGACTGTATCCCACTCCGAATGCATGTGGCTTTTCAAAACAAGGATAGGCCTATATTTTTTATATTCAAATTCTGCATGAATAGTCATTATTTCGAATGTTTTGATACCCTCCTGTATCTTTAACTGCGTTGTGATTTACAATAGTGTCTCTATACTGCTCTTTGATAATTTCTCTTTTTCCTCGTATAGTTTGATACAGGGAAATTGGCATGGGGATGGTTTTCACTGCATATCTACTCCGCATTTATTTTTGGTAGCACGTTGCGCAGCCACAGGTATATTGCTCGCAATAAATCTTTAGAAGTACCGCACTTTTATTTGAAGTGGCTGCATGTGATGATATATAAGTATTGAAGCGTATTATGCGTGTATACCCATTTACATTGCGATACCTTATTGCTAATTATACAATGCTTTTAAATACAGCCTCGATCATTAGACTTTTTCCCATAACTCTGTCGATGTTGTCTTCTTCCATGTTATTTTCATAACATATATCCTAAATCTATTTTAAAGCGTAACAGTATCTTTTAAAACATAAAGATGCAATTAAAATTTTTAAAACTAAATATTCATCCACAGGAGATACAATTATGAAAATGTGGGGCAGTTTTTAAGTTTCCCGAAAGCTGATGAAAGGAGTGGATTTCGGATGACCTTAAAATTAGATTTAAAGGGATGTCATCCAAGCATCAAACGACAAACAATAATGCTACCTCGGTACACGCCGTTAATTGGTTCCAGAAGATACCGAATATGACGAGTACTAAACGAATTTTTCCCATAAAGAGTAATGTAAATTGAGGCGTTGACGTTGAAAGGAGGGAAGCTCAGAACTAAACCAAACTAGCAAGGCCCTTACCTTCTTTCAAATGCCATTAACTTTGGAACAAACCCTTGTATCCGTGAAAAAATACTTTTTGGAAATTTTGGCACTTGCCCTCTTTTCAACGTCAAAGTCTCAATTGAATTAATTCGTTCCCGAAAACCAGAAATTTCACATTTTATTGGTCAATTTATAAATGGAAGTGGTTGTTTTTGATACAAGATCTTTAAACTAGAGAGACATAAATTAAAAGAATAATTAGATAAAATTAAATAAAATTTACCTTTACTTATCTTGCACTGAAAGAAGTCAGTAGACTTCTGGCATAGTGGCGAAGTAGGGGAGGAGAGGGTTTATTGCTTGGAAGGGGAGTTTCCTATCAATGAAACATTAGGCACTTGCACAGTAGGGTGCAGGGAAAAAGGCGATTTTTTTATTTATTTCGTTTTTCTTTATTTCTGTATTATTATTTGTTGATACAGTAAAAGAACATCATCTATGCAAAAACTCTGTTGTCTAGGACTTAATCTTCAGGTGGCGCATGATATGAGAGTGTAAAAAAACTCATTTTTAGTACTTCATTCTACCCCAAATTAAGAGTGATATTATAAAAATTTTATCACAAATTTGTTACTGCATGTTTCTGTATTGTCCTATACTGCAAATTACCAACAGTTCTGACTAGATTGCTTGCATTAAGGTATAAACTTTAAGCCAATTTTATTTAGTGTTAGGCGAATGCTGCACTACTGGACTGGCGCCATTTTACCACACACCGGAGAAGTTATTAGTTCTATCAACTCACCAAACATGTACCTACTTGAAAATATGTTACCTACGAATTTTAATGTAATAAAATATTATTTGTAGAAGAGGAACCAGTTAATGGAGTTGAAAAATGGTAAAGACCCTGGAATTAAGGAGATACGTGAAATAGTTTGTACTGACTTCGAGAACCTATAAACAAATCATCAATTCCTATCATTAGACATCAACAAGTTATAAAAAGGTTCATTTCATAAAAAGTGCAAGTATATAAAGAAATTAAGAATGATACATAAAAACAAGAGTTTTAAGAAAGATTCTTTGAACAAAATATTTGATATTGCGACATGTAAATGTATTTCAAACTCAACTGTGAAATGTGTGATTAAAATACCTATTGCAGAAGAAGGCTTTTTAAAAGACCAACGGGAGGATCGTAAAATGTATATTGTATCTGTGGACCAAGTGACAGCTATGTCTATTCACCGTAAAGAACTTAGGAAACGTAAATACGAATAATTTCTGAAAATTTCCTCTGCGGGTGAAGACAGTAAAAGTGCATTTCTTCTTTTCCCTCAGTCTTAAAATGCTCTTCTGACAGATATTCTACTGAAAATGGCCCAGATGAAATTTCCATTTCAAAACCCCGTCACCGACCAAAAAAGCGGCCAGAAGAAAGGATCCAAATGAGACAAGCTACAAAATCTAGCAGCAGCTTGTGATCAACTGGGATTTCTGATCGCTCAGAAGAAATCATAGTAAACGCTGCAATGTCGGATTTAAATATTATCAGTGGTGACAACTCATCAAAAGTAATAGATCGACATAAATTACGACCTGAGTGTCGAAAAGTACGCCAGATTCTGCAACGTTAAGTGGCCAAAAACCTATATCCTCGCTTTTTTGGCGGCCATAAAGATAAAACTTTAGTCCTGGATAAGACAAATAGATCACATCGGAATACTGTCTCTAAAGAACATATTTCTTTGATTTCTGAGCCTGAATCTAAGTACATAGAACATCTTTCACTTGATTTGGGTAAGGAAATTATGATTTAAAAGAGTATAGTTGAATTTATAGAAAAAAAGTTTGGAATTGGAAAAGTTTGGAATCGTTGGGTGCAATTGGATGTGATGGTACTGCTGTAATTACAGGACAGAAAATGGTGTCATTTTACTATTTGAAAAATATAATAATCGACCTTTACAGTAGTTTCTGTGCCTACTATATGCTAATGAATTAGCATTCCATCATCTTTTCACCAGCCTCGATGGTACCACGACATGTCCAAATTAGGTTTTCAGGAAACATTGGAAAAAGGCTTGAAAGTGCCTAAGATATAAAGTGTTAAGCTTTAAAGCTGTAAGTTCAGAATTGCCGGATGTTACTGCTGAATTACTAAGCACCGATATAAAATATTTGTATGAAATATGTCTAGTTATATCTTCTGGCACAATGACGCCTAGCTTAGTTAACAGAGATACGGGAAAGCTGGCACATTCTCGATGGCTGGCTTGTGCAAACAGCATTCTTCGTTTATATGTAAGAACAACGAAACCATCGGCCAATCTGAAAGAACGTGCCAATTTTATTATGAAAGTGTACGCATCAACCTGATTTGACATCAAGACTAAACCTTCTTGTAAATATGGGCCAATCCACGATTTTTCTATGGTTAGAAGGTCTATAGGTATATGCAAGACGAGCTGAAGAGCATTGTATTAAAAACAATTCAACGAAATTCATTCTTTGCACACCCAGAAAATTTGTTGATAGCTATCTTACAAGACGAGAAGTTACATATAAGAGAACTAGCTCTTCGAAGAATATCTAAAGCAAGAGAACAGACCAAAGGCAGAAATTTTCGCGAGTTTCAGCTTCCTAAACTTCAGATGGCAGCATCACATTACTATGATTTGATAAATTGTTGAAAAAAAATGTTACTGAATCACCAATGACGATGAAATAAAGTGGTACAGAAATAAAGATCATGATTTCTTCAGGAGACAGTTTCCTGTATTTTGAGAAGGTCCCTTGTCACACACAGGCAGTAGAACGGTGTGTAAAGCTTGCAACTAAGACTGCATTATCTGTTTGTGGTTCAGAGGCAAAACACTGTTATATAAGAACCAAGATAAAATGCTCGACAATATTTGCCACTTTTTGAGACAAAATCTCAATATTTTCACGAAAAAAGAATGTCTAAAAAAATTCTGAAAATGACACTTAAACATTAATTAGAAGGAGTCTATTACTTAAATGCTTTTTAGTATAATATGTTTAATTTGCGTAACAAATAAAAACAAATAAAAATATTTAAATGAGTTTTATTACCACGTTTTTAAATGTCACATTTTTATACTACTTTGCAAAACTTCAATTGTAGTGCGCCACCTGAAGATATTTTCAAAACAGGTTGAAATTTTGTACTTTTGCATCTTGGGACATGTATCAAGGATTGGTGATACAGGAAAGAAAAAAAATAATAAAAATGTTTTCACTGCACCCTATTGCACAGGTATTCTCTCTCTTTCTGTCCCTTAACAACACTGATCTCTGTTGTAGACTCAGATTTAGGGAGTTTACTACTAGACTTAGGGAGTTACATATCAGCTGAAACTTGCTTCTTCCTACGTTTCAAAATGTTTCTGAAGAGTGATACTTTTTAATAAAATTTTGTAACTCAAACCATTTAGAAAACATTTCAGCATGTATGGTGAGAAAACGTCGAGTACCGAGGTATGATTGAACTTTTAAACTTGGGGCTACAACAGGACTGCGTATTTGTTCAGATAAATGGACTTAGTGGACTGTAAAGTTTTAAGATTTATTTAGAATTCAAACAAAATAATTACATAAGCACAATTAATAGAATACGTCTGCACAAGTTATAGAATACTTTTACACAATTAATAGAATACATTTGTGCAATTAATAGAATACATTAGCACAATAAATAGAATTCACTAGCACAATTAATAGAATACATTAGCACAATTAATAGAATACACTAGCACAATTAATAGAATACCGTGGCACGATTAATAGAATACACTAGTACAATTAATAGAATACACTAGCACAATTAATAGAATACACTTGCACAATTCAATTGAATATATGGGATGGATCAACGTTAGGGAAATGAAAAATCCAAGAAGCATAAAAAATATGAATTGTGATTTCACTTACAGATCAATGACGGAGAATATTTTTCTCTCCAAACGTCGTCCAAACCTTTCACTTCAAAGAAAACATCAAAAACAGAATAATTCAGCAGAAGCCGTTTTAGACCCTCTACTCGCTACACGTGCAACATATCTCTGATCAAACGTAGATGCTGCCACAAACCGTTACAAAATTAAGAGAATTACTAGGCCAGTGTTGCCGCCTATGAACGATCATTGCTAATTCTGGACGAAACAGTATTAAAGAACGGGAAACATGTTTTTTCGCTGTCAAGTGATATACAGGGTGTCCATAATTAAACTTCCCTACTTTAAAGTTCTCTACAGTCGAAACTATTGTTCAGAAAGTTATGAAATTTTCTGTAGGACATATTGAAGGGATGGGAATTGGTTTGAGTGAATAAAAAAATTAGTTCACAATTTCACCACCAGAGGGCATTTTTGATGAATTTCACATTTAGCCAACATTTACTAAAGTTAAAAAAATTATTACAACAAGACATGTTCAATATGACGTCCATCATTTTCAGCTATAATTTAAAATCGTAAGATAGCATGTTCTACAGTTGACCGCAGTGTGTCCGGGGAAATGCTGAGAACATGTCATGAAATGCTGTCTTTCATATCAGTTATAGTTCTTGGTTTAGCAAGAGCGACTAGATGTTTCACATTCCCCCAAAGCCAAAAGTTGCATGGGTTGAGGTCTGGGGAGCTCGATCTAGTAATTGTAACGATGCCATTCTGATTAGCAATAGTAATCACGCTGAAAACAAAATCTCCATAAAAGTTTTTATGTTTTATAACAGCTTCTGCGCTACGTCGACAAAAATTAATTTGCATATTTGTTTCTTCTTCGTTTCTTCAAATCTTTTGTCCTAAAATTAGTTATCGAACAAGTTTCCTATCGACTTTGCAATCACTTTAAAGATTGTAAAGTTAAATGAGTATGAATTACTGTGTTAGGGTGACCTATGGATAAAAAAGATGGTGAAAGATGGTAAAGAACCAGTCGTAAATGTTTAATTCATCAAAAAACGCCCTCTGTGTTGCGGTTATATGTATAAGTAAACAGTACAAATATTTAATTTTGAGATTCATGGTCAGGATGATTACGTATAAGAGCAGGATATACTAGGTGTGAACAATTTACCATTGCAGACAAAAATGTTGTTATAAAAAATGTAACTTCAATTCTTTTAAAGATTTCAATGAATTACATTTACTAATATACAAAAGAAAGACAAAATAATTCAGTTGGAGAGAAATGTGTATCACCGACGCAATCAATATTTAAGGGATAAAAAATAGAAACATATCATGAAGAATGCGAAACAGTCAAGAACTGCCGATATTTTGGAAGATGAGAAATAATCTACATGGTATTTTTCCTACAAATAATTCTCATAAATTAGGTAGTCGTAAATTATTGTTTTTTAATGCGGAAAAAAATAGTAGAAAAGAAAGAAAAATAAACGCTATATCCCCCTCTTATATATCAATAGCAAAGTAATTTAATCATTAGATCCTATTATTACATATTTTACAAAAGTAATTTAGCAGCGTTTTAAATTTTATAATATAAATTTGGGCGTTATTAAAATATTAATCAGTCTTATTCATTTTGACTAAAAATTTAACAACAGGATTTCGAATAAAGTGATGGCATCGAAAAGAATACTCTTGATATGGTAACATAAATAATTGATAGGAATTTTATGATCTCAAAAATTCGCATTTATTTATAGATAACATTTTATTAGTACTAAAATGATCATGTAAAATGAAGATTAATTTACAGGGTGGTTATAATTAAAGTTCCACTTTGAAATGGTCAAAAAAGGAAAACTAGTGGACCAAATGTTATCAAACTTGGTAATAGTTTAAAGGGGGTCAAAAACTCACCACAAGGGGGGAAATGACGCTGTATGCAGTATTGTTAAACGAAATAAGACATGAAGACATCGGTTTAAAATGTGTTTAATTGTTTCTGAAACGTTCTGAAACGTGTTATAAAGCATTTTCAGTGTGGTGTCCACCATTTTCCGAAAGCAAGTTTAATCGCATTACTGCATTCATAATAACATTTAACGAGAAAAGCATGGTCTTGCATGGTTAGAGACATTGCCGATTCGTAACAATGAGAACTCTGACAAACAGGCTCACTTTTATCTGGAAAATCAAATGACGTGTAATGCGCATCATCATAAATAATTTGCTTCTTCCTGCCCTAAGCCAATTACAAGTCATTGTGGTTTTGCTTAAACCCACAAGCAGTTCCGTTTTAGAATCAATTAAAAGGGTTTTAAACCGATATCTTCATGTCTTAGGGCGGGTTGAGGCTTCAAAATTCACAAATTAGTGATCTGTAAGAAAAATATTTTCGGAATGCGCCCACTTGGAGCATTCTAAACTAAATAGCAATTTTGTTTAGGTAAATGTTTCTTATGGGTATACAAAATATTAAACCCGTGTAACAAAAGGTTAAGTTAGATTCCGACCCATATTTCGTTTAACAATATTGCATACAGCGCCATTTCTCCCCTGGTGGTGAGCTTTTGAACTTTATTTTTGGCGGAAAACAAATTCCCATGATCTCCTTTAAACTATTACCAAGTTTGATAACTGTTAGTCTAGTAGTATTCCTTTTATGACCATTTGAAAGTGGAACTTTAATTATAACCACCCTGTAAATTTATCGAAAAAGGAAATTTGAACTTTGAAGAATTTAATTAATACAAAATTTTTCATGTCACTTTTTTTATTCATTGTACTTGTCAGGTAAAATACCATATCAAAACACATACTTAAATACATTCTTAAAATATAGGGTGAGTGTCCCAAATATCGCCCCTGTGCCTAATATCGCCTACTCGTGTTTCTAAAGTATGATTCGCGCTAAGTACGAGAAAATGCAGTAACTTCTTAGTTCTGGGTCTGTACTAACAGTGGCCATAGCGACAACGCTCTTATCACTGACAACAGAAACCATATGGCGTCTGAAGTTGTTTTGGCTGTTGTCTTCGTAAACTTTGGCTCCAAAGAATCAGAATCCAGTGACTGACCTGGTAGGTGAATCCAAATTATAATTTTGCTTATACCATTTGAAAGTGCATTAAACAGAGACTTTGCTAGCAACGCCTTTTAACAGGTGCTCCTAATTTCACCTGGTAGGCGATATTAGAAACCGCTCTGGAGTTCACTGGAAATTTCAATTTTTCCAATTTATCTACGTAACTTAAACTGGCACAGGTTTTGGAGCTGGTTGATCTCAGGATACCAAACAAAATATTTCTTAGAGATGTTCTTTGAGTTTCCAGCCTAATCAGAAACTAAAAAGTGGATGAAATGTTGAAAAAAAGTTAAAACTTTATTTAGTTTTAACTTTTTTAGGCGATATTTGGGACACCTACCTTATAAAGTAATGTGATGATCACATTAAAGCAGTAGAATTTCAGACCATATTTCCAGATTGAATATTATTTGATACTTTGTGACAAAAATCAAACTTTTTCGCGGAAAATAATGCTAAAAAATGTATGCTTAATCATATTTTAAGCTAGTGAATGTTGACTGAACAGAAAACCCCAAAAGTCTTGTGTGTTTTGCTTTAAAAAATAAAACCGCCTGAATTTTTATTTTATGTGGAAGCAGCATTTTTACAGACAATGGTGCTGAAAATATTGAGCGGACAAAAAATTCTTTCGTTCCCAGAAAAAAATGTATGATTTTTGTATTTTTTTTGGCATCGATATTAGTCGGATAAGTAACCAGACTTACAAAAACAGTTTGGAAGTAATGAATAATGACTATCTTTGCAGAAAAGATATTTTTAATATAATACTGATAAGATAAAAACGATCACTAAAAAATTAATTCATTATATTTAAATGACAGAACAGACAATGGAAATTTTAATTTTAATATGAGGATTATCTATCATAACTTATTTTTAAGGAGAATGATTGTTTGGTGCGTTATTTATTTTACTTAACACATAAAAGAAATAATTCAATAGAACTTCCACTGAGGGAAAATTTATAAACTGAGGTCTTAGGTTATTAAATCCAGCTTCATCTTTCAAATGCATGAACTTACAGAAAAAAAATCCCTTATTGTCTCTTCTTTGAAATAAACATTCTTTTTCTTTTCCTCTTAGATTTTCAAAAAAAAAATTTGATTTGTTGTATGGAGAGAATAATTACTCAGAATAATTTATTTTACAATTAGGTTTTAAAAAAGAAATATATATTTATGTCAGGGTTTAAAAATTTTCATTGTTAATTATATTGTTCAAGTTAACAACACAATGGCGTATATTTTAATTCACTCGACCGCTCACACTTAGAGGAATATTAAACTTTATTATTACGAAATTTTCTTTCAAGAATTTGAATAATTTTCTTCAAATAATTTGAATAATTTTCTATGAATAACTTCGTATTTATTGCTTTGCCTTGACATCTATTTGATATTAACTAATGTGTCTAAACTTTTAAATCTGAGCAAGTGAACACCTTAAGAGCAGATGCCAATAATTAAAAAATAAATTAAAATTAATTAATTTAAGAATGATTAGTGAATTTATGACGATAATTTATTTTGTTTATGGTTTGAAGCATTGACTTTAAGGTTAATATTTAAATAATAATTAATTAAATAAAAAATACAAAACTTTACAAGCCTATTATTAATTAATTCTATATTTGCATTTATATTCGCCTCAGTAGGAGAAAATACATCATGCACTATACCAAGTTGAAATTTCATTGAATCATTGGCAGTTAAACTAAATGCTGTAGAGGTGTTACCATGAAAATTATATCTCATTTACAAATTAAAACGTCTTTTGTAGCAACTTTTTGAGTAAATGAAAAAAAGCACAATATTTCTAAAGGTATTTTTAAAGTAATATCGCTGTGGTTCTGCACTGTGCCTCTTAAAAGAACACAAAGAAAAGGGAAAAGAAATCCACCACTATTTTTTTGCACAAGGGGGAGAAATTGAAAGCGGTATGTCTTGTCTTTGCCATTCCTGGTGAATAATGTATTCAAACGATACAAAGAACCAAGTGCTGAAGACAAGCATAATGAGGACATATTTTCAAGTGCAAAACAAATGAGTGAGAAGTTTTTCGTGCTATAACGTAAACAAATTTAAAAATAGGATTCAAAGTCAAATCAGACTGCAAGAGATTTGAAAAAATGGAAACAGAAAGTCTAATTATGAGTAAATAAAAAAATGTGCATGTAAAAAGAAATTGTAATACCAAAAAAATATTTGAAAATTTGAAAAAAGAAAATGTTGCTTTAAAATTTACATTTCCAAAATCATGTGATTAAATTCTAATGTAAAGGAATAAATATCTATGAGACTCTTTACCGGACTATGGTAGGGTATTCAATTCAGTCGCAAAATAGCATAATCTATGTTTTTATCTATAATATAAAGCGCATAACCTATTAATTTTTATTAATTTGTTGAAAGTTTTATTTAGGAAAATAATAAAAAAAAATTAAGTAAAGAAAAAAAGGATTCAATAAAACTTTTAACATGTAAGATTGTATAATTAACCTCTCATGCAAAAGAAAAAAAAAATATTTATATATATATAATTATATATATATATATATATATATATATATATATATATATATATATATATATATATATATATATATATATATATATATATATATATATATATATATATAAAGAAAATATATATGCGTATATACTATATATGTATATATATATATATATATATATATATATATATATCTGAGACTACGATACATACTACAGTTAGACTATGATAGGGTATTAATTCTAGTTGCAAATCAATGTGTTGTATGTTTTTTGTCTATTATTAGAAGCGAATAACTCATAAATTTACATATATTAATTTGTTGAACATTATACTTATAAATATATTATTTTCAAAACATAGAGTGAAATGTTGATATTTGATGATAGTATAATTGTACGCTAATCTTTCGTCAAAAATATTTCTAGATAACTAAATAATATTATATACTGTAGTTTTTAATTAATATTTCTGATTTTAACAATTTATCAGTTCAGATTTTTTTTGTAGTAATTTATGGCTGTTGGGAAAGAAGATTGGATTGACTAGGTGCATCCTATTTCTTCTGATGTATGAGAAAAATGAAAGAAAACTCGTAATTTAAAAGTAAATAAATTTTAATAACGCATTTTGATTTTTTACTTATTTCAGGAATTATGTTTAAAAAAATCTTATATCTCTTGAATAAGGTACGATAAATTTTGATTTCAACAGAAATAATTCTGAAATATTAAAAATAATACAAAAGAAATACATTAAAACCTAGTAAGGATATTCACACCAATTGAAAATGATTGTTTGAAATATGTATGCACTCCAGTAATATTTCTTTCCCCGATCTTTTCTTCTGAAGGGAAAGTATTGGATGAAGAAATAGTCTATTTGCTGAGTGATTCGAAAGAAGCCTCTGAAGGGATAATTGGTCTCTTACGACTCGCCGCATGGGATTTATTTCTCTTTTTGGGTGCTCTTCTTGTAATTAAGGCCCTGGCTGGATATCAATTTCTTTACAAGGGAATGATTTCTACGGTAAATTTTCTTACGATCCTTTCCAAATCAAAGACACTGATTTGGTTTGCTGAACATTTTATTTTTGTACATCCAAAAGTACATTATTGGTAACATTTAGATAAGTTATAAGAGGGAACCAGTATATGATATTTAACATATACGGGGAAAATGTTAATCAAATGAATACACGAAAATGGTAGAAATAATTATTAAATAATTAAAATTTAAATGCATATGAAATAATCTATTAAACATCATTCAGTGATGATAATTATGCTGCAATGTTTTTGTATCGGGAACTCATTTTTATAATTTTTAAGCATACGCTTGTGATTTCATAAGGTTTTTACGAGAGTTTAGCACATTATGGCTACCAATGTTATGAAAAACAACAAACTAATATATTTCTGAGGAAATAAGTGTAATTTTGTTAAAACAGAAAAAGAAATAAACTCTGCTATGTAAATTCCATAAACAAATGTATTATTTATGGTTTACATTCGCAAAAAATCATTTAGTTATAATAAAAATGTAATAATATCTTTAATTTAGCGCTATGTACTCAGAAATATGTAATATGAGAAATAAAATGTAGACAATACACAGTTTTCTTATTGCATAAGATAATGCTTTATGAACTAGAAAATGTGAACACTATCATATCAGATCATACAAACAAATAAATTTACATTTTCATGCAACATTCGAATAAAAAAATAATTACTCTTCTTAAAAATCAACTAGACAAGAAAGTTTTATTCGACACAATCGTGACTGTTTTGTATAAAATGAAATAGACCGAGTAACATTTCGTCTACTGTTAACTGATCAACTTTTTATTAAAGGCAGTAATGGTTAAATTAAAACAACTTAAAGGAAAAATTTAATAACATTTCAATTTTAATTTAAACAAAAATATATTTACAAAGGAAATAATATTACCGCTTGAAAGATAAAAATAACAAAACATTATTTTATGGGGAAACAATACACCAGGAGAAAAAATTCCTTCCACTTTCCAATAATATATCTTTCTATCTAGATCACTGGTAGTCAACCTGGACCCTACCGCCCACTAGTGGGCGTTTCAGATTTCATTGTGGGCGGTAGGGGTTTTGCCCAATACTGAAAATCTTTCTTTTTTTTATTTAATTGACTTTTTAAGAACATTGAAATGAAAATTTTTTAAAATATTGTTTAAAAAAATTTCATAGCATTATTTAAAAGCATTTTCATTAGGTTTTCAGAAAATTAATTAGTGTTTAGATTTTATAACGAGTCACCAATTAAAACACAAAAATAATGCAATCCATTACGTAGTTTTTACTGCTAACAGAGATACGGAAGTGGGCGGTAGGTATCAAAAGGTTGACTACCCATGGTCTAGATTGTTGTTTTTCAATAAAGCGGTGAGCACATTGTGTTTCGACAATTGCTTGAGAAGAAGCATTCTCGAGAGACGTTGGTAGCTTACAATAGGGACAACTTATAGGTGACCCAACACCACCCCCTGGTGCCACCACAGTTTTGACTGAGCACCCCCAGGAACGACGTCTAAAGTATTTGTGCTTTCCCCGTTCGCAGGAAGGACTTTTCGGTCTACAGATGTAACTTCCACAACCAGCCTAGACACGAATGATTTTAATTGTGCTTATGAGCATTTAAACTGAGCACCCACCGTCCAAAGACCAAAGCGTTACCACTATATCGGGTCCAGATTAAATATTACCTTACCTTTATCTAATGTTATTGCTAACGTAAAATTTTGTATGACTAGATCTTCGGATCGTGAGAGACTTGATACTCGGATGGCTGCTGATGCTGCAGAGATATGCAGACTTCCAGACTTGTTGAAATATATCTTTTGTCTGAAAGGCCACCATTTTTTTGAGTTTAACGATGTACGTAAATTAATCGTACATAATGCCAAATTTTAATTTCGGAACGTTCTGAGCTCGGATCGAAGCGTTGTAGGGTGATAAAGAATAATTCTGCCAATATTGAAACAGGGATGTGTTTGAAACAAATACAGGTTAGTTAACAAAAGAGGGCTATGGTATCGCCATAAATAATGCGGTTACAAGCATAAAAGTTCTTCAAATCGCTGAAATGATCAGGTTGCTGGCTTCTATTCTCGCTTTTTGCAGATGGTCGTTACTGTGAAATTCCCAGTATGAGGAGAACATTAACATAACGTTAAGAAGCATAAACAATATTTTTAAAATGATTCATCATATCCCAGGAAGAAATATAGTGAAACAAGAAATATAAGTGGAACTGCCTGCGTCGTCATGTGACAAGTTTACAAGATGTCCACTGACTCATAAAAGACGAAGTTCAGATAGGAAGGTATTAAATGTGACAATCCATTACATTATAGAGACGGCCAGAAATCTGCTTGCAGGATCGTAAATCTCTACTTCTGGCAGTAAAAGAGTTGTAAACACCAATTCTAGGAAATGAGGAAAAAAAATCAAAGCAGTAGAATAAAACATTAAGCAGAAATGCAAATTAATTGAAACAAAAAAAAATTTTTAATAAATTAAAAACTTATGTTATTTTAATAATATTTATTTATAACTTTAATATTATTTTTATATCGAAACGCCGTGCGACTAAAGAAAAATATAAAATATCATAAAAGATAAAAATTGAGACCTGGAAAGCTAAACAATTACAAAATATCAATTAAACACATCCTGAAGGTTTTTTCTTAAACAGATTGTAATTAACATTTAAGTTCATATTATGTACTCGTACAAAGCATTCTCTGTTTAACAAGAAATGGAATAAATCGGAAAATTGGCACTGTTACTCTAAGCATAATGTTCATTTATGACTTTTTTAGTTGAAATTGACATAGGTTGCGTGTGGCACTTTCAAATCAAGTAGATCGAATTCGGTAAAATAATGGAGGTTCAATTTTTTCGCATAATGCGTCTTTAAACGGTTAAGAATATACGTTTCAAAGTCTATAATGCAAAAATCCATTATTGAGTGAAAATTTTGCTTTCCGAGTCTGTTCGTATGTTTCACGCTTCAGTTTAAAAGTGAAAATTGGATTAAAAGTATTTCCCAACTCCTGTTGCAGTTACTGCTATTATTAAAGGGGAAAATCGTTCAGAAGAAGAAAGCAAGTCAAACAGGCAGCAACGCCTTCATGAAATATGCAAATGCTTTGTTTCCATTAATTTTGCACGCTACCGAACGATTGTTGCCCGCAATATACTTTTAGCAAGAAACTAAGAAATATATAACAGGAACTTTCGGGGAATGAAACTTTAATCAGCAGAAAAGTGCATATTACAAATAATGCAGAGAAGAGGAAATAGAATAGTGACACTGCATTGGAGCTCCTATTCCTATTAGCCCATCGCTACATCACTGCCTTTAGGCATTATTTTTAATTTGTAAACATGTAAGTTGTAGCTTCTCCTGGCGGGGTACAAGGCCATGAGCAATTCCTCGGAACGTTTTAAGAGGAAGTTTTTATGAACTTCTTAATTTATTTACTACATTTTCTTGTCGAAGAGAATGAATAATATATCTTCTTCACCAGATAAAATATTTTAGCTGATCTAAGTGAAAAGAGAAATGGCTCCTCTCGAGTAAGATTTTAAGTAAAGATGTTTAAACTGCTCTACTTTTTCGAAACTCATGTTTAATGCATAGCGAGATAAATATAGATCAAAAACTTTTTATGTTTATTAAGAATACAGTTTTAAACTATTCAAGCTAAATATACTCTAGGGATAGTGCACAGACAAAACAAAAACAAAAACAAGTATTTAAAGTACATAACAATTTTCCTAACGACATGTGTATGCAAACGCGTGTATATCTATATCTTTATATATATATATATATATATATATATATATATATATATATATATATATATATATATATATATTCAAGTTTAGAATTCTGTTTATCTGGACCAATGCCCTTTTCTCCTTTTAAGTGAGATGAAGCACTAAAATTTTAATGTGCTTTATATGTAAGTCTTATAATATGAAAGTGAACACAGTATTTTAAATAGTTATAGAAACACTTCGAGAGACCTATGAATATGCATTTCTGAAGTTATCCCTCTCACGCAACAAATGCAAATATTTAGAAATGTTTTTTATTTATACTGATAACATTAATATTCTCGTATTTTATTTCATTTTACCTGGAATAAAATCTATATATTTAAGTTGCTAAGCCAACTTTTTCGGCAGACCACGAGACAAAACTACTGCATCCATTTACTTCATTTTGGTCTTAAACGAAAGGTTGTAATCTGTAGATTTGTCAAATTTGTTTTTCATAAACACAATTTCAATTAATGAGCGATAATTTATAATTAACAAATTATTTCTGTACATGCTCAGTGGCACGTTTAACTCTGGCTTTAGAAACTCACTGCTTCTGCGTGTGTTCAGTACACATGTTTTAATAATAAACACGTCTATTCTGGGGAGTCTCTCTAGATCTCTATCTCTCTCTGCCATTTATATTTTTATGATAATTATATGTAATGAAGCGCTTTCAAAAATTAAAATTAATATTTTAAGACAAACTAAAAGGTTCGAAAGCTTGCTTAATTACATTTTTGTGGTTAAGGTCGGGAACCTCTTTTGATGCCGAAGTGACAATAGGGCAAAGCGTTTGTCGGCGACGTTAGCCAATTTACGGAGCCTAGCGTATGTTTGGTCTGAGATTCTAGACGTAGATAAGCAAGGTTGGCACCAATTGTGACGTTATTTAACAATGACTCTTTGTGGGGGATTGATAGAGGGGATCGTTAGTGGACCACGAGGTTTAGCGGTGTTTTGTGGGTGGTCATCAGCTGTTTGTAACATTACGTAAGAGGGCATTTTGGGATAAGTAAGAGGTTAGCGAATGAGAGGTTTTTAAGTGTAGAGACTCAGCAAATGAAAATATGTTACTTTCCTGAATGGCTGGTGAAATGGTTCCGGAGGCGGGAACATTAAGAGAATTAAAAATTTGAAGTGACTTTAAGAAATCGAAAAAAAAGCAGTCGGAGTCCAGGAGGCCCCGTCCTGTGTCGGCTGAAGATAGTCTATCCCTGTTTGATTGCCCAAAGCCCGGTCAAATCTTCCCGAAGCGAGTACCTATTTCGGGTAGCAAAAATAAATACAACGAAGGAGTTTTATAAGTAGAAACTCGATGGATCCTTCCCGAGATAGAAAGCTTGTGTGGCGTGGAGACCGGAAGATTTTCCTGGATACAAGATAACGACGTGCTGTTGAGAAAGAGACTAGAGTGCCCCATCATTTGAAAAGGAGACTACAGTGCCCCAACATTTGAAAAAAGAGACTACAGTGCCCCATCTTGCGACGTGAGTCTACAGTGCAGCATCAACTTTACGGGAGAGTCCCCGACCAGAGAGCTGCTTTGAGACCTAACCCCAGTGATTCCCTCAACTAAAGGACGTGAGTGCTTTCTCTTTGTTTTTGTCTAGTTCAGATCCCACGCTTGCTTATGATGGTTAGTGCGGGTTTACGTCATTGAAGTATAGTATATTTTGTGAAAGGAGATTTTAGAATTTTGTTTAGTTAGTATTACGCTCCCTGAATCAAGAAGATAAATTAGATAGAACTCTACTTCATTTGCAGGTGATTTGATGATAAGCAGATGAACTAACATATTAATTGAATACTGATGAGATGAAAATGTAAATATAGAAAAATAGTGTAAATAAATAAGTTTTTTTGTTTTAAACTTTGTATCAGTATTATTTATCTGCTGTGTATTTAATTGTGAGCAAAGTTCATTTAGTAGATCAAACTGGTTTTAATATTGTTCGTAAATTGCTAATCACGTTCAGAGCTTTGGGTTACAAAATAAATAATTTAAAACACAACGCACCCAACTACCCCTTTATAAAATAAATAATTATTGTACTACCACAAAATAATCGCCCTATAAAATAAATGGATGAGCAATACGACATTATATTTGTGAATAATAAGATTAAACCCGATAGAAACCGTTTATTTCACACCGTTTAATTAGCGATAGTTTACAATTAAAAAAATTGCTTTCTTCGCATACTCAGTGACATTGTTAAATCTGGCTTTAGATACTCACTAGGCATGAGTCCGCTTAAACACATTAATTTATTTCTGCGCATTATTATGATTTTCAACATTTGGCAATGACGTGTGAGTATAATTTGTGTATCAGTGTACTTATTTAGTATCTAGCCGTCATGTTTTGACGGATACTAACTAGTTTAATATAAGGTAAGCTAAAAAAATTGTTAGATGAATGATAAATATTAAAAAATATATGCAAAAGAATTAAAATATCTGGTGATTGCGTTTTATATAAATCAATAAGTAAATATCTGCAGAACAGAGGGTTAAAAGGCAATCCATTATGTGTTTTCGTAAAAGTTTAACAAATACTAATTTTTTATATCGTAGTTTTTCTACATAAATCTACGTTACATAACAAGGTCTAAATATGTAAACTTATTCTACTTAGTTCCGTTAAAAAATAATTCTGTTGTTGGAATCATATCAGTTAAAATGAAAAATATGTACAAATCGAGAGACCTATGAATTTGTATTGCTGGAGTTATTTATCTCACGTAACAACTAAAAGTAATTAAAAGGTAAATTTAGTTTTATACTCCTTCTGTAAAACTGTATACAATTGTATACAGTTATATTCAATATAATACTACATAGATAGAAAAAATAATGGTAAAGTAACACATTGGGCTGATTGTAATTAAATTTGGATCAACAACCTATAGTTTAGCGGCATAAACCAGCACCACAATCGATGTATCTTCTAACGTTGTTCAGCCAGTCCTCAGGGACTTTAATAATAGTATTAGATAGTAAGCAAGTACAGTAAGTAAAAGAATGTCCAAATTTGTGTAACTGGATAATCTTCGTCTATAATTTATTATACTTGCTATTCTGTAGAGGTAGAAGTACTAAAAATTCTTGAATGCAGCACATCATTCCCGTTGCACTCCAATTCTAGTTATCTGTATATTGAAGTTGCTAAGCCACTTTTTAGGCAGTCCGTGAGAGAAAACTACTCCATCAATTTACTTCATTATGGTCTTAACTGAAAGATTTTAATCTATAGATGTGTCAAATTTGGTTTTGTAACCGCAATTTTTATTAATTAGGGATAATTTGCAATAAAAAAATATTTCTGCGTATGCTCAGTGGCATGTTAAAATCTGTCTTTAGAAACTCACTGTTTCTGCGCATGCTCAGTAACATGTTTTAATGACAAACACGTTTATTCCGAGGAGTCTCTCTAGATCTCTCTCTGCCATTTTTATTTTTATGGTAATTATGATTGTGAAATATAAGATTAAATGTCATGGAAATTGTATATTTCGCGCTGTTTAATGAGAGACTAATTATAATTTAAAAAAATTGCTTTATGCACACGCTGAGTGAGATTTTCAAATCTGGCTTTAGATACTGACTTAAACACATTAATTTGTTTCTGAGCATTATTATGATTTTCATCATTTGTCAATGATGTGTTGAGTATAATTTGTGTATTAGTACATTCATTCACTATCTAACCGTCATGCTTTCACGGGTATCAACTAGTAAGTGTTTAATACTAAAGATTTGGGTGATACAACTGAATTTAAGTCAACTGAATTTAAGGAAACATGTCTTCATAGAGCCGGTCTCTAGACATAACATATCTCTTAGAATAATAATAATAGAGATTTCACAGGTTTTTTTTCCTTTCGATGACTTGAAATGTAATAGTATCTGAAGTATTCCAAACTTATCAGTAAAAAATTGATGAGAGCATTAAGAAAGAATTTCAGGTAGTCTCTTCTAACGAAACTACCCGGGTTAATAAAGAAAGATTACTTATCGTTGCTTACCTCTTTTATTTACAATAAAATTCCTACATACGAAGAGAAGAATGAGTGATAACCCTATGCAGAATAGGTAGATGTTAAGAAAAATAAGTTACACATGTCAGAAAATCGGGGGTAATGTTTCGTGTAAATGTCAAGTCAATAAATGAGTTTCCCAGTGTACTCGGATAGTACGGCGGAATCATATCTAAATTAAAGTGATGTTTCAGGAAATCAAATGCCTTTCCGTTGCTCTTTGCGTCTCTATTCAAATCACCCATCATGATGATCGGCACTTTGGAATCAATTTCAAACTCTTCATCTATAAGTAAACTTGATTTTTATTCTGCCACTTTTGATTTATAACTCGTGACGACGGTTTTAACGACAGGAATTTTGCTTTACCACTGACCGTTATGGAGAAACGTAATCCTAAGTTAAAATCTAAATACCAGTTTTTATTTACTAATCAGCCACGTCTTGGTTGAATTAGGTCTTATAGCTAAATAGTATTAAACCAAATCTCGATAAGTTTCAGACACGGTTATTTGGCTGTTTCCAGTTATTTGGTTATCGGCAATAGACAGTAAAATGTGTATTTTTAATGTTGTGCACTGATAGCGAAATGAAAAACCAGAGCAATTTGCACATTTATAAGCCGTTAATAAGAAGAATCTTGCAATTTAATAAGAAGAACCTTGCAAACGTCCCAACTGTAAGATCTCACGAATAAGTACAGTAATATCTCAGCAGAAATTTTGTAAGAAAAAGGAACATAAAATACATATAAAAAGAGACTTACCCTTTTCATAAAATAAAGTTTTATGTTTTGCGTATTGAAATTGTTCTTGTTGTTGTTGTTGTTACATATGGCTTTATTCCGGAAATTAATCCATACAGATCAGGCGGCCCACAACATTACAAAGGATCAGATAACGAAACAAAACAGCAATATAAACTAGAAACCAACAATAAAAACTAGAAACAAAATAAACTAGAAAAATATGTACAATCAAAAAGTTCAGTCACAAAGAGTGTGCATACTGGCCCTTGCATCCCAATACAATTTGCTGATCTCTCCGTTTCTCTGGGAGATTCTGTCAAGTGCATGGCAAGTTAGAAGATGATCCGAATTCATAACGGCTGCGCTGCAGATCGGGCAAACATTGTTTGGAAATATACCCATTTCGGACACATGTTCTGCCAACAGTCGTGTCTAGTCTGTAGCCGGAAATTTGCTACTGCTTCCTTGCGGGGTTTGTGGCCTTATGATTTCCAACAGTCCTGAATTTTCTCCCAGGTCTGTTGGAAATAGTGTTGGAATAGCGTTGGAAACAGTGTTTACTATAAAATGTTAATTTGCTGTAGAAAGCCCATTTAATGCATTTTCTAATTTTCTCTGATCGAATATGTTTTAAGTAAAATGTGTTATTATATATATATATATATATATATATATATATATATTATATAATGTAAAATATTAACAAATCAAATACACAAAAAATAAAAATAAAAAGCGAGCATAGACTGCTAAAAACAATTTAACTTAAAACCTACCCTAGCAAAGAAAACATAACTCTTTTCAATAAAAGATAGCGCAGAAGCTTCATATCCTCGTAATGAAAATATACAAATATAATTAAACATAAATAATCCAACATAGCTAGATAAATACCAGAAGAATACAGACAAAAACAAAACAAAAATCAAGCACTCGGGGCATCCACGAGCCAGAGGCAAGATTCTGTAGTAGTGCAGGAACTGAACCAGAAAAAAAACATAGAGGTAACCGACTGGTCTCGTCATCAGGGAGCCTAACCAAATCAGTTAACTCAAGGGGAACTTTCTGAATAGGATGCAGGAATATGTTTACTATAAAATGTTAATTTGCTGTAGAAAGCCCATTTAATGCATTTTCTAATTTTCTCTGATCGAATATGTTTTAAGTAAAATGTGTTATTATATATATATATATATATATATATATATATATATATATATATATATATATATATATATATATATATATATATATATATATATATATATATATATATATATATATATATATATATATATATATATATAAAAGACATATATACAAAAGACATCCCAAGGCCCCGAGATCCCCATAGAAACATTTAGTCAAAAGAAAATGAAAAGACGAGCACAACTTACAGTAAGGGCTCAACGCACCGTACATGCAAGCACTCAAATAATCCTAATGTAAAGCGAAAGATGCATACATACCCTAATACCGTAAGTGACGATTATGGCGAAACAGCAGCCAATTTTACCCTAGTAGTTACATCACTGTAACAATACTACAGCGCCACACCCCATTAAAGTTTAAACAAATGAAAGCATAAACCCTAACCTAAACGTCTTTAAAAAATACCTGAGTCTAAATGCCATTTTTTTTAGAACTTTTAAATTGCCGAAATTTTTAGGGAAATTGTTCTAACTTTGGTTTTCCTCGAAAATGTTGCATGCCTCCAAATATATACATATATATATACATACACACACACACATATATATATATATATATATATATATATATATATATATATATATATATATATATATATATATATATATATATATATATATATATATATATACGAGATACATTTCATATAATCAGGTTGTAAATGGAGAAGATATTTCTTAATATGTAACATAATTGAATAACATTTTGTAGAAAAACATGTAGTTTACATCCTTAAATCTTAATTTCCTTTCCTGAATGTAATTTAATTAAAACCGGAAAAGTATACTTTATGTTGATTCTATACTTAATATGCAAAATTATTTGCAGAATTTACTGTTTTTTAGAAATTTGAAACAAGCCACTAGAAAATTTTTCTTGGGTTGCAGTGTATTCAATTCATTAGTGAATAAAACTAGTTTCTCTAGGCATCAAAATGGAACAGTTCCTTTAAACATTGTATTTACTTATTTGGTCTTGGCCCTGTTAAAATATGAGCATTAAAAGTGTTAAATAAAAAAAAATCAGCAGCAAATCCGAGGATTTGAATTGTAAGCGTTTAAAAATTATACAATTTTACTATAAAAAAGGCAGTGCTTTTAAGATTATAATTCTGTTTCCTATTCGCATGTTTGCCTAGAAGGCAATCTCAAAAGGATTTCAGTTAATTAATGAAAATAACGAATGAAGTGATGTAAATAAAGCTTCAGATTGAAATAAATCTGCATTTAAGGTTCAAGTTAGCTGTTTAATCTTACGTAAACTTTCAGGCAACACCAAATATTTAGAAAATAGGGAGAAAATGTGTTAATATATAAAAAAATTAGCTTTTAAGATCATTGTTTATTACATAGTTTTTATCGTCATCTAAATTTAAATGTCAATTTACTAGTTTCATGCTTTACGATAAGATTTATTTCTAGTTTTACTTAACTATGAACAAAATATTTGACAAGCAAATGTTATGATAAAATTTGCTAGAGCTTCAAAATAATGTCATCAGTTATAGCACAAAAGTAATATATGAACGCCTGATCAAAAATATCGACAGGTGTCATGCAGGAAAATATATTCTACTTACGCTTTTCAGCAAAAAAAAAAATTTTTTTTTAAAAATCTTTTCAATTTTAATGAAAAAGGAAATAAACTTTATATACGTAATTGGCAACATTGAAGAAAAACTCCATTGTAACAGTTAAGCTGGTAGAGAACACCGACCTCTAAGTTTGGTTCTCCACTCATGCCAAATTGCAAGATACGGTTGACGCTTAGTAATTTTGCAGTGGAGGTGGTTTAGCTGCGATTATTTTTTTGGTAACCGGTAAAAACTCCTGATTTTGGAATTTGTTTTTCATCCATTGTACTTTTAAATGGTAGATATTTGATTCTGACCAGAAAGAAGAATTACTCTCTTACGGTTCATATGAATATGTCTACTATGATACATTCTATGCAGTAATATCGCTATAAATATTTAAAATTACGTTTTTAATTTTTTTTTTTGCTATAAAATTTTTTTTTATCGCTTTTAATTGAAAAATGAAGTCCTATATTTTTTTTTTTCCAAAATAAGAAAATCTCTTTCTAATGAAATGAGTTGGCCAAAAGTAAAAATACAAGCAAAATGATTTGGATAATTAAGAAAAGAAGAAAAAATTAAAAGAATATTTTACAGCTTAAATAACTACTACCTAAAGATAACTATAACTTAGTAAATATAGTAATAACTTAGTGATAACTATGACATAGAAAAATAAGACAGTATATGTTCTATTACTGCTACACAATCTTGCATTTTTGGTGCGTTTAGCTGTAAGTGCAGGTTTTCTGTTAATTTCGTTCGAATGTCAGTGCCTTCTTCCTATATTATACTATCTTATTTTTCTGTTGAATTATTTACAATATGCTAAGTTATAGTTATCTGTTTTTTCAGTATGAGTATTTGTTGCAACTTCGCAATATTTTATTGAAGCGTTTTTAAATAATTTAGCGATAAGTGCAGATTTTCTGTTAATTTCGTTTAGGGATGCATAATGCCTTCTTCCTGTAATATACTATTTTATTTTTCTGTTGAATTATTTGCAATGTACGAAGTTATAGTTGCTACCGAAAGACTCGTTCATTATGCATCCCTAAGATCAAAGGGATTAACTGACCCTCATACCAAAGATTGGAAACTTTTACAAATTAACATTTCAATAGCGGTACAAACTAATTTTGTATTTAGGTTATAAATTGTAGAGCTGAAAATACTAAAGCTGTTTGAAGGTTGACTAAAAGTGAAATCATTTGTGAAAATACATAAAAAAAATACAATAAGTGTAAAAAAAAGATATTACGGTAAAAAAAATTATTTCAATATTAAGAATTTGTTTAAAAGACATATAAAAAACTGGCGTAAATAAGGAATGGTCTACAGTAGTGAATTAATTTTTAGTTAACATAGCATTTACCAGATTAATAAATTCATGAAAAATGTATTTATCTTTTTGTTGCCGTCAATGAAGACATGTAGCTATTTGTATTTCATATATTTATCAGGGTATAATGTAATGTATGTACCTGTTTTCGTATTTTTGCAGTTATAGTGTGTATATGTCTGAAAATAATCGTAAAGATAGAGATCTTATAATAATAAATTTTATATTATCGCTGTGAAAGTATTTTAATGCAATATAAGTTTAAATAAGACCGAATATATGACACCTAGCATAAGGTTTCATTTTTTTACCCACGGGTGGATACAATTACGTAAGTGTTAGTAAATACATTCATTTTATAGGCGTTAAATTTGCGTTTAAAATGAACATTGTGAAAAAGAAACCAGCTTTTATATTCACTACACTGCTTTGCCGTTTATCCAGCCTTCATAATTTCTTACATAATTCAAAAAAGTTCAAAATTAAAAATCTTAGAACCAAAAGCATAGTAAAATTTAAAAGCATAATCCTGTTATAATGAAAAAATATTTACTCAGAACCATTCTATAGCTATTAACCCAGTAATCAAAATATATATATTATTCAATCAAAGTGATAATTATAACTTAATTATAAAAAAATATATTTGCCGTTTGTTTATAATACAACTCATTGCTAATCCGAGATGGAAATTTCGGAAAGTATACATTTATTATGTTTAAAAAGTATATGAGTAATTGAGATATATGATAAAAATGTCATACAATCTATATTGTGTGAAAACTTCTTTGTTGAATTTCCAGAATATCTACATTATACTACATGCAAATTATATACTGTATATCAAATAATTTATATGCTGAATGTAATATAAAACGTAACATAAAAACATTAAAAAATAGGCTGGAAAATAAAAAGAAAAAAACACGTTAAAATTATAGGTGATTTTCTTGCTTTTAAAATATTTTTAAATCTTCATTGTAAGAAAAGTTTATTTCATTGAATTTGATCGTCACCATGCTGGTGATAAAGGTACATCAGTATATCTTGTACTTCATATACAGAGGCAATCAACATGTATTTCCATTAGAAGAAGCGCTCTTTATGAAACTTTAAATTTACCTTTTAAGTGAGAACTACATTTAAATTCTTTTAGCATAGAAATCTATTATTCATTGCCTCCGACAAAAAGACACTATAAATATTCCAAATGCACAGAAGGCACTTCCGTAAAAGAAATTGCATTAACGAAAGTGCAGCAAAATTTTCTTTTCATGTATACTTTTTTAAAGGCTCACCTTTTCACAAAGAATTGCAGAAGACAGTGAAATATCGATAACTTAATGTACATACACATTGTGATAAATTATTTTTCTCTAAAACAAAAACTAATAATACTGTTAAATTTCCCATTGAAATTTCCTCGTCAAAAAAGAAGTGGCCGTGATGATGGAATAAATCTGCCAAAAAGCATGGAATACATTTTAGTTCTAAAATGACTTCAAAAGGTTTACAAAAACGTTTTCTAAACGCAGTCCTGAATAACTGGAAGATTTTGTTTCAGTGAAACAAAAGGTATATTTTTACTCGAAAATCCAATGTGTTTTCGGTTGTGTGCAGAGTTTCAAATAACAGCTAAATGTTAGAAAATAACATTTTTATATTACAAGATGTATTTTTACTACCCGTAAAATAACACTATTTATTATATTTTAAGTAGGTTGGTTCGAGTTATCGTGTTTGTTTCGTATCCATGATTGCAAAAGCGCAACTCTTTTAACTTCTGTAAGTAGAAGAAATGTAAATTAAACTATCGTACCTTTGATCGTTTTTAATGCCATGATTATATATATATGCATGAAAAAATACCTTTTAGTTTATTGAAATGACAGTTATAATAAAAAAATTTGTGTTTTATAAACATCAAACTAAAAATATTTCTAAAAAGTACAAAATAGAATAAAATTTATATTTGGAATATAATCTAATTATTTTCCTTTAAAACATTATATGGTAAAAGAATGCAAATTTCAGCACTCGATGGGGTACTATGGGATTTGAGACGTCCATAGGGTAAAGTTAGCTTGTCGAGCTTCCACAGCGTGGTATGGGGTTCAAATATATATATATATATATATATATATATATATATATATATATATATATATATATATATATATATATATATATTCATATATATGAAACGATAACTTTTATAACCATTAAAGGAAACGCCTATTCAAAATTATTTTATATTATCGCAATATAATAACACCCCTCTTCTTGAATCCGATCTGAAAATAACCAAAATAACCTATTGGTTTTCCCCTAAATCCACGCGCAGCCAGATTTATATAAGAAGAAAGTTCGAGAAGTCTGACGAAACAATCACCCCATATGGCGTTTAATTCAGGTGTCATAAATTGACCAATTAGAAGTGTTAACGTGATCTCGCCTTTTTGACAGAAACCGTTCTCTCGCGGCCCTTCTCTGCCCGCTTCCGTCCTATAATGTCGCAGGGTTTTGAGCTGCGAATATACTTGTTTTCTGCGTGCTGTTCCGGTAGCCCCAAGGCTAGAATTACCATGTTATAATCCAAAACTATGGAACTATGGAAGGTGTACCTGACCCACTGGAATATATTTTAATTAAAACTTTTTCAGAAACGTTTATGGGTATCTGGTGAATCTCCACTGCCTGTCTCCCCGTCAACCCAGCCACGACTTGAGCCATATCCGAAGTACTATGAAGTTACAAGCATTTTGCGTTTCATCCCGATCCGTTAACATTATATATATATATATATATATATATATATATATATATATATATATATATATATATATATATATATATATATATATATAGATATATATATATATATATATATATATATATATATATATATATATATATATATTATATATATTTATATATATATTATATATATATATATATATATATATATATATATATATATATATATATATATATATATATATATATATATATATATATATATATATATATATATATGTACAGGTGGTTATCAAAAATAATCGAAACACCTATGAGTATCAGTGATGTTTATGAATGTGCTTCATATTCTTTCAAAACAAGTCTGGCCGCCGGTATTTTTTTATATAATGTAGTGTATGTATTATTATACTGTGAGGTAGCAGTAATGAAGCTACTGGCATAGTTCTTTTGCGGGATCAGCGTAAAATGTCAAACCTTGCAAACCTTGCGAAAAGGGAAAATTGTTGGAGCTCGTTTAAATTGGAGTATCTACTACTGCAACCCCCAGGATGATGGGTGTTTTTCGAGCTATGGTATCGGAAGCCATGATGGTATACAGAGTGCACGGAAAAACATCCTTTGCCAAGCAGAATTTTGGATTAATGGGAAAGCTGAGTGAAAGAGACAGACGAGGTATTGAAGCTGGTTGTGAAGCGAAGAAAGAAAACAGCTGCAACTAAATTGACCGAAGAGGTCAATCTGCACCTGCATGTTCCGGTATCAACCATCAGAGGTAGAAGGGAACTTCACAAACAAAATTTTACTGAAAAGTAGCTATTTCCAAACCACTCGTAATAGATGCCAATACAAAATATCGTCCATAATGTTGCCGCGAGCGCAAATACTGGTCGAGTAATATGTCGAAAAACGACATTTGGTGCTACGAATCATTATTCGCATTGTTCCTCGCAACAGGACGTGCGTATGTCTCTAGAATACCTACACCAGCGTGAGATTTTAGCTGTCTCATCTCAACTGTCAATCATAAAGATTGATCTATCAGGGTTTGGCATGGCATCTCATGGTTTTCTTCAGATTCTATTGTAAACCTAAAAGGGAGATTGAATGGGAAGGACTATGTCGAAATTTTAGCTCACTATTTCATCTTATGGTGCAAACTTAGTCTCTAGCAGGAGAAGGCGTTTTCCAGGATAATAATCCCCTATACATACTGCTAAATCTATCAAGTATTGGTTTGCAGACCATGAAAAAGAAGTCAAATATCTTATCTTGCCCTGTAAAGCCCCCCCCTCCCTTGACTATATATCATCCAACCACTGTTATCTGTATAAGCGAATAGAGCTTGGTGTCGATATCCACCACAGCATCTCTACAGGAACTTTCATGATTTTTCCTCGAAGAATAGTATAATATATTTTTAACCACTATTCATGACTTGTATAATCCAATTTTAAGGTTAATCAGGTGGTATTACATCACAAATATGATTCTGCGCCGTATTAATTACCTTTTCAGTTTGTGGCCGTTACGGCGAAGATTTAGCACTGGAGAGATTGTTTCCCAGAGAGGACAGAGCAGGTTTGACGAGTTAAACTCATTTTATTCATATGAAGTAGGCAAGTACATATATACAAGGTGATTAACAATATGAATGCCATCCGCATCCAATCTCTCTCCACTAGGCTTTTACATCTAGTATTCTACCTTAGCAGAGAACCGGTCCAGTTGACCTCCCTTCTAGTCGATGAGCCCGCGGATCCTTCGAAGCACTTCAGGTCACTGTGTCCTCTGTCTCTCTGTGTGTCTCAGTGTCTAAGCGTCTCTGCTAGCGTACGACTCCTATTTATCCGATTCTGAAAAGCACCTTATAGAACAATCTGGGTGTATTTTAGACCTCCCATGATGCTGGCGCCCCGGACTCCGTCAGTACGATAACTTTGACGGCTTGACAAAAACTATTTTTAAACAATTGTCCTTTGCCGACTTTCTAGACACTCTTCATGAAAATGATATCGTTATCCGCTTAATGAAAAACATCCTTCTAAAGGGAAAAGATCCATTATATCACATTCCATTGCCGATCTCAAAAGAAGCAGTTAAGTGTCAAAGTACCACTCACACCGAATAGAACAGCAATTCCGAGAAAATCCAGATGTTAATAGAAGAGCGTACTCTACAACGCCACATCATGTATAACATGCCTATTAAAAGAACTTAACAACGATTGTAGTTATTCGACAAAGCAGCTATGAACAACAAAGCTGATGCAACAAAATTAACAACTCTTTGCATGTGTTATAACAATACGCATGTTGCAGCTTACCCTTTTAAACGGTAGGCGAATTAACACCCAAAGGTATTCCAACGCAGTGGATAAATTAACACCGAAAAAACATATTTGAACTACCAACAGCGTATTAACTTAAACATCTCCCAACTCCGTTGGGCTCATCAGCCGAGGATAAAGCGAAATACAAAGATAAAGATACAAACACAATTGGTTTCGCCCATGGTGGCGTATTGAAAATTCGTTTATTAAACTAACAAAAATGGAAATAAACTTATTACCAGGACAAAAAAAAAATGTGTGGTCGGGGAACCACCCTCAGGAACAAAGTTCCTTACATTATTTTTTCAACTCTAAACGTGATTTAATATGTAGATTTCTATTGATTATATTAGTGTATTTTTGTCACGCTAAAAAGCTCAGCCCTCTTTTATTCAACCAACTCTCTCTCTCTCTCTCTCTCTCTCTCTAATTTGTCTATTTTATTTTTATTTTTTATCATTTTTTCAAAGCAAAAATGCAAAGTAAGGATTTAAATCAAGGAATTTCATTTAATATTTTAGGAAAAGTAGTCATTTATTAAAAATTAAATATAAAATAGTGAATTACAAATTACATATATAAAATAAAAATAAAATTGTTTCTTATTCTAATGCTGTACCGGAATAAGACAGCTAGTTAACAAGAAAAACAAAACTTTATTTTATATTAACGAGAAGAGGGGCACCATAACACAAAAATTAGTGTGGAACACATCAAATTATAACGGTAGTATACTATCTCAACTGCTCAACAGAATCGAAAATGATACTTTTTTTACACTGAAACTTGAACAACCCTTCTTTCTCTCTCCGCTCGTTCCACGCTTTTTTCCTCACTTCAGTTCCGTTCGCTAGAATTGGTGATCCTCTCCTTTAAAATCATTATTCCGGTTCTAGTCGATCGGGAGGTCGTCACAACTCAAGGAAAAGTTAGTCAGGTGGTCTACAGGACCATCAAATATAAAAAGATCACCGTGGAGTTCATTTTCCTTTACTAAAGAGCACATAAGCAAGTACTAAGTGATTAAAGTTATTAGGGGTCCACTCAAAAAAAAACAAAAAAAAAATTAAATGTAACATATAATTAACGGAACTTCAACTGAATAAAAATAGTAGATTAAATTCAAAACATTACCAATTCGACTACTACATAGCATTATTCTGATTACAGAATCATAATTCTTTTAAACAGTATTCATTAAAACATAACATTTTCTCATTAATGTATTATCCAAAACTAAAACAAATTAAATGAATAAAACAAAATAATCATGTGATATATAAATATATAATAACGAATGCACTACTACGTGTTTACAATACCCTTTTCCGGTATAGGTATAGCCTTGTAAATTTAGAGAGGCTGTACTCATTTCTTCATGCATACGCTGTAAATATTAATATACATCATGCTTTGGTCTACGAATAACAACCTTGCCAGGTAAACCAGGTTTCGGAAAGTTTACGAAAACCCGATTAAATTTATCCCTAACCTTTATAATTTGTTCCCCTTCAAACCGAACATCTCTGTCATCTGACAGTACGTTAATTAAAGATTTTGTCTCTTCCTTCGCACGGTTGATATTTGCGCCATGTTTGCCAATTATATGAGGGTGGGAAGTTGGTGTTATCGTGATGTCTGCATAGGCAACTTTTGTTTTAAGTTCTTCAGTCACTTCTTTTAATTTTCGGCAGGCTTCCTTAACTTCATCAGGGGGTCCTTCTACATTAATGCTGTCATTCCCATCAGCAAAATGTACCTGGATTTTAGTTAAATAATTAGTGATGTGTTTAATATTAGCTCCTCTTTTCCCAATAATGTGTTTGTGAAGCCAACGGGGAGCATCTACATGTTCAGTAATCTCACTGTTTGTCTTTGAATACACAAATGTATGAGCAGGCCCAATCTTGGCTTTCTCACCCCTAAGTTTTATTGTATCAGATCGGGAGTCAGGAAGTGGCATCTCAACCGATACACCAGTTTCATCTAAAATTTCTTGAATTTTTTGCCAACGTGATCCAATTATATATTTGTGCTGATTTTTAGAAACTTCTACTGACACTACTAAACAATTTCTCTTCCTTTACTAATAGATTTTTAATATTTTATCCCCAGCAATAGTAAGCTCACTTTGATTTACTGATGGAGGAGGGATAGCCACTCTGGCACCAGTTTCATTTATAATCTAATTTACAACTTCATTGAAAGATCCGGAAATAAAGGGATGGTAAACTTTTGGAATATCAAGAAGTTCCAATGCCAATTTGTCCTGTTTCTCTGGTATGAGCTCAATTTCATGCCTAGCTTTGTCAATACCATCTTTAGTTCCAGCAATCTTAATCAAATCCTTATATTATTCTGGATGGTCTTCCTGATATTTTAATAGCAGACTTTTATGGATAATTAGCTTCTATCCTTTGTTTTGGCCTTTTGAATCTTCGTTAATAACCTTGAAAATGGACTGTAATTCTTCACTATCATTCTGGGACTTAGAAAACTGCTTATGGTCTGTCTTCAAGAGAGAAAGCTCATTTGAATTGGTTTCCACTGGAGGCAAAAATTCGTCATCTATGATTATAGAAGTGTCATTTTGCTCTTCGACCTCCGTTACAAATTCCTTGCTGGATTCTTCATTTTGAGCACCCTTATTTGGCTTAGATTCTTGTTCAGGGCCTAAACTCTCTTCATTTTTTGTATTTTCACTTTCCTTTTGGGCGCGAGTCTGCATTGCGCAAAGATGAGAAATCGAAACCTTTCCCACCTGCACATTCGGTAATCTGGCTGCAGTTCAATTTCCTAAAATATATCGCCCCTTATCTAATTCACAACGCACAACTGCGGCTTTGGTATCAATGCTCCCAAATTGTCCACAGATTCTAACTTTTGCCAACGGTAGACCTGTCGGACCTTCGTCCAAAGGCTGCTGCACCCAAATAGTTTCGCCTGTGTACATCTCGGGAGAGACATATTTCCTGCATAGGACGTCTATCGTGGCACCTGAATCTCGAAGATCAGGCATGGTAAACCCATTTACTTTTGCTAATGTTGTAAAAGGACTTAAAAAATTCTCCACTTCTTGATCCCCACAAATTTGGTTCACTTGTTCTGAAGTTTTCTGAGCCTCCAATTTAGGACAAGTCGGTCGCAAATGGTCCACCGACCCACATTCATAACACAGCAAGGGTTTTCGCCGATCAAAATATTCATATCTCTGACCTTTCCACACTTCTTGCTTTCCCTGATCCCTTTCATTTTGTCCAGATTTAGCCGGAAATTTCTGATATTTTCGGTTTCTCTTTTCGAAATTATTGCTAGTCTTCCTTTGATCATAGGTTCGATAATTCTCGGATTTATTACTCCTCCGTACACTGTCATATTCGTCCATCATATCAGACAGTTTTGTAGCTGAAGTTATTTTAGTCCAGTTGTCAAGAAAATGTTCCCGCACATCATTGGATACACGTTTTTTTATCTGGTCTGTAACCATCAGATCCTTCAGCAATTCAAAAGTATTAATTTCCAAACCTTGTATCCATTCTTCAAGATAGTTTCTTAATTCAAAAGTAAAATCTCTCCATGAACTATGAGACTTCTTTTGATGTCGCACAAACTTAACACGAAATTTCTCGGGGCTAAGTTTAAAACTTTAGGAGCAACTATTTGACGTAATCGTAACTGTCCGTCTTTTCCTCTAGCTCTCTCCCTATAAGCTGGATGATATTCGGCGGAAGAAGGGGTACCAACTGTGTCACCCAATCCTGTTTTCTAACATCTGCCCTTTTTGCCTGGCGTTCGAAAATACTCAAATATAGACTAATATCTTCCTCATTTGGATCGAATTTTTGAAGAATTTTTTGAAGTATAAAATTAGTTCGCGAATTCGTAATTTCCTCCTGATGAGAAGTCCCAGTAACGGATACCTGCATAGTTTAAATTTTTAATTTCTCCATTTCGAATTGGAGCTTCTTTTCTTCTAGTTCGAATTGGCACTTCTTTTCTTCTTTCTCCAGTTCGAATTGGTGCTTCTTTTCTTCTTTCTCCAGTTCAAATTGGTGCTTCTTTTCTTTCTCCAGTTTGAATTGGCGATTAATTTCTTCTAGTTCGAATTAGCACTTCTTTTCATATAGTTCGAATTGGCACATCTAGTTCGAATTGGCTCTTCTTTTCTTCTCATTCAGTTCGAATTGGCGCTTTTTTTCTCCTTTCTCCAGTTCGAATTGGAGCTTCTTTTCTTCTAGTTCGAATTGGCGTTTCTTTTCTTCATCTTCAATTTTTAACCTTCCAAGCTGAAACTGGTTTTTACTCTCTTCTAACCGATTTTTCTTTATACCTTCTAAAAGATTTTTCACATACTCCTCTTCATAGTGCCTAGATTTTTTTTATTATTGTTATCAGGTCTGTTATCACTAATTCTTCACTAATATTTTACCGAACAGCAATAGCTAAAGTCTGAAGATCACTTTTTCTTGCTTTGCAAAGGAAAGCCATGGTAAAATAGTTCAAGATTAGCTACACTCAAAATTACTTTAAATAACACTTCTGTAAACCTTTTTTTGGACACAGTATAAATTTTAGCATAAGGAGCAGAAACCGAAAGTAAGTACAATTTATCTCCTAGCAGGAGTTTCAACTCGAACAATTACAAGCACAGAGTGTCCTAAACCGAAAGTAAAGACAATTTATCTCCTAACAGCAGTTTCACACTTCATAAATGCTGCTTACATTTAACACTAGAACCGCGGGACTTTCGATATACCTAGAACCGTGGAGCGGGTCATTTTGACCCTAGATTGTAAACTTATAAAATACAAGCGCTTAATTTATTTAACTAAAACATTTTATTTTTTAAATCATAATCAATATTTCTCAGAATTTACATTAAATAATTTATATAAATCAAGAGAAAATAACTTAATTTTTACAAAATCGCATTATTTAAAATTTTATGTCCTTGAGTATAATAACATGTCTATTTAACAAAATATGACATAAATTTCCTAATTACAATCGTAAAACAGAGTATCTCTTTTCAATATGTTTAGACATAATTTAAAAAAATTACAAAATTAAATTTTTTTTCAGTTACTAAAAATTTTATCAGTACTTAGTTTTACAGATTTTAAAATCCAATTTACTGTATGCATTTTGTACAAAACTGAGTAATAAGTTTGGTACATTTTCCACAGATGGGTGCTTTACATTTTGAACACATATCTAGAGTTTTATTTTCACATTTCGAAATATGGCATCGGACTCGTTTACGCTTAATTTGTGGTTGTCCGTAGTTTTCACTGGTTGCTTCACATGCTCTTTTTCCCGCCTTTTTATGTCGGAAGAGAACAAACTTTTCTCGCAATTCTCCAACCAAGTCTTGAATGAATTTCCGTCTACTAATAGATTTTCCAGTTACAGCTTTATATAAAGCCCAAGCATTGATAACAGTAAGGTCCAAAATATTACAAAAAAAACCCTGCACCGGCCACCTATGTGAAGCAGACTTGACTGTATATTTCCTTGCTATTTGTTCAATCACGCCCACAACGTATTTAGCTGCGTTGTAGAAAGCGATTGTATCAGGTAGTTTTTTTTGGTTATCTACAATTTCTACGTTTGGATGGAGACTACTTAGCAACAAAATGTTTTTATCTTTTTTACCTTGATAAACAGTTAGACTCATGTCTTTATGGGTTAGTACCGTAGTCGAATACAATGTGGATATTAATATTTTTACAGACACTAGTATTTCTCTTCTTGAGCATTTTACAGTTCCTACAAGGCTGGTGTTTTTGGATTTCAATGCCTCTGCAAGCTTCAGTGTTGTGTAAAAGTTGTTCGTAGTGACATTTCTACCTTTGTTCTCATATGGACTTATTAGTCGCAGCAATACATGTTCAGATATTGAAACGTAGGATGGACTTTGGTTATATTTTCCAAGATACGGGAAACCATTTATCAGATATTTTGAGTCAACATCTGCAGCCAACCAGAACTTGATTCCACACTTATCTGGTTTGTTTGGCATGTATTGGATAAACCTACACCTAGCTTTTGTAGGAAATAACTGTTCATCTGCAGTTCTATTAGGACCTGATGTATAGTTAGTCTTGCAATTTTCCATGAAACGATTCCAGATATCCGAAATAAGGGCAAATTTGACTGTCTCTAGACGCTTTGATCTTGTTGATTTTACGTCGAAGCGTAAAAATCCCATTATTTCACAAAATTGGTCTATTGACATTATATTTTGGAAAAATGGTGGTCCTCAGTCCTTTGACCACAAGCTATCCAGTTCAAGTCATTTTTGCAAAATATATATAACACGTGCATATAAAATTTATATTAAAGCATCTATTTCTTCTAATGTTATATTCCATTCTCCTTCATGAATCTGCCGGTGAGCTTCATCTTCAGTACATTTCTCTCTGTGTTTCAATATCCATTCATCTATAAAAAGTCTACAAGCACTTGAAGGACTGTTGTCGATAACATTGCGTTTAGCATGTGGTGTTGGGTCCCCCAACTTCTTTCAAAATATTGCACTTTGATTTTCTTCCTCTATCATTTGTTCCTAATTGAGCGACATTCCAAATTATCCCATCTTTGTCATCTTCATTATTTCCAACTTTGAATGTTATTGTCGATTTGTTTTTCAAATTTCTTTCCGTGTGTGTATCTTTTCTTGGAATGTTTGATTTTTATTTTTATGAGATAAATTATCATCAGTATTGCGATAAGAAGGACCAGCGATTGTTAGAGCATTGCCAGAGTCATCTTCACTTTAATTTTCTTCATCCGAATCCAAATTTTCTTCATTAGCAGGGAGGTATTTATCCTCACTACTCAAAATCGAATTTTGAGAAACCTTTTTTCGAACCTTCTGAATCCTTTTCAGATAATTGTTTAAATATTCTAAAGCTTCCTGAACAGCAAGATTACGGCGTCGTGACATAGTTTTTATTCATATACTAATTACAGAATAAAAGCAACTTCAAAAAGTCTAAATATTCGCAGTGATTTTTTACTGCATTGGAACGTAGTTCGTGCTTTAAACCTAATATAATGACCTTGACTGAAAAACCTTCACTATTACCCCTTCTGGTACAGTCCATTTAAGGAATTCTAGGGTGGGGTAGAAGTATTTTACAGTTACAGTTCGAGAAAATGCACCTGTTTTTCTTTATTTTTGCATTAACATTTCTTACGGGTCAAATTGACCCGCTACGCGGTTCTAGGTATAAGTGTTAATAATCGGAAAATTATTTATGTTACGAATTTTTAAATTTGGTAAAGTGTTGTTCACCTTAAAATATTAAAAGTCATAAAAGGGATTTTTTTTTCATTCGATACATTTCGCGTGGTGATAAATTAAATATCGTTTTGGGTCAAATTGACCCGCTCCGCGGTTCTAGTGTTAAATCAGCACATGGCGTGCTACAAAACCAAAATTATAAAAACAATTGTATAATGACAACGTGATGCTATCAAAACCCAAAGTAAGGCAATTTATCTCCTTGATGGAGTTTTCCTACTTAAATAAATGTTGCTTACAATTACATCAGCACATGGCGTGCTACAAAACCAAAATTAAACTAACAATTGTACAACAAAAGCGTGATGATTTGAACCAAATAAGCACGTGGCGTTCTATAAAATCTTAGTTACACCAGCACATGGCGTGCTATAAATTTTCCTCTATATCAGCATATGGCATGGTGCAAAATTTTTGCAATTCGAGCACGTGACGTGCTACAAATATCAACTGTACCAGCACGTGTCGTGCTACAAAATTTCATTTATACAAGCACATTGCGTGCTACAAAATTTCATGTATATCAGCATATGGCATGCTACAAAATTTTTGCTATACCAGCACTTGGCGTGCTACAAAAATGAACTGTACCAGTACGTGCCGAGCTACAAAATTTCAGTTATACTAGCACATGGCGTGCTATAACAATTACTAGTGAAATCACAATTTTTAATTTATCATATAACATGCTTCAATTCATACTCAAAAGAACGTAACCAAAACCAAAAAAAATTATATATCATACAATAATTAAATCTTATCATTTACCCTAATAACAAAATCACTTTTGGTACTTACCCCAAACGTGGAATGATCTTATCGCACTAGCTGCCACCATTTTTAGCTGTACCGAAGACAGCTAGTTAACAAGAAAAACAAAACTTTATTTTATATTGACGAGAAGAGGGGCAACACAACACAAAAATTGGCATGGAACACATCACATTACAACGGTAGCATAATCAGGGCCTGATTTAGAAATTTCTTTACTATAGACACAACTCGGGATGGGGCCCCCCTAACACTGATGTGGACGTAAACTTTCCAAAATTGACACACACAAAAAATAATCATGAATCATTGTGAAAGTACCATTTTACCAAGATTTGGCTATTTGAAGCGTAGAAGCCTAGAATATTATCAAATAACAAAGAGCAATACAACATATTAACTTCATCATTAAAACACCAATACAATGCAACCAGAAAAACTTATTAATCCCTTATATACACTATAACATACATATGATGAACCAATCAATCAAATTTGAAAGGATATATAAAAAAATAAATTGCTATTAAAAAAGTTTAAAAAAAATTGAATAGGAAATTATTTCTTTCTTTTCTTTTAAAATAAAAAGCATCCCGAATCTCGGCCCCCGAATGTTGGGGGCCTCTAGGCCTGGGCCTACCGGGCCTAATGAAAAATCAGGGCCTAAGCATAATATCTCAGCTACTCAACAGAATCGTAAATGATACTTTTTTTACACTGAAACTTGAACAACCCTTCTTTCTCTCTCCGCTGGTTCCACGCTTTTTTCCTCACTTCAGTTCCTTTCGCTAGAATCGGCGATCCTCTCCTTTAAAATCATCATTCGGGTCTAGTCGATAGGGAGGTCGTCACAATGTGAAATATATATATATATATATATATATATATATATATATATATATATATATATATATATATATATATATATATATATATATATCATACGTAGCAAGATTCAATGTTTCATTTTGCTGTACATTTTCATTTTGATTCTGTCGGAATTGTTGTTGACATTGAGCGTTTGTTTTTAGTATTTTTTTCACACTCTGATGTTGATTTTGGATTTTTTTCTCTTTCGATACTCTTTTTGACGCTGAGCATATGCTTTCACTATTATTTCTCTGTAATTCATGTAAATAGTAAATAGTAAACACTTGAATCACATGTATATTGAATGGATGTAAACAGGAAATACTTGTATTAAGTTATATGCTTTATTAACTTACTCTTTTAAGTTTGCATTATTTACACTTGCTGCAGTTTCTGTTTCTCGACTTTCCATTATAAAATTGCAATAATGATACAATATAAATCCCATGTGAATTAAAACAATAACAAAAAAAAGTTTAAATAATATTTACACGTGTTTAGAATTTCTGTCCACAGATGGCGCTGCGGCCATCCACATAAAGCTTTTTCTTTACTTGACGATTTCTGCCAGTTCACGCTACTGTAAGCCGCGTAAAAGAACTTCGTTCCAAAAATAAATAAAATCAATCACTTATGACACGATGGTCGTAGGTAGTTGTATCATCAAAACACCGCAAAATTAAGCTGAATGCAAAAAGCTGAAAAGTCCTTTGAGAAAAATATAGAGATCATTTGAATACCAATATGAGCATCTCCTCATGGGCCAACCACTTGCTAACTAGTTGAACAGGTAGCAGCTAGAAGTTAACACACATCCGACCTATTTTTAACGTAGGATTACGTTCCTTAATAACGGTCCTCAGGAGAGGAAAAAATTGTTCTGCGTCGCGAATTATAATTTTGGCAGCGCGCCCAAACCCAATAGCAGTAAAAAGTTAAACAAAAAAAAAACCAAAATGAGTCAAAAAATAGAAAAAAAGAGGTAAGCAAAGAAATAAGTAATCCTATGTTAATAACCCGTGGTAGTTTCGTTAGAGGAGACTACCAGAATTTTTTTAAAAAACACGTCTAAGTCAGGCGTCGTCAATCCAGTCTCAACGTCAGCATATATGCTGTCCTGGGCGTTCAGTGACTTTAACCAGAAAAAAAAAATCTTACGCCAAGTCACGTAGATGGAATTATTAAAAAAATTTAGCAGCTGGCCTTAATGTAACGTTTCAAAAAATCAATTTTCATTAGTATAATTATTTGTCAAAATTGTGCTAACATTTTGTTTTGCTTTTGACGTCTTTAAATATAGAACCTAATTTACCTAGAACGCCTGAAAGGATCAAAATAAACCACTTCAAATATTATGCGAAAATTAAAAGTTAATTTCTCGTGAATATTCTAACCAGCTGTTAATTGTTACATATAAGCTCCATTATTGTTTTTCAGAAGTTAGTTTTGTGTTTATAAGTTATTAGAGAGGTTTGGTGAAAAAGCAATATTCAAATTGAAGTTCCGATCCATTTAGTCTAAACCAAAATTCTTCACACTATTTAGATTTTTACTTTATTTATTTATTGTCAGACGATGGCTGTCTATGTCGGATTGACTGAAGAGGAATTCTTAAAAATTAGACGACATATTTGTGAATTCGCCTCAGGAGGGGAATCTGAAGCAAATGAAGAAGATGTACAAGATAAAGAACTTTTACCTAAATTTAGGTATGAATGTAGGGAAATATATAACGAATCTGAAGGCGCTAAAGTGTCAAAAACAAAAGGATACACAACAATAAATCAACAGCTTCAAAGTAAAAAAACATATAAGTAACAACAAAGGTTTAAGAAGACAAAGTAAAACGTTTGATTGTTTAAGGACTTAACATCTGCCAACTTGATTATTATCACCAGCAATAATACAAGGTGACACTTGAATTATATCTGCAGATGGAAGAAGCCAACAAGATGTTTTACGTGAAATAAGTGACGCAACATCATTTGCCAAATGATGTTGGGACAATGCCATCATCGCAAAGATACTTATTGATGAGTCAGCTTGGACAGAGGCATATGTTTATGTCTTTACATTAAGCAATTTAAAATAATTGATATAATCTCGCCAATTCTGAACCAACAATTTACTCTACGGAAAGTGACTCTAGACAAATATTTAAGTACCTGCTAAATAGATATCAAATTTCAACTTTAATGTAACGGTTGTATATAAATTATTACAAATATGCCTGCACTTAAATATTTTAAAATAGCACCTTTTTAAGCACTCATAGATGTATTTTTTAGGAAATTTCGAGCAACATATTTTAGTAGTTCATATTTCAAATGCTACAATGTTTCTTAACAATGTTTTCAGTATTATAGGAAGTTAGCACAGAATAATACAGTGGATGTATTGAATATTTTACTTTATATCCGAAAAGATGCAAAGATATATAATATGGGATACTGAAAGATTTACAGAATATAAAAGCATATTTCCCGCATTCAAACGTCCCATTTCGTTTTAAACTGAAATGCGATTTTGACATCATGTTTCGAGAGATTAGGATCTGTATTTCGAAACATAAAATCAATGTACATAATATTATAGAAACACTCTACATAAGTAGGAATACAATATTTCTATTGCAGAGAAAAAGTTTTCCAGACTTTGAAATTATAAAAGCAAAAATGTATTACTTAAAATAAATTGTATCTTCACTTTAAAACGTATGTTCACTTTTAATCAACATTCGAAAGATAAAACATTAAAAATACTGCTGTCGAATATGTAATTTTAAGGACTTTGGAATCCCCTAGTGTGCATTTTTTACTGAAATAATTAGCCATTCATTATATATACAGTATATATATATATATAACAAAATAAAATGAGAAAATCTTTATAAAGGTTATAATTCAGGAATGATTCTGTAAGACCGTAAATTGTGAAACGTTTGCATTCCTCCTAACAGAGAGCATTTGTTTTCATAATATAATTGGTATGAAATATGTAATATAAATACGAAAATCTTGGTAACAGATATTTTTTGATCCAAATTGGAGGATATTTTCCTATGCTATTTTCCTATGCTAGGAAATTGTTTTAATTTCGAGTAAAATAACATATTATCTGTAGAAGTTAGTAGAGTTAACAAAAATAGGCTCAAGAATAGTTTTAAGTAATTCGATATAGAATTGCGAATTTCTCAGTTTGTATCTATATACTTTTTCTTCTAAACACCGTAAAGTATTTCTCTTCATCTTGTTGCTGCAAGAAATATTTCATTGAAGGGAGTAGTCAATTCTTGAAATTACATTTCCAAATATTTTTTGTTACAAGTCTGGATATATATATGAAAATCCGTAATTACTACTAAAATTAGTTTTCTTTCGATTTGCAGATAAGATGTTGGTAAACTTGAGAAAGACAATTACGTTTAATTTAACTAAATTGTATCTAATTCAGAGTAAGTTTATTTATCATCCTCCAAATTTTTGCATTTGGAAATGCCTTCAACTTACTAGTTTATCCTTTTCCCCGAAATTTTGAATATGTAGAACTCGTGCTTTTGTTTAGCATAGAAATTATAGTTACTTAACTATAAGGTTTTCTGATCTCTTCTCTATTTAGAAAAACCAAGAAAAAAATACAGATTGTCACCTGCATTCAAAATTATAAGCAGGGTTGTTTGAACATGCTAAATAACCCGCTAAACCAAACATGGAAAACACCCATACCAAAATATCTATCATTGCACCTCCATGAATTATCTATCGTGTACAAAAAAATTAAACATATCACAGTTCCATAAATTCAGCTAACGTATACCTAATTTTTTTCTCCCTTTTCATCGTAATTTTAATTACAAAACTTTTAACTGTTAATCAGGAATACATTCTTGAACAAAGACATGTTGTCAATTATTATGAGGTATCTAAACTCTCGTAATACGACAGTCGCAAAGTAGGATACCTTGATCAATGAAAGCACAATAAAATTATTTACATTCCTAAAAAAAGGCTTTTGAGAGTTTAGACGATAATTAGTTCAAAATACATTGAAATACACACAGCTGACATTAAAACCGGTATCATGAAGATGAACATGATGCAATCGTGATATTATGAAATTTATTGCAAAAATACATAGAACACAGGCAACTTTTATCTCAGCTTACAATTGTCTCCTGAGAAAGCATTTCACAACAGACTCTTAGTAAAAGAAAATTAGGTTTCTAATTCGATATATCATCAAATTCTTATCTGTATCAAGTCTCAAATTAGATGGAATTGTTTTAACGGGATTCAAAGACATAAATCCGAGGATTTGAATATGCAGTGAAATATGTTCCTCAAAGGTGATTCTTGGTATAGTTTACAAATTCTCTTTGAATGAATCCTTAGAGGATATAGGTACTTCATAACAAACGAAAGGAGTTCCGGTTTTGTGGTTGTATAATAATATAAACAAACAGGTATAACATTAAATACATTGATGTAAATTTACACTATTGATACAGAAGAACTCGTTGAATGGGATAAGAGGCAGATGACACTGGAACCTTGTGTTAGATCGTTGAGAAGGGATTTTGATCCCCAGCTCATCTCCATGAAATAAAATGAACTTCATCACATACCTCAGATGGTTGATGACCTAGTATAAGTCGATATACTTAGCTATAAAGTTATTAGGAGACGAATGCGATGACACGCACGGGACATGCCTTCGGGAATTTTTTCTATGAAGGATCGTTCTGGATCTTATAACTCTTTATCTTAAGGGAAGACATCCATAATGCACTCTCCAACAAAATCTGAAGCACGTAAGTTAGTTTGAGTTCTTCTCCACTGCCAATTGGTTACCATATCCCAAATTAGTTGTGTTGTATGAAAAATCGTTCAGTTTTGTGTACTAAAAATAAAATTTCTGATTTGTTAATTTGTATCTTTTTTTTTTGCCTGCGATTAAAAAATGCAGCACGAATCTGGACATACCAGAGTTGGTGTTGCGATTTGAACTCGCAATAAACTTTTATGATAACCTATATGGAGTAAATAATGAATACCTGATTATGACCCTGGAGAATTTCCCTGGCGGCCTAAGGCCACAATGATAATTAACCCTGGGCTTGTTCCCATTCATAACAGCTAACTTCATTTCCCTCTCCTTGCTTCAAACCCCCACTCTCTTGACTACTTCTGGTTTCCGAACTGTCATTCCGATCAGTCAACCACAGCTTCATTCATGTTGCTCCGCCCACTGACTCATATCCCATCAGCTCTCTTCGTAGAATTCGCTGCTTCGCTCTCGTTGGATCTCTGTCCGGCCATCCTTACGCTTTGAATCTTCCTTGATTGTCTCAGGTTAAATATTTTTTCCAAAATCCTCTCACTTTTATTAATATTTTATTAACACCCCCAGTTATTCCTTCATTACCTACCAACCTAAACTTTTTAAACTATTTGTAATTTAATTTAACTCAGTTTTTTTCCGCACACACTCTCAGTGCTATTATAATCAATTTTATAAAACGGTAATCATGATACATTCTACATTCAATACAGAGAATATGGAGCTCTATCTCCCAGGAGCCTCTAAAGTTAATTATGCCTATCCCTATGCTATGGTGTTGCGACTTGTTCTGAACTACCTTTGGATAGCAGAGGACATAGTTGATGCATACAACTGAAATTTAATTTAATTCAGAAACATTAATCCAATGTAACTGCATCAAATATCTCTGCAGTTAAATGTCTATACAAAACCATAAAAAGTCTTAACTTTATTTATATATATGTTTTTTTTTGTTTCCAATGCAGAAACCTGTGGAGAAGGTCCTTAAATTTACAGAAAAAAAGGGGAAAATAAATAACTCTAAATGAGAACAAAATGGAAAATACACAAACAAGAAAAGCAACCAAGACAAAATTTCCATGCTGTCACAGGCCCCCCAACAACGTCTTCACTGAAAACGCCCAGTCGAAGCAGAGCCGAACATGACTTTATTAAAATATTATTTACGAGAAACAAAATGTCCCCAGCAACAGTACAAAGATTTCACATTCTGTTTACGTCATTCTGCGATAAGAAGAATTTTATGGAACTCCTTTGAAAAGGAAACATGCTGTTAAATTTCTATGATTCATTAAGGATTTTAAAAATTATATTAATTAACTGTATACTTTATTATTCTTGTATTGAAGCCAACCAGTTAAGAATACACTAATGCAATGAATTTATACTTTGTAAATATAATATAATTAAAAAAAATTAAAATAAATATTCCAAGTTTACAGACAAAAAGAGCAAATTAAGCGTGCATTTACATTTAAAGATGACATTTTGAAATAAAAGTAGTATTTTAATTCCCTGATAAATTGGAAGGATTAAAATTCCTTCCCGTTTTCCGGCATTTAAGTTATTCAAACGCAACAAGATAACTCCATTAAATTTAGTGATATTTAAAAACTCATCCGACTTTTGTTTAGACTTTGCTATAACTACAAGTTAGTCAAATATTTTTTATGTGATATATATGTAAAATGTTTAGTGAAAATATTCCCATGTAGCGTAATGCTACTTATAAATTAATATATTTGTGTCATGCGTCAGATTAAAAAATAAAGATCTTGTTTATTCAAGCAGGAAAAACACTAAAAACTGAAAAAATATATGCAGCAAATCAAAAGTTCAAGTAAAATTTATTCCTAATGAATTAAAAAACAGTGAAGAATGATTAAAAATTTAACGATATGCAATAATAATTGAATAAAATTAAATACATTCAAAATAAGTGTACCAAACCGTACTTTTAAATGCTTAAATTTTAATCTTCCCAAGTATTCCAAATACTGATGCAACATCATACACAAACTTTTCATCTGAAATTGAAAATAAAAGTTTTGTTTTTCTTTGAGAAACAAGAGCGTCAAAGAAAGGAAAGTGGTTTGATATTTGAGGACAATGGAAGGAGAAATTTTCTTACCATTTTAATTTAACAGCAAGTTAAGCTTTAGTATATTCAAACACAGACATCTTAGTAAACAAATAAACAAACACACACACACACATACACACACACACATATATATATATATATACACACACACACACACATTAGTGCCCAAAATTATCTCTACCCGCACATAAATACAGATTTCTCAAAAACAGTTCTACATAACTGAATGATTATTTTTTTAGGCGGTTGGTAAATAGCATTATAACTAACACACACACACACACAAAAAACAATAATGTAAACTGAAAAAGGGAATGCAGAAGGACATTCGTACAGTATGGAAACGATTTTGATAGCTAAGTTTTATGTATAAATGCCGTATTTTTTGTGGTGATTTGCTTCTATCTGATAGCCATGGTTCTTGACAATAGTTCTAGCTCAAATATTCCATGAAAGTTAAATTTTTCTTAGTGCTGTCATGTCAATTTTACCCCATTCCTCCTGGACTGTTTTCCAAAATCAGTTCAGAGTTCTTAAAGGCCGTTTTCCTAAAGCTCGTTTTCATAAACTGAAAGCACAAAAGTCCATTGGTGAAACGTCAGGTGATTTTACACGCATTTAATTAAATGGGATACACTTTATTCATGTTTCTGATTATTTCTTTGCTAAATAAGCGGCAGTTGATTTAGATATGAGACTAGAGGCTTTGTCCATATGAAACTCAACTTATCAATGTCCTTTCCATATAACGCTGGAATTTCTTCCTCAAAAATTGGTTCTAAAATATTCTGCTGATAGTAGAGTGAATTAATTTTGTCTTTACTTGAGACTTTTTTTATTTTTAATCTGCCATTGTAACAAAATCTTGTAACTATCATGAATCCCTTTGGGAACTTTTCTGCACACTGACGATACCATTTCGTACGTTTAATCCCGTCAGTTGAGCAATAGAAAGTTGATCTTTTTTTATTACAATCATTGAAATACACCCATGCCTCATCGATTGTGACTACAAGTTTCCATTTTTCAGCAGAGAGGTGTTTTTCATATACTTTTCTACAATTTGTTTTTCTCTCTGTAATATGCTTTGGCAAAATCAGATGAACTTTAGGTTTAAACATCTTTTTTATTTTGAATCTTTATGAATGACTTGGCAGTGCCAAAAGACATTCCTAGTTTCGTTGCAATGGATCTTTGAGTCGGTGAATTTTCTTTTACGATCACAGCTTTCCCTTTCTTGATATTTAACTGCGTTCGAACAGACTTGGGATAAGTTTTCACGATTATGTTTTCATTTTTACTTTCAGTGAGACGTTCCTTTCACACATATTATATAATAAGTTCCTTTGTTTGAAATGCCATAACCTCGATTTTTACACCGTTTTATAATTTGTTGATGCGAATATTTCTCCTCGGAAAGTGCAGTTGCATAACCATCGAGCCATATATCAATTTTAGAAGTCATTTTCAAAAGAAATCTTTTATTTTACATTAAAATCAAAGCAAAACAGTAGCAGACGATTATTCCGAAGTTGCCAAATTTTTATCTTAAAATGCAAAGGACAAAAATATATTACAAAATCGTTTCCATAAAGTACGACCGACCCTCTGTATAAGTGCATACGATAATGCAACAATTAAAACTGATATATAGTGTTACAATGAGATTTTATAAAAAAAATGAATAAATCAAAAACAGGTGTAGATTTTTGGCATTAATAGGGAATGCGATCTTCCCTAACACATGTATACACATCACAACTCTATTTCCTGCACTTTGTAAGGTCTTTAATTAATGTTCGCAACAGTATATTCCACTAATCCTTCAGTCTTCCGGTGCCTACGAAGATGATTTCGACGCTTAACAGCTCTTGCGAGGGCGTCCCATAAGTTTTCAATCGGGTTCAGATTAGGAGATTTAGGTGGTTAGATTATTCGCTCAATACATTCGCTTTTAAGAAATTCATTAACCAGATTTGTTCGATGTGTACGCGCATTTTTATGAAACGAAATTCAGATCTTGATGCACCTCTGAAAAGCCTTGTGTAGGGTTCTAAGACTTCATGTCAAAGTCTATGGCCAGCCACGCGACTTCTGATGAACTGTGCAGGGGAGTATGTCCATTGTTCTTTTCCCATACCATCAGACATGAACCGCCGTGATGGTCATATTGACTAATGCTGGTGGGAAGATTTCAAGTTCCTAGCTCTCACCAGATGTACAAATGCTTTGAAACAGAAGCTAAGCTGAACCTCGACTCGTCACTGAAGATAACACAGACCTGTTGTTGTGGACTCCAGCATGATGTTCTCTGCATCATTTCAGGCGGTCCCTCTTGTATTGTGAGGGGAAGAAACACAAACCATTTGCTTGCTGGCATAAAGGCGTTTCTCGTTAAGATTTCTGAATACAGTTTGTAGCGATACTTAATAAGTTGACAGCTAAAAGGTGATGACAGATAAAAGGTCTAAACTCAGTTGCTTAGCTGTCGACACTCTGTTGCGACTGACAGTTACGGAAGGATAGGTATGTTGAGAAACAGTTGCTATTCGTATACAGCTTTGTCCAGGAATTCAAGAAACAGTTCCAGAGTCTTGAATTTCTTTCCAGAAGGCAGAGGCTGTCCATCATGAAACATTTGTTCGTTTCAAGAATATTTGTTCGTAGGAATGGGAAAATGTTTAAGTTCAGGACAGTTAAAATGTACTTTTTGTTGATAGTTGACTGAGCGCCTTACGGTCAATTTCTTCGACACAAGGTCTAGTTAGATCGGGACTTACGGATGATTCCAAATGGCTGCAAACATCTATGCAAACAGTGGGACAGAACCCATAGATATAATCCGAATACCAGTGACATTTGTTGAAGTAAAATAATTGTGTAATTTCGAATTACAAATTTTTCTCTATCAAGTTAGTTATCAGTACGGTTAGATATCTAAAAAATTTAAAATACATTAATATGATATGATATTTTGATTTAAAATTTTTAAGTTTATAAAGCTTGGAGATTGGCTGTATTATTAAATATATGTTAAAATTTGTTTTAGAACATTGATAGAGTTGCCAAAATCGCTTGTATAGTGCTAGATTAAGGGTCTGGGTTGTAGAAAACACAGGTTTAGCTTCCATCATGCTTTACAGCCTTTGAATTTGTAACCAAGAAGAGGGAAGAGTAGTAACGGACCATTAATAAAACAAAGAGAATTAATTCATAGAGAAAGCCATAGTATTAAGAAAATAAATAAATGAACAAAAAAGGGTGTAAGGGTGGGCGAAAACCAACATATTATCTAATTAGACTTAAAAATAAATAAAAGAATATCTGAGAAAGAAAGTAAATACAGGTAATTCATGTTTCCTGACTCATGTATTTATTTTCACATTATTAAGTATACTCCATTATTGAATTCTCATTACTGAATATCACACTATTGATTATCTTCTATTACACTTTTACACAAAATAATCAAAGATCGGCTTTATACCGCATTATTTATGTTCCTAGATTTATTAATGCACTTATCATTCTTTTAACCTTACACTTGTGACCTTTCGGAAGCAAGTTAAATGAGGGTATCTCCAAATAATAATAATAATAATAACAGGATTCGCTTCTGATTAAGAATGTTCAACAAATTTTAATAGCTCTCATTTATGGATTCCAGATTTCCAATAATTTTACTTAAGCAATAAATAACTTTAAACTCAGCGCATTTCTGAATTTGCTAAATTTAGGTAATTTCGTTAGATTGATTATTATGTTATAACCAGCCACCTACTACGACTTCCACAGATTTCCATCCAACATTGGCTAGTGCGACAAGCTTCCCCAATGCTGGTTAAGGTCCGAATCCTGTACTAAGTATAAACATTTCTGACGGGTCCCTTTGTAGAGTGCAATGTGTGTTAACCTACATGTCACTCCTGTAATAAAGACACTAACAAAATCAAGGTGTGGGAGAACAAATGTCCTCAGGACACGCTCTGGCTGCAATGGAGAATAAACCTTTTTCAGATCTTATTGCATTCTTCTGGGAACACATCAGTGTGTGTACTAACCCTATGTACTAACTGCTATGTACTAACTCTATTGGCTTCGCTCACTTCATTGTTAACCTCAATGAAGAAAATTCACCTCAATGGAGAAACTTTATCCACTATTTACAGCTACATAGATGTTGATAATCCAGTAAAAATGGTATTTTCAGATAGCCTGAACTTTTCTGCACCTTGCAACAGGATTCATTTTATAAATTTAGTCCACCAAAGGAATTGATAAGCGTTTAAAACATACTATATCAAATTTTTTCCCGAATAATTTAAATTAAAAAATATAATTTGCATTTTTTTAAAACTAAATTGCCCCAAATAATTTATTTCTTTATCATGGAGTACAATTTTTAGAAAATCTTTAAATCCAAGTCTGCAATCCTTGGACAAATTTTCCCTATAGGTTAGCAATGAGGTGAGCGAATGTAATAGGGTTCGTACACAGCAGCTTAAATAAATTTTACTGGTTGGTTTCCTTTGATCTAGGGATGATAAAATTTTATTTTATTATAAATTATTACAAATTTGAATTGAAGACATGTTTCTACAATTGTTATTTTATTCGGTTAACAACACACCAGATAATCAAAATATTTAAAAGGAATTCTAGTTCCATAAAACACTAAACATTCTAAATTAAACTTCGAACTACGTCATACATAAAGAGCCCTATGTTACATCTGATGCTTTAATCAAATGACTATCCGTGTTGTTTTATTAATTTTTTTTATTTCATTAAGACAACACGGATAAAAAACAGTAAACCCTTTTCTAAATAGGCCTTAGAAAACAACTTTGTGTCCATCTTGGAATTTCGTTATGATAAGTAAGTTGTGTGAATGCTTAGAATAGTATTTTACTGTAAAATTGGGGTGCACAATTTGTAAAATGGCTTACAGTTTGGGATGTAGAGGTCAAAACTATAATTGCATTTTGAATTTAAATATAGAAGATAGATACAGTACGGAATTAGATATATTAAAAAATAGGATACATTAAGGAAATAGCGGGACACTTAGATACATTAAGGGAAATAAGAATAATCCCACTTTATGAAGATTTAATATAAAGAGAAGAACAATTTCCATACATAATACGATAATATATTTCTATATTTCATTTTCCTAATTTACCTTCAATTCCATGTATTAACTAAATTTCGATTTGAGACCGTAATCACATTAGAATAATATTTCCTGTTTCGTAACGTTAAACGCTTTCCGTGAGATTTCCTTCTGCAAACATTTTTCATGAAAATCCCAGCAGAAAGTGCTTCTGATAAAATTCAAAGTTAAATTAAGACTAACGCAATTTTCCCTTTACGTCATTGTCTTTTTATTGCTTCCTATGATATTTATTTTAAATCTTCATTTATCTTCCTGCGAGTCGGCTCTAAAGTGGAAGTTGTATTCAATTTGTTTCAGTTTGATTCAGTTTTATTTATAGGAAAAAGGGTAAATTTGCAATACAAAAGAAGAGGAGAAATTCGTTGTTTCGCGGGAAATTTCTTAAGTGAACAAAATTTTTATTCTATTTTTTTTCTGTTACGTTAGAAAGTGAATAATGAGAAACGTGTTAAGTACTATCGATCAATAAAAAGACGATTTTGGTCGAAAGTGCGTCGTATCTCGCATCAAATATTTCAGAATAGTTTATTTATTTTTTAACTGAATCTGGAATTAATGTAAAATTATTGCACAATATATTTTTAAACATACCAAAACATGTCGAAACATGCAAACTGAGTAAACATTCTGATGCAATGCATGAACACAGTGCTTATAAGGTGAAGTACATAAGACATTTGGATGCTGTTATAACAAGTAATACTAAACTTTCACACGTATGTAAGGGTAAATGTATGTAAGGGTGAATGGATGTAACTTTGCAAACCATCTCCATTTCTGACTGAAATTTTGTGGTTTAATTAAAAGGGAGGTGTGATAAAAGGTAAGAGGCATCTGCAGCCATATTAGATATAAAATCACACGGGGAAGATTGTCGCATGAGATATCTAGTGAGGAAATTTCCTCCACGTCTGACGCAGTTCTTGACACTTACTTAATACATTATTTGTAAGTTCTAAATTATTTATGAGAATGGAAGGAGATGATTGAAATTGTGTTTAGTCAACATTCACTACAAACGGCTTGCAGAATGTCATGAGATAAGAATGAAAGCTTAAATAGTTTTAATTACATGGATATGATGGGGGTTCTCCAAGTGTTCCAGACGGAAGAATTTGGTCTACAATAGAGCATTACTTTAGAGCAGATTCGTCGTCCGTTTAAACAGGGTTAGCAGATTTTTCTACGACACTGGACACAGTTTAAAGTTCAAATGATTGGAAAGCTTACTTTAAGTCCCTCTGCATTCTCCCTACATAATTACACATCCCATCAAGTTTTTTTTAAGAAGCCAAAGGTACATATGCAGTTTAAACATCAGTAAGTGTGTCTATATATGTGTTGTAGACGAGCTACGGCGTCTAATCCATAACCCTGTGGATCAACTTTTGGAATTATTCTGTGTTAGTGTCTGTAATGAACAAATAATGCAATTTTTACTACAAATATACTTTATATATTAGAAATGTCTGTCTAAATGATTTGAGATACATAAAAAGCTATAGAAAAAAAGGAAAATTGGTTATCTCTATGAGTTCGCATTAACTTCTTAAATAAATACAATTTTCCTCTTTTAACTGCGAACTAATATGTAGAAAGTAATTAAATTAGAACTAAATCCAAGTAAATATATAATATATTCACGACTTCACATTCTTTAGATATGATTTATGCTGAAAGAGGGGATAACAATTTTCTAAACAAATCTTTACAAATATCTACATTGGATGAAATGTTTAAGAACTTAATTTTATTGTTTTACTGGAAGTGAAAAGATAAAATGGTATATTAAGCTTCAACAGAAAAGTGAAAAAAACGTTTAATCATATCTTAAAAAATATTTAAAGTAATGTGTGAAGAAAAATTTTCCTGTATAGAAATAAATTTTGTGTATAAACTGAAAAATGATAATTTTAAAAGAAATCATTGTTTATCATCATCCTCAGATTATCTACTAATATATGATCTACTATGAATGCCAATTAAAGACTTTGTTATTAAGGAATGAATATATATATTTTGATATTTCTAATGGCATGTTTAAAGACTACTGAGCCAAAAAACATAGAAAAAAGAGAACAAATACATAACACAGCAACAAAAATCGGGTACATTAATAGTCTTTGAACTCAATAAGTCCCTTAAGGATCAGAAAGGGAAATCGTCCCTTTCTGATCGTTAGTGACCGTTGCAATCGATGAGCAATAAAGCGATGCAATTGAGTGTCATTCAACGTCTCCCGAAGATCGCAGACACCGCAGAAAGTATCAGAGACGGTTTTGAGGCGAAACAGATATTTTGATAAACAGTCATGGCCGGTTGTCAGGCGAAATTCAGAAACAACTTTACGTCTCGGCCAATTAGTGATGGCTTTAATTATAATCCACCAGGGATTTTGATAGTTTTTTTAAAGAGCTGCGATTTTGTGGCTCCAATGATTGACTTACGGATAAGCTGTTTGGCAGTAGTAAAAGGGACATCAGCATAGGAAATCTGCAACATTGATGCAACTCTCTTGACTAAGAGATCGGCAGACTCGTTGTCAGAGACTCTGCAGTGACTCGGGAAACATTGCAAAATGACATCTTGATGGTGACTACATAAGCACCACAGGAGCTACCTACACTCAATGAGGTCAGCAGAGTGAGGTGTATAATAAGGATTAATTGCAATTAAAGCAGTCTTATGGCCACAAAATATAACAACTTTGGAGAAACAGTCCAGTTGGCACTGCAGTTGCGAAATTTCTACTCGTATAGCAAGGACCTCTTTTTGGAATGCAGATCTACCCTTTTCAACGAAAAGGAGAAAAGCTTACAGAAGACGAATGCTCCTGTATTGACACAATTTGCCATATAAAAGGCATCTGTTTTATCGTGCATCCAATGCGGCTTAGCATATAACACGTTGATAGTCTCGTAGGTCAAAGACTTCAAAACCACAACGTCAAAGCCCTTTTTTACAAACACCTTGCTTATGACCACTGCAAATCCGAAAACCTTTCTTCATTAAGATATACTTTCTCCTGTATTCTTATCGTGCAGTATCAGTACAGTGTCGTATTTGTTATACGCTGATTAAGGAATGAATATATCACTGCATGTTTGTTACTTAAAAGAAATGAAAAACAATTTCGAATGTCAGCGAATGCTTCCCTCTGTCTTCCTACCGAGCAGTATGACTACAGTGTCATATTTGTTACACGTGAGCAGGATTTTGGGAAATGAGCAGGCTGATAAACTATCCAAGGTGGATCTCTCATGGCCCAGCTTGATTCTCCTGTTCCTCTGCGAAATATTAAAAGAATTATTTACAATAAAATGAAAGCTAATAGAATATCCTTATATGTTGATACAGCTGTGGATAAGATATGGAAAATCCTGCTCAACAAGAGTAATAAAATCCCTAGTTCCTTGCCTTGGTCTGTTGGAGTTGCTTGCTTTCGTATGACTACTGGACATGATTATCTACAAAAACATTTGCATCGGATAGGCATCGGCGATTCAGCTTGTTGCCCTCTGTGCCTCCAGGGTGATATGGATGGTTTCCACCTCAAGAACTGCCCCATTGTTTTAAACTTTATCACAGAAAACTCTGTGGAGGCTAATTTTATCTCTCGCTTTTCTGCATCTTCATCTCTATATTGGGCTGCTCGTCGATTGATGGCAGAAATGCCGAAGACGGGCGTAGGATAAAAAAAAAAATATTTGTTACACGCTCATTACAAAATCATTATGGATGGACTTGAATGTGACTAATAAGTAACAAATATGTAAAATTTTCTCTCTGAATGTCATAATGCAATTTCATACCACATCAGAGACTTCAATATTAATCAAAAATACTTTCTCTAAATATTAAAAGTTACGTGAATTGCTGACTTGAATTTATTTGTAAATCTGTATGTAAGAAAATGAACAATTTCCTCAGAATAAAAAAAAATGCATACTTAATAACGAAATTGAAACAAAATAATAAATAGTATTCCCTATATAGAATCATAAACATATCAGAAACTTCTTATCGAAAGTGAAACTGATCACTTTTAAATTACATTCGCACTAAAGGAAGTAATTATGAACTGAAACTTTGTGCTTTCACACTTTAAACCATGCATTAGAGTATTCAGGTGATTAAAATGCCTTAAAGGGGCACAAGACCTTCAAGCTCGAAGAAATGACTCTAAATATGGTCTAATTCTAACCACAAAAATCAAATAATATTAGAAAAAGAAATTTTCTTTCTTTATACATATAAAGTACATATCTTTAAATATCTCATATATAAAAAGGGAAATTATAAACCTCTAAATAATTTTCAAATTAGGAGTTTAGAATTTTATGAGATTGGAAAGAATTTTACGAGAATTTTATGAGATTGGTGATTAAAATCATAAACTGCTGTGCGCATCATAAAACTGAGATTTATAATTACAGAAAATAATTAATGGTCAGAATAAACTTGCAATATATTTACCTGTAATGTAAAACCAAATAGATTGTAATAAATATTATTTAAATTAAAAATTGAGAACAAAATTGCAAGACTTCAAAAATTATCACAATTATTTGCCTAATTTTCCCACATTTAAAAAAAGTATTCCATAATAGCATATTTTTCTCATTTTAAAATGTAGAATACCATGAAATATACATATGAGTGTAGTTTTATCAGTTTCCTATTGATAATTTAAAATAAAATCTACACACAAACTCAAATTAGCAGTTAATCAAATAAAATTCTAAACTGCTAATTTGAAAATTATTTATAGATTTATAACATATTATTACATATTTAAAGATATGTACTTTATATGTATAAAAAAAGAAAATTTCATTTTCTAATATTATTTGAGTTTTTGTGGTTAGAATTCGACCATATTTATAGTCATTTATTCGAGCTTCAAGGTCCTTAAAGGTGCCCTCTTAAAGAACTAAATTACTACATTGGGTCCCTAATATTAAGTAAAGCAATTATATTAATAGAATTTTATTGCTTTTCAATCCCAATGCAATTCTGTAACCCTGATTAGCTTTTGATTTTGCAATGAATGCAAAATCGGTTTCCGTCTTTAGTTTAAATAGATGGAAAATAAAAGTTACTATGAGACATCTATAATCAACGAGTTATACATTTGTAGTTCCATCTCCATTCTAGGTATATAATCCTCTTCCAGCAATAATAGTAATAATTGTCTATTTATCCTTTATCCCATTGTATAATTTCATTCCCTACTTAAAAAAAAAAACCCAAAGATTATTGCTACTGCATATTTAATTATTTGTCTTAAGAACTTGTAAAATACAAGATTTTTATTACTAATGGCATAATGAGGCCCATTAAATTTGCAACAGCAATTTAAAGAAAACTTTCTCCCTAGAATAATACACAATTCTCTTTGAACATTGTAGAAAAATATAAGAAAGATAAAAAATTAATTAAATCTGAATACCTAAATTAAGGAATTTCCATTTTTATCCCCTTTTATGTCTCTACCAGTTCAGTCGACAAATGGAAATAGAATGAAATCCCACAGCAAAATAAACGTTTTAAAAGTCGCTTAGAAAAATAATTTTTTAATTTGTTTATATATTCCTACTAATCTAGTTTATGATTTAGTGCTTTACTGGGAGAAAATCCAGTTTTTGTTTTGAGGCACAAAGAAAGTCTTATTGCCGCAAAACTTCTTGAAGGATTGTAATTTCCTCTACTGTTATATGTTTTCTAAAAGCACGACTTCCATGGTTACAGTTCGGGGTGAACAAATATTACCATAAAGGTTTCTAAGGGAGTTATAAAATTGGAATTCAAAACTGGTAGCGAAATCTACTAAGAATGATTTATAAATATAAATAAAGTGTGATTTGTTCCGTTTTACATAAAAGTCCAATTTACGAATATTTACTTTCATTGACATATAAAACGAAATATTTAAATTATTTTATTTTTCAAGAATTCTGTATATACTATAAAACAGAAATCAAAGAAGTAACCCCAAAAAGATGTAACTTTAAATAAAAGTTGTATTTATGAAGTTTTTTTAAGTATAGTTATAAAATTTATGTTCTTTTAACAAGCAGTTGAACATTTTTCTAAATGACTATAATATAGTTCTAAATGGGTATAATATATTCATTTATAAAAATTTTCAATTGCTTGTTAAAAGAACATATATTGTATAACTGTACTTTAAAAACTTCATAAATACAACTTTTATTTTAAGTTTCAATTTTTGGGGGGCAACTTCTTTGATTTTCAATATGACAACATTTTTCTATGTGTGATGAAATTATAATGAAGTTTCTCAATTAGATAATTATATTTAAACTATAATCGCTCAAACTTTAAACATTAAGAAGCATTTTTACTAATTGAGGATTACATTTTATTAATTTACAATACAGTAAAATAAATCAAGGTCAACACTATCTGACCTACGAACCATGCACAAATGTATTTATCATATCAGTCTTATACTCGTGTGCAGATAAAAACTTCTACTCCAAACATTGAAACCATTAGAATTTTCGGGCTAAAAACTTCTAACGACTCCTCTGCCCGTCTCTTTTACATTCATCCATCTTTTTCTTCACTTAAAATGCTATCTATTCCAAAAATCCAAATGAGAACCTTCTGTGCTCACAACAGATGTGCTGAACTCTGTACCGCTCAGCGATATCTTAATCATTTTTTAAAGCTCAGATTTAACCCCGATTCAGAAAGTCTGCGAAATTTTCTGACTCTCGACGAAAACCATTAAATCTGTTCTACGGTGAATGACTTTCTCACACCCCTAAGCACACTAGATAATATAGTGGCAATATAAGCGAATATATACATATTTAAATGAACGTGTAGTAGCATATATATACATATATATATATATATATATATATATGGTGCTTCGTATAAAGAGCTTAAGTAAAAAATTGTGATATAAATATACCAAGTTATTGGTTTTTATACCAATTGCAGAAACATAATTTTGACTTAAGTATTTGATACAAAGAAATGTACTTTTATATACAAAATTGATAGAATTAAGCCTTTTATACAAGTCAAAAGATTTTCTTTATCAATACTAAAAAATATCTAAAAATCACGTTTTTTTACTTAAGCCCTTTATACCAAGCGTCATATTTATACATATACATATACATACTTGTATATATATATAAATATATATATATATATATATATATATATATATATATATATATATATATATATATATATATATATATATAAATATATATATATATATATATATATATATATATATATATATATATATATATATATATATATATATATATATATATACATATACATATATATATATATATGTATATACACATATATATACACACACATACGTACATACATATATATGTATATTATGAACAATATGTAAGGTATACATAAGATTCGATTCACAAGAATCGAACTTTTGAGTGAATGAATTAAAGAAGCTGCTTGAGATATGCTAATTTCGGCATACGCGCTTGGTATAAATACCAAGCCGTTTGATTAAGTTAGGAAGTTGAAAAAAAGATTGTTAAAGTTGATAGATAAGCGAGAGGGAGCTACGAGGTAAGCAGCTCCAGGTGTTAACCGGCGCTAGTGCTTAGGGGGCCCAAAGGTTTACGTGGCAGAACTGCTGGTTTGACTGTCTGCTGGTTTGTGAGTATGGCAAAGTGTATTTTTATTGAATGCTAATATATATATCGTACAAGTAGTACGTATGCTTATTGCTGTAAAAGCAAATTCTATATGTGCAATGAATTCAATAAATATTGTTTCATGTATAAACTGTGTTTGTATCAAATTCATTTAGAGTGCCACTTCAAATTATATACATCCAAGTGCGGGTAGAAGTGAGCTATAGTCTATAAATATTATTCGACTTAGACTACATACACAGTGTCCTTAGTTAAAAATGATTTTTTGCAGTCTAGTTAAATCTAATTATAATTTTAGCTCTATCATAATATCCTTTATACTAGTATGCAAGAATGCATATTAGATGTATTCTTTTATATATGTTTCTGTTCGATATTGAATGTTGAACCCCCTCATTATTTCATTTTACCCTTCAAACAGAATGATAATTTATGAAAGATGAGCTTACTCAGTTAATCCAAGTAAAAATAAATTTTCATTCGTGCAGTCATTATGAGGGAAAATTAATTTAGTGGTTTAAAAGCTAAATTTGATATCCGGCATGCTTAATATTTTGAAGGGAACTGTCATTATTTGAATTATTATTTTGATAAATTAGGTGAAGAGAGAAGTTGATGGTATTATTTGTGCGTGTCAGTGCAGGTGGATCTGTCAGATGATGAAGCGTAACTTGGAAAACTTTGAAATAAAATTCAGGGCAGTGCAAAATGCCTATCTGAAGCTTTGGTCTGGCAGGAACTTTTGTCAGCAATGAATGTGCTTGAATTGAGAGATATTTTGACAGGTTTTCCTGAAAAATTAATTAATGCAACTAACATTTAGCTCTCAATAAAAATTGAAGTGGCTATTTGATTTCGTGGAAAAGTAAATTTTGTTGAGCAAAGGTAAAAATAAATTGTTGTTTAGGAAAATTATCAAATTAAGCGCTTAGGAAATGTTTCTATTCAAGTGTTTCATGTAATTCTGTGGTGTTTATTAAACCCATTAACCGCCAAAACTATAAGGGGTGAATTTTTTTTATACAAATAATATTGACTATTCATTTGAATATATATACCATTAATTTTTGGGGAAAATAACAAAACTGGTCTTAACTTTCGAAAAATCGAGTGTTGCGTTCGCGCAACGTCAGCGGAATAAGAGTATTGACAGTAAGTGAGTTCAACTGAAATCTGCAGGGTTTTCTTCGATTTGAGCACTGGGAAGTTTTTTAGCTTTGTTACGCTTTAGAAAGAAAATGATCACTTTACAGGTAATTAATTTATTATAAAGATTTAACTTATTTTTCCTTTACATAATTACTCATTATATCCAGAAAACAGTTTCGATCATGAAAAACTTCTCTACAATCACGATGTAGAGCAACGTCACAAACTTTGCATGGATAAATTGTCTGGCTATGGTATTGTTTACTACGCTGTCTTCTGCTGTCTTCGGACTTGTCAATAAAATGCCCACGTTCTCCACCTAATGGCTTTTGCATGCTGAGCTTACTAGTCATTCCTGTTGCTAATATATTTCCTGCTAACTCCTCACTTAAAAAAGTGTTTAGAAAAGTGACAATACAACTTCGCCTCTAAGATAGACTATTTTCAAGAGACAGTCTTGATATTTTACACGCATTTTTCAAAGTTACATCAATGTAGTTGGTAAATGTTGGCCACTACTATTTTTCCCACGAATTCTTATTCTGTAACTCGATACTAAATTGTCTCATAAATCGACTCCTCTCATTTTGTCATTGTACTGTTCAATAAAATACGGTTGAGGGACAAACACTTTTTTCTTTTGCGTTCATGAATAATGGGAAACATTTTTTACAGGAGCAATTTTTTCAAACGTTGAACCAAGAGTCACAACACAGTTGTGGTTCCACCGGCAACAATTATCTTGTTTTCTCCTTCGAACTGAAAATTGTAATAACCCCTCTCATTCTTTCGAACACATTTCACCGATTGAAATGGGCACATTTGGATGCGGTTTCCCGAATCGTATCCAAACGAAATTGCTGAAACTTTCTATTTAGCAAATTTAGGTACAGTCTCACCTTATATAATTTATCTTTGCTATCGATTCGACTGTTATAAGCCAAATGCAAATTCTGTTTCATGTTCTTTTACTGAAAACGTGGCATCGATTTTTGCAAAATAGGAACAGAAATGTCCTTTTCAAGAAACCAGTAAATTTCTTCCTGAGGTAAAGAATAATATCTCGTCGGCAACAATATTCCAATGAACCGTCTCATGTAGGCTTCAGATGATAAAAAAGGGAGCGATTCTTTTGTTGGGCACATGAGTTTGTCCATTCGACAAGAAGCCAAAAAACCTCTGAGCCAAAGAGAAGATCAAAAATCTCTGCACTAGTTTTATCCTGTATTATATTTTTCATAGTTCCGATTTGATCTTTTTCTTCATTTTTCAGCTGAGATATACCCAATGGTCCCTTCTTTATCCATTTCAAATCTTCAGGTTTTTTTTTCGAAAGACTCGACAGGTATACTTTTAGGAGGCAAAAACTTCTTTTTTACTCACACTTCAATTTCGACAGCAGTATCACATGGTAAATCACCATCGTCATTATTGAAAATATTATCATTTCCTTCTTCTTCATCACTAGCTTCTGCTGTTTCTGGTAGAATAACAACAATATGAGTTTCATTCTCTTCATAATTACCTGAATCTTCATCGAAAATTCTTTGAACAGCTTCTTTAAACGTAAATTATCTAGTTTTAGGCATTTGTATAAGCACAGAATGGGGAAAAGTTCCAAGGAGTCAAACGAGATGTGTGAATAAGGGAAATACCCTTTTCCCCTCTGACGTTGAGCCAACGCAACACCTACTTTATCTTCCTCCCCCAACCAAACAAAAGCAACCGATTGATGGAATGTCCTGATAAACTTTGACCTTGGCTAAAAATTAATCACCCCTAATGCTGACGTTTGTCTCCCTATATTTCTTCTGTGAAAAAGACCAGGAGAAAGTCATCGTTCAAAAATGATTAACTAACTGTCTAAGTTTGGAACTCGTTATTAAATTAAAAGAACAGTTGAAGGCAAATATTTTTCTATTCGATTATTAACCTGTGGTGACTCCATGTACATAAATATTTTTGCCTCCAAAACTTCCCTGTTTTGGATTGGCAACACTGTCTGTTTATGTTCGCGCGTTTCGATTCTCTTTGCTAGCTGCGACGATGTCTCTCGCTTAGCTAGAGGCAATTAGCAATATGAGTATGTTGTAAATAAAGTGTAAATAATATAAAAATTATATTTCCTTGAACATCAGTACATCAACATACGCCTCAAACCCTACTCAAAAACTAATGTTTATATAAAAATCATTTGATAGCTAAATTTTTATACGCATTTATTTTGACCGTTGCGTCAAACCAACACCAGCGGTTAATAGGTTAAAAGAGATTTTGTTATGTCTCTGGGGTGTAATAGGTATCACATTTTGTAGTTACTGAAGAGGAAATGGTTCAAATCCTTTTCGAACTTAGTTGTTTTCATTATGAATCGAAGAGTTATAATAGATTGACAGGTATATATTTGTTTAAAATATTATTTCCTTTTTAAAATTATAAGGTTTTCATTTCCTCAAATTCCCAAACACGTAAATTCTAAAAAAAACAGCAGAGATATTTTTTATGAATAATGTAGTTTTAATGTGGATTTTTGTGATTTATGAAAACACAAAAATCCTTTTAAATAGCAATAGCATTTTACCAAGTAATTTTCACAATTCTTAGGTGAACGGGAATACTTTAACTTTATGGAAGAACATTGAAAAATTAATTTCCTATAACCAATCCAACCGAATGATCTAGACCAAGGGTAGTCAACCTTTTTATTCCTACCGCCCACTTTTGTATTTCTGTTACTAGTAATAACTACGTAGTAGGATTGCATTATTTTTGTGTTTAAATTTGTGACTCGTTATAAAATATAAACAAAGAATTTTATGAAAACCTAATGAAAATGTTTTTGAATAATGCTATGAAAATTTTTTAAACAAATGCTATGAAAAATTTTTAAACTTTAAAAATTTCCATTTCAATGTTTTTTAAAAATTCAATTAAATTAATTCTCCCACCATGAAATCTGGAAGTCCCGCTAGTGGGCGGTATGGACTAGGTTGACTACCACTGATGTAAACCTAGACTTTTTACTTTTGGAGGTTTTAGCAAAATCTACACTTTAAAAAATATAAAATAGAATAGATCAGTATTTCAATTTTTCTTTGGTAATACTAACGTTCGTTATACTCACTGTTTGGTTTTTAAGTTAACTTTTTTTTATCGTAAGTAACTCTTAACTAATTCATATGTTCAGTAAAGGAAGTACTTAAGTAACAATACTTTTGTCTGTCATTTGTAACAAGCCTTTACTACTTTAGGCTTATTGCAATAAGCCTGGATGAAACCAAGCTGTTTGAGAAAACTATTGCGAATTTCTAACCGCAATAGCTTTCAATAACCGCAATAGTTCTAAAGGGATATGGGCTCATTATAATAAAACTAAAAATTATCAGGCTGATTAGAAAGTTGTGGATCATTTTCCAATTTGCCGGGCACATTACAAAATGATGTTGCTCTTTGAAATAAGACGGATTTATAAATTCTCTTAAGACATATAAATTTTTTAGCGAGTTTGTTCTAATTTAGCGGTACATTGGCGTATTTAAAAAAAGAAAATACTTCCCCATCTACTGATGTAGATCAGATAGTTAACAAAATCCTCAAGGTTGGGGGGAATCTTGTTAGAACTCAGTGAGTATCTCGTATAGGAGTTATAAATTGCACTTTATATATAAACATCCTCATTTAAACTTCGTGGCTTTAATAAATATATGATATTCTTAAACGCTTATTAGATGCTCTACATCAGGGGTTCTCAACCTTTCAGGATCTGCGCCCCCCTTTGAACAGTGATGTGAGGTCACGCCTCCCCATCCCCCCCCCCCCCACCACTACCACCATATGTGGTCAATGCATGTAGTACAATCGGAATTTGAAACTGAAGCCAGTTATTAAATGAAAATATAGAATAGATAATTTCATTAAAAAAACTTAATATTACTACACATATCTTAATTTGGAACATATCATTATTAGAACATATGAAATCAAAGAATTAAATTCAGATCAAATATATTTGAGGTAATTAAGGATCTAGATGAGGTTGGCATGTAATAAAAGTCACTTTCACAACATTAATGAGAGGGCTCACAATGTTTGTCCTTGACAAGTTTTTGAATATAAGTTTGTAACTGTTACAAAGCACACCTCAGGTCACTTTCAACGTCTAGACGTGCGACAATTATAGTGTTTTTACAATTACGACAATTATCGTGTACGACAATTATCGTATTCGTGTTCGTATGTCGAAAATATGTTATGATTACATTGTGACCGCAAAATTGAGTACAGTAAATTACAGGTAGTTTTACTTTTTATTTTACTTTTTTAATCACGCCTCCCTTGAAATTATTCTACGCCCCCCCAGGGGGGCGCGCCCCCCAGGTTGAGAACCGCTGCTCTACATTTCAACGACTTGATGGCAGTAGGAAGTACGATAATTATATGGAACCTTTATTACATTGAGATACATGATAAGGCTTCACTCAATTAAGCACCTTTTAGTTTGTTCACTTGTTTCTTTGACTGACTAAAAGGAGGAACTACTTCTAAGGGAAATATTTTATAGTTCTACAGTTATAACAATAAGGTGGAACTGCAGAGGACTTTCTGAATCCAACAATAATTCGAGGCAAAAATTTTAAACGTGGTAGACAATTCTCTTTTTATCTTTGAGCAGCTGTTTAAAGAACGTTTGCGTTTAGCATACAGCAAAAAGGTGTATTGATAGAGCCGTGCTACAACCTTCTTGTGATTTCTGTTTGTTTTCGACAGATCTTGACGTTATTTTAGCTGTATAGGCCTCACTGAAGCTACTCCCGGCAAAATGCTCCCGGCATATGCTTTGAAACGTGGATTGAATGATGAGACCATTAATATGAGAAGATATTTTGAAAAATAAAACTGCATACTTTTTGGCTTTACCGGAATTTTTTTTATTTTTTGTGATTTTACTTTGAGTTTTTATGGAACGCCCTTTGTACTATATATTTTTTTCTAATCTGAGAAATATTATAATTTTAGTACACCTGTCCCTCCGTTTCCACGGTTTCTAAAATTTATAAATTAAAAAAATATCCATGTATTATTCGATTATTTAAGTATTTTTCATTGAATGCATTCATTAATTATCTGCACAGATGTCACAAGTGCATTGCGTCGCGTTGCCTTGCGTTTAGTATTGGCGTCATTAAAGTAGATTGTGTTTCATTTCCATACTGTCATTCCTAGTTCAGTTCTGCACGAGGTAAGACGTTAATTTTTTAAATGCATATGTAAATAAATAATTTATCATTGCATATTACTTTGATTGCCTTCCTTCCATTCGGCATAAACTCTTTGCATTTTTACACTGGTATTATAAACATAACTTCGACTTCCGCCTATCCCGTGGTTTAATATGAATGCTGTCTCTTGTTCTACACGGTTTCGATTTACACGATTTGTCGCGGAACTCATCTACCGTGTAAATCGAGGGATATGTGTATTACAATTGGGAGGTTATAACACGTTGGACATTTTATGACAATTGCCAACTTGAAATTGGCTGCTCATGGAAAAAAATTATTTTTCCGTATTTTTTAGTCCAATAATAAATCTATGGAAATTATTGATCCCTGGATGCATCATTAACGTGCAAAATGTAAGAAGTTATGATTAAAATAATTTTACACTTCATAAGTTTGACATGCAATAAATTATGACACATACTAGGAGAAAAGAACAATACAAAATTTCGAAATATATTCGAATGTTCTCAGTTAAGTTTCCAAAGCGAAGGTAAAGAATATTATTTCAATGTTTTGATCTTTATATGCATTTATTCATAAACCTTTGTGTAAGTAAAGACTGCTGAGAGTCCAGAATAGTCAAAGGGAAAAAGACGAAACGGGTATTTCCATATTTTTCTCCTATATCTTTATTTTAGATATTCACCTAACGTAAATTTGTGAATAGCCTTAACTTAATGGTAGTCTTTAATGCCGGGTTAATGTTACGAGTGCATTTCTATTGTAGATGAGAAATTCCCTCATTGCTTCTGTATCAAAATATTTCTATATTATATTAACAGCTTTGCAATGTCATAAGGTAGACTATATATCACGATATTTGAAATACGTAATAGAGTGCTTCGCTGTATATTTCTTGTTGGAAATCTGTCCGATCTCTTTAATACCAATAGAATACAAAAGTGGCTCCATTACAATACTAGTTATATCTGATAGCAATGATTTCTGTCCTAACCCATTCAATTCATTTTTAAAATGCATGATTTTTGAAAATTAGTTGACTATTTAAGAGTAAGTCCTTACTTTTATAAATCACATGCGATAATAATATTAAAATTAAAATCAAACAATTACTACTCGAAGGAGCAGGCTCTCATGCAATGTATTGTTAGCACTTAAAAAATATAGCCCCTGAATTTATATGAAGGGAAAAAAGTTTGAAAACAAATATATTTATATAAACTGCGAAATGTAACTAATTAGTTCTATCTACAACAGCGATAATTTCTTTTTTGCGAAACAGCAACAATTTTAATCACCGCCCATGAATTTTATTTTGCATCTAATTTTCTTCCCATTGTTTAAGTTACTATACTATTTTGGCAATATAAAAATTTTTATTAGTCATTTTAAAAACTGATAAATTTCTTTCCCTACCTTTAAATAAAATAATTTCATTTGAGTTGTTTAGTATGGACAAGGAAAACGAACGTGATAGTGATATAATTCCAATAAATGTATAACGTTCATCATTTCTGTGGTAAAACATAATTTTATTTACCCTCTAAAAGGGTATACTAGGATATAAGATGTCACAGACTAGAAGTACTATTATATAAAAATAAAGATTTTGCAACACCATCGAAACCTTATAATTTTCGTTAAAAATAAATTTTGTTAAAATGTTAACTGTATTTAGACCTGATCAGTCTTTATGGTTTAAGTTAAAATAAATTTAAACCTAGTTTGTTCCGCTTAAAATATCTAACTTGGTTGTTTTGAGGGCTCCATCAAACACGAGGAAACGAATTCTTAGGAACAAACCCCTTAACAATATATGTCTAATAATAAACTGAAAAAAAAATACTTTGGGAAATATTATAAATTTATTCTTTTAAGGGGGTCCAGGACACAAAATTCTTCAAATTTTCGAAAAAACTTTATTGCATTAAACATTTTCTGTTCTTTTTCGCATAAAAGACGTTTAAATCAGGTTTCTATCTTAAGTAGTACAGGATATATTAATATTTTGCTTTGCAACATTCTAATAGCAGCAAATCTTTATTTAAACCTTTAAATGCGTTTTTCTGCATGATGTTTTTATTCACCATTTCTCGTATTTAAATTATTATAAGTTAAGAACCGTTAAAGATAAATGAATCAAACTTGAAAAATTTATTTTTCAATTATTTTACATCAATTTTAATTCAGAAAATTTGAAAAAGAAAATATTTACTTTTGAAAGCATGATTTTTTAAAAATAAGTTACAAAATTTTAAATTATTAATCTAAATATTTTTATTTTTTTAAAATTAATATTTAAAAATGTGCTTGATCAGTATTACAACTTATATATTTCTGTTTAATTAAATGAAAAGAATTCATGAAAATGGAAAAACTTTATGAGAAGTTTTATGACAGGATTTTGTTTACAAATTATATGGATAACCATCACAAAAAAAATTCGAAATTTTAACTCAATAAATAAAAAACTTAAATGTGTCTCGGACTTCCTTAAGCATTGAAAAATAGAAAAAATGAAGAAATTAAGATTAATATAAACGCTCGCAGAACAAAGCGCTCGCAGAACACATTTAAGTGAACATTTTGATGTAAAACTTACGTATAAAGTCAAAACAAATGAATAAAAAATGGAAAATTAGTAAAATAGCTGAATAGTGGGATCCAACACGGCGGAATTAATCAAGTGTAAGTAAACTATATGAAATCCATTTAAATGAATTATAATACGTTATATACACACACCTGAGCCCAAAACCAAATATGACCCCACCCTAATTATGCTAAGCACGCTAACTTAATCTTTCCATCTTTATACATCACCAAACACGTGTTGGAAATATCTTGTTCTCTTTCGCAAAGCCGCCTTGGACTGGAACAATTTCTCAAAGTTTGAGTGCGAGTTCAGTTAATTTTTAACTATCAAGAGACATCCCGTATATTAAACGATTTATACTCAACCTTTGTTATATACGCCTGTTCAGAAGTTGCTAATGTATATAATTTATAATGGATGCAAAATAATAATCTTTTCTAATTCATACGAGGTTATCATATCACAATTAATACTTTGTTTTACAAACTCAATAATACTAAAATAAAACATTTATCAAGAAAGTTTTATAATAAATTGCTGAGAAAAACATGATCCTATAAATAACAATAATTTATAAATATTCAGGAAGCATTCAATTAGATTTTTTATTAAAAGTAGACAGATTTTTTATTAAGAATATTTTAGTCAAATGATTGTCAATTAATGTTAAAAATATCGAAAAACTCCAATGAAACTTTAATTTTTATACAACGTTTTTTATAATTTTTTTTGAAGATTTATGGGTAAAAAAAGAAATATTTATTTGTGTATATTGTTCTGTAACAAAGATAAATACAACTACAGTTGGACGGCTTCTTTCATACATTCTTTTTTGTTTCGTTTTCCATTACATTAAATGCAAAATCTGTTATCTTATAGGAAAAGGCAATTTTTTGTAATATTTTTTTTTCTTTTGTTTCTCCTTGATATTTTCCAGATCCTCGTCTGTAGAAAACACGATATGGAAATATTCCTTTTCTCTCTATAAAATGTAAATTGTTTTTACGATATATTTTTTTCAAACGCAAAAATTTTGAGTTCGAAGTGATACTGAATGCCCATTGCTAAGTGTTTTCCTGCGTTTAGAGAGATAGGTTGACTCTGGTTGATATGCAAAAATACTAGCATTATAAAAAAAATATATTTCAGGAGAAAATTTTAAGAGATGTTTTGCAAACGTATAGATAAGTCTCACTACAAATAAAATTTTATCAAATATAGTGAAATGAAGTTTTACGAAAACCCACATCATAGAATGAATGTTTTGTTCGTTGGTTTTGAAGATGGATAGCAATTTACATATACACGCTATGTATATCTACGAATTCCAGTTTTTGAAACTCTTATGAACACTTTTCTTATTTTTTTACATAAAATAAAGTATTTTTATGTAATTATTGTAATGGATATATTACGTTATCAATAAATATACCATTGGTATTTGTACACTGTAAAAACTAAATGCTGATTCATGTGAAAAATGCTACTTGTTTTAGAATGTAATGTTTCTTGGTAGCGAATCCTTCTTTCATATTTGCGTATCCTTCATTCATATCTGAAATAGATCGTCTTACAGCATTATATTTTCATAATTTGTCCAAAATATCATTTCATATTTACAGTGTATGTTTTATGGATGTTTTGAATTCCGAAAAAGAATAATAATAGTAATAAAATTTATATAAATTTAAATTATGTTATATTTTATATATTTTATTATAATTTTTAATTATACTATATTTTAAAATTGTTTTTGAAATTTGTTATTTTTTCCGTTTATAATAATAATAATATGAATAGTAAAATTCTCGACTTTTCGTATTCAATTAAATAGGAATACTAAATATTTTTATCTCTTTCGGTATTTTCATTGATATTTTCACGATCGTAGTATTTCTGTCATCTATGACAAATATACATAAAAGGGTAATGCCATGGCTTAATAGACTTTTCAAACTGAATCATATAATTATCATGGTTACAGATAATTACGTAAATATTTCTAAGATATAGAACAAGTTTATGATAAAATAGGATTTCATAAACAAAACGATTATAAATATTCCTATATTCATATAAATAAAGCAACATATATGATTGTATATCCCCTTATTCCTAGACCAAATATGAGGACTGACACTGCCTGGTAAAAGCAAAATGTCACGATGTTAAATATATTACATTTTGCTCAGATTAATGCATGGATTTCTCTTGGCATTATTTCCACAAACCTAGGCACTACATTGACATTAATCTTTCACCATTTTCTCCTTAAATTTTTTGCCGATACGTTTCATTTACGATTGAGAAGTCGACGATCTTTGAAAACTCGACTTTGTCTATTCTATGGATCTAAATATGATGTTGGGATTAGAATTAACGAAACCTTATTAGATATAACTTTATTAATTTAGGGTTTGATAAGGTTAAACCAGAGATATTTAGGGGACTATTAACAGAAAAATGACGATATTTGCAGTTTGTATTGGTATTTGCTCAGAAGTAGCCAAATTTTATGATAATCTACCTCGAATCCAACAGAAGAATAGGAAGTGAAAAAATTTATCAATGGACTATCCCGATCCTTCAGTAATTTCAAATATTCGGCAAACTCCAACTTAATTCTTCATAATATATGAGCCTAGCACAGGACAACAGATGAGTCCCCATTTTTTATTTTGTTTTAAATTGTCTTCATAATCTTGTGTAAAGGGGTATTCGTAAGATGGCTCCATTCCTTTTCATGGTTTTATCCATATCTTGATAAGTGCTCAGAGCTAAAACTGGGAAAATTTGGATAGATTTGAGCTCTTGATCTCTCGCTTTTTCTCTAGGGAAAAATTTGTATTTTCGAATGGTGGTTACGATTTTTTTTTCTTTATCTTGATCAGTTTGCGTGTTCATGTGTTTCAAAAATACTATGAGATTTCCTTCTTCATTTAGAGGAATGGACTTCGCAGACAGATTAATTGATTTTAGTTCCGATAATTTAAGTTTTCAAACATGAAAAATGTTTTTCCAGAGGTTTTCTCATTCAAATAATTATAGGACGAAAATGCGTAAAGGATATGGGTCACGAAAAGAAAGTGTGGTATATAATAACGGATCAATTATTTGCATGGGAATACAGTCGGTGTGTGCAAAAATAAAAATTAAAGCAGTAGTATGACAATAATAATAGTAATAATAATAATAACAGTTGTAATAGTAACAATAATATACATAATGGTAATAATAATAATAATAATAATAATTTGTAGTGAAAATAACAAACGTTTGTCGGTTTTAATGTTCGTATTTCAGTCTTGCAAAGACAGTATTCTTAACGGCTATAACTAAATAATAATATAAAAAAGTTTTGATTTTATTATTTGGTAATTATATTACCCATATAATTAACAAATTACATATAATAATCATTATAATAATCGTCAGTATTTCTTACAACAATTTATAATACTAATAAAAAATATTTTAGAAACTCTTTTTGTACCTCAGTCCTGTATGAACGGCAATAATCAGTCGTTCAAAGAAAATCATCATTTTTATGGGAAAGCCTCCGCAAAATTAGGTTCCATGCACGTTGATTTTATCTGCAAGATAGAAGTGATGACCCAACTTTTCAATTACATTTCATCTTTAGAGTTTAAGATTCGTGTACATGGTTCCAAATTCAATAAGCCTCCAGTTTTTTTCTTTCCTTGATATTCGTCTAATTTAGCTTTTACTAAACTCAGTGATATATTGCCCACCATGGCATAAAACATCATCAGGTATGCAAGTTTCTGTATTTACTTATATTTACAAAAACACAGACGTATAAGAAGAGTGGTTAAAAGAGAAATCTTGCTTTGGGCTATATTTCACATTTCCCAAACCTTCGTAACAAATCATTAGAATTGTTTACGAAAATGTTTGGTCAGTATTTAGTTGATGTACAAATAATATTCACTTTAAAAACTTATATAACATCGCTTTTAAGCGTATTCAACCATTTCAACTGTTTCCAAAGCTTTTGAGAGAAGAGCATATTTACTTCTGTAATTGCAGTTAACCATATTAATCATTCAATTATACGTTACAGTAGTAACGCTGACACAACTGATCTGATTGCTAACGGAGAGCTGTTTAAGAAGATGATCGTAAAGCAAATATTGTTATTACATGATCACAAACTGGTGTAAACAATGCATTTCTAGATTTTGTTTAGAAAGACCTGCTTTCGCCAAGAGAATATCATTAATTATGTTAATGACCTTTAAATTGCCCGAAATTGCATATTCTTTTACAAACGAATTACCGTTATTTCTTATTCTGTAACTTGGAAAAAAAATTTCGATTTTGGTAAAAAAAAATAGAATTCATCTGAAACAATTTGAATAAAAATATCGTGATATGCATATCTATTTGTTTTTATGACAACAGAGAATACTCTTTCTGGAAAACATCAGCGAAACAATAATGTTATAAAAAAAACAAATAACCATTTTGAACATTTTACAATTAACTTAAGTGTATCAGCGCAAAATATTTTGTGGGGAAGATAGTGAAACTGTATGTTTGTTTTTGAGATAGCATTTACTACTCCAAAGAATGATAGAAAAAAAGGGAAAATTGATATAAATGGATTATTTCATTGGGGAGATATTTTTTATTGGAGTAGATTTGTACTTTTTGTTAAACTATATTTAATCATTGGAGAAAATAGTAGATTTATACAACATTACTTAAATATCATGAAATTAAATTTTTTGTGCATTGTGCATACGTGATGAATTTAATTTCGGTCTTTAGAGAAAAGCTTTCAAATGAAAAATATTTTATATTTATTGTTAATATCAATATCTGTAAACATATCAGAGTCACGATGTTTATGGTTTTATGAACTACATAATTAAGGATACGGATTCCAAACACAGCATTAAAATCATTTTCCTTGCCTTGCTGAGTAAATTATATAAAATAAAGCCATTTTGCCAAAGAAAATGGATTTCAAATAAATATATATAATCCATACAAGAAATATAAAAGTATTTTTTAATTAAAACATTGAAGTTGCCGAAGTGTTACGAATATTGCCAAAGGAATTTGGGAACAAAATTAAGAAACAACAGTAACACTTTGTGAGATACATGATATATATACCTGTATACATAAATACACCATATTTCAATGCTTTATTGGGCCTCCATAAACCCGAAATACGTATGCCGTTTAGTAATTACTCTACATGGCCCTAGAGTGCATTTAAGCCAAGAAAATACCAAGAATTGGACAGATAGATCCTGAGTTATTATACAGTTGACGGCAGATGTTTGAAGATGTTTTGGGATGTTTGGAGATGTGTGTATACAACATGTTGCAAATTTTCTAAATAGGGTCAAATCTGGAGTTGCTTACTGTAGATGTCGGAAGTCAGAGTCATATTCGATGAACCACAATTAAACAGCGCTGTGGACAGTAGCATTATCGTCCACGAAAAACCATTGATATAGGGGATAAAAATTCAACTTTCCAGGATGACTTCATGGGCAACTGATGACTTCATGGGCAATGACTTCATGGGATGACTTCATGTCCGACATTCTCCGTCGTCATTAGAAACAAGGTGTAGCGAGATTCAAGTGACCATATCAATCACTTCAAATATTCAGTTGTCCAGTCATGCCGCCCCCTTCAATAGGTAAACTTTCCAGTTTTTCGCAGGAGAGTTTTCTGTACAGTCATCCGTCTAGCTATACGGATTCTCAGCCGTTTTCTGCGTTTAGCAAGGTCGGTTGGGACGAGCCTTCATTAATGTTCGTCAGTTGCTGCATAGTAGAACCCTCCTCTCCCTTTTACTGCCGTACAAGATGTCGCATAAGACGATTATCACGGGATAGAGTGATTGTTTTTGAATCACAAATACGTCCTTTTGGTTACAGACAGCAGGTTCAGTTTCCTGTCGTTTAATACCTAGAATTTTCTCCCCTTTCGAGGTGCCAGTCACTTGTTATGTACTTGCAGTTACGGCTCCCATCAAACTGGTTCCCACAATACGATTTTTAAATAGGATACAAGTCTGTCGTTTCACCCGTTTTGCTCCACTTCTTTCGGAATATGCACCGGTAGTATTTTTTGCCATCATAAGTAATCACTAAGAACATATCGTAGTTGTGATCATATGTAACTCGCATGGCCATTTGCATAACATCCCTGTTACGTAAGGTTGTATAAATGTTCAATGGTTTCCATTTCACTGCCCAATATATGATATGTATTTTAAATAATTGTTTTTTCGCTTTTCTGGAAGCAGGTCTATATATGCGATTAGAAATTTGTTTTTTAAATTCTTTTCTTTTCTTCAGTCTACTATCAGTTTACTATTGATCACTATTGTTTAGTATTAATTCTATCAGTTTACTATTGATATGCATCGGTCTGCGTATTTCCTGTAAAAAATAATAACTATTTAAACTTACAAAATTTGTAAAACTTCGTTCTTTTTATTTAAAGATTTACTTTGATAAACCAATAAAAATTGCGAAATACAGAAATCAAAAATATGCATTTATGATACAATTGTAATACGATAAAAAAATAATTTCAGGAAATTTTCCTGTCTTTTAGCATGAAAATAAAACACATTTGAATTGCACGCTAAACTGATCGGTACTCTTTCAAATACATTACATAAATCAAAATAAAATATTCTGTAATTTTTATTCTAAATAAATACATATTCTTTACGAAAAATAAACAATAAGTAAGCAGCCCTGATGAATTGTGTATTCTAATTCAAGAACCGAGTTTCTTATAATTAATTTATTAAATTATTTAAATATTTTTCTTTTAATATGAAGCAAGTATTTTCAATAACTAGAAAAGCAACATTAACTGCAAAAAACATATATACTTTTAAAAATATAGTTATTCTGTATATTAAAGCTGTTCGTTTGTCATTTTAAATTATTTCATACGTTTACATAAATAAATTTATTTTTAGATAGCTAGTAGATAAGGACACATTCCGGAGAAAAATAGAGCCTCTACATTAAGAATAAACTAATGTTTATTCTTTGTTTCAGAGGAAGAACTATTCATACATTTATCTTTAATATTTCGAAAGCATATCTTTGTTCCACATTCTTTGAAATCTCATATATGAAGTTGTAAAATAAGTACACCAAGATATCATTTATATCCATTTTCTTATTTTTGACGTGTTGAAAGAAAAACGTGATGCCTCGTCGACAACTTCATAAAGTTTATATCTTTGGATAAAAATGTCGCTGCTATTTTTTCAACGACTATTTTAAGATTTTTTTTTCTTTTCGACTCCCTCTCTAAATCTCAAAATTCGCAGATAAATAATAATCCTGATTTTTAAACAAATAGTTAGAACAAATTTCTTAAAAAAGTTTACGGATTTATTATTGAAATTTATCGAAAGTTTCTCGTTCGTGAAACTCTTAATGGGGAAAGTAGGTGCAACCGCTATTCAATTTGAAATTAAGATTGAAAAAGTGTTTTTGTAGCTTTTATGCTTCTTGTGGATATTTAGGTTAGAAAGTCAAATGAAATGTTCAGTCAAATGAAATAATTTTATTGACAACATCGGAAACTGTAATGCGATGATTAAAAAAGAAACTGAATCATTTTAAACTGTTTCAATCAAAACTGATCCTTCCAAAACCAAATCAAATTCATGCACAGTGTAGGAAGTCTTATAATGTGTTATACCATTTAGTCATTTTCCATTGACCACTCATGCACCTTTACATCAGACCTGAAACTCTTTCCTAGCAGCGTTTCATTTGGTCATACAAATATAAAGTTATTAATTGGGCGAGGTCCGACGAGTACTTTAAGACCTCTGAAGAGCACGACTTTCTGGAAACTTGTGGAAAAATCACACGTAATTAAAACTTCTTCAATTAAAAAAAAAGAGAAAAGAATGGCTACGTGTTTTAATTTACTTAATAGTTCATCTTTAGGCTGAGGAGCATTAAGAGTGATTGTGAAAATGGATATTCATATAACATTTCCCGAGATGGGACAATTGAACCAGCCGGTGGATGCCTTAATTAAAAAAAACATATCGTCTAAGACCGCAAATATTAGTGAAAAATTGTCCTCGTCCCCCCCCCCCCTTTCTCTCCCTAGAGCTTTACTTCTCAGTAATAACTAGCATAAACACATCAAAGAACAAAGCTGAGACGAGATATATGCCTTTATTAGTTTTTAAGGATAATTAGGAATAATAAGAATGAAACTGTATAATTTTAAGCTCTTTCAATGAAAACTAACCCTTCCAAAACCAAATCAAATGCATGCACAGTGTAAGAAGTCTTATGTGTGATATCATTTAGTCGTTTTCCATTGACCACTCATGCACCTTTACATCTGACCTGAGGGTCTTTCTTAGCAGTGCTTCATTTGATTTTGCAAATATAAAGTTATTACTTGGGCGAGGTCAGACGAGTACTTTAAGACATTTGAAGAGCAGGAATTCCTGGAAACTTGTGGAAAAATCACACGCAATCAAAACTTCTTCAATTTAACAAAAAAAATAGAAAAGGATAGCTACATGTTTTAATTTGCTTAATAGTTCATGTTTAGGCTGAGGTGCATTAAGACTGATTGTCAAAATGGATATTCTCTAATTTGTGAAATGTTAATAGTGACAATCCCACCTATTTCTCCTTGGCTTGATGATGAACTGTTAAGTAGTTTGAAACATGTAGCCATACTTTTTAAATTTTATTGTGGAAATGAAGATGTGTTGATTAAATATGAAGAGTACGTCTTAAATGTCTAAAATCATAGAATGATTAAAAGAGGCCAACAATTTTCGCGATTTTGAGGACTCCTGTTCTTAATATTGTCGCTTGGCTCTGTTCATAAATTTGAAATTTTTTCCCAGAATGAATATTTCCCATTTATTTATGGAGACGTTAGGAATTTTCCTTCAGGTCTGGGTGTTTATCCTTACACCCTTGTAAAAAATAATCATTTTTTAAATCTGATAAAAAAAGTGAAAGAAATTGCAAATTTAAAGTTCTTGGTAAATATATATCAACATTTTTACCATATCGCTCTCATTATCTTAATCCCTTGAATTTTTTTTACTTCCCGAAGAATATTGTAAGGCGCGCCACGCCTGGTAAACCCTTGTCAAGGTTGGCGTGGGGCAACCCTACTTCCGAGGGGAGCGTTTTGTTGTTGGAGAGTGAGAGTTGAACGATAGGCGAGAACACATACGCCAACAGGGTTTATCTGAGAAATATGGCTCTGTATGCCAAATCGATCCTGCATTAATCATTTTTTATGTGCTATATGTGCTGTGTCCCTTAAAAAATGTAATAAAAGCTTGGGACAAACTTCTGGAAATCTTTTTTGTGCCGTCTCTGTTCCTCGCATAAAAGAACCCCCACGCAAAGCGGTTAGAAACGTTACAAATATCTTTATCATTGTTGTCTGAGATCGTAAGTTCATCAACTCTATTTATATGCTAATAAGTAGAAATCCCTTAATAGTTGTCTGAAGTAAAGGTTTCTTGTTTTTCAAATCTATTCTAGCTGATAGTGAATTCTATTTTAGGAAGCTAATTCAAACTATGCTGCAATTTTTTCCCTAACTGTCACGATACGTAGTAGCTCTAACTAGTTTCATGCTATAATTTTACACACTTAGTTTTCATGAATGTGAAAAGTTTCAAAACATTTCTAACCAATGATGAAAACTGTAGACAATACTTAATAAACCCTCTCATAAGAATTATGTTTTTGTGTGTACCTGAGATAACACCCATATCTTAGAGCTGGAAAACGAACGTACTTTTTGTATGAAAGTAAGCATTCTCTTCATTCTTCACTTTTGGTTTAGAACTGTTAGCTGTGTATTTGCCCACTGAAAGTGGCGTTTTCTGACCATTTACTCGTCTGGATTAAACAGAAATATATTATTTTATTATCAGCCAAATGCTTTTAGTTTTGAAAACGTACCATCCGGTTTAAAGCAAATTTCATATATTTCTCTCTCTTTTCATGCCCTTCCTTTCAAAACACCTTATGCCTTTATACGTAGCATCGATATCTTCCAAACATGCTGTTTTCATTCATTTCCTCAGAGTATCAAACTTATTGGAATTTATAGACAGACAACTCGATATATTTTGTTTTCTGTTGAAATGATGCGATAGACGATTTTTGAAATTTATATATTTGAAAATAATATCTCTGTCCTTCTTTCTATCAAATCTTTTAAGACTTTCAATTAATCATAAGGTAAAATATTCCTGTTCTATCTCTGTATGATCGATAGTTTTTATTGTTATTATTATTTAATCTTGTAAAATTAGCTTGCAAAAAATAGTTTGTGAAAAAAATTTAGATTAGTACTTGAGTATAGTTAATAGTCTAATATTTATGTTTATTGCCAGTTATGTTATATGAGAAACAGAAAAAACTTTCAATTACGCAAGTTCTGTTCAAAAAGGGTATAAAGTAATTAATAGGAAATTAGATGTTGTATTCGTTGCTCTGTCATATAACTCAGTGCTATTATATTTACAGTCAGCAGAAGCTTGTGTAAAGTTTTCTACTGAAATCTATTTCTTTCGACAACAAAATCTAAATTTAATACAAAACTCCACTAATTGAGGGAAATGAATAAATAAGTTGTTTCTACTTTACTCTTAATCAATCTAACGATATTTTATACGCTTTAATTCATACTGCATAGTATTGTTGTATTTTGAGCATACCGGAGCATTCGAAAGTAATTAATGTCACATGCAAGTAATAGGTATTTAAGTATCAGTAGATATTCCTTTTAATACTTTTAGAGTTTCAAATTATAAGGCAATCAATCAAATTATTTATGGCAAGGTTGGAATTTTTTTTCAAAACAAATTTAATACTGGAGCTGTGAAAATTGAGATTTTGATATTTCCATCCATATTGATTAATTTTAATCAAACATGCAACAGAAAATATTTTCTGCTCAGATTTAGAAAATTTCTATTTTCGAAATGTAAATTTGAAACTTAATAGCATCTTTTGAAACTTTCTAACTCTTTTAATTATAATTACGTATATTTTTTAACGATTCAACAACAAGGAAGCTTTTATGTAATGTATACACTTACTTAAAAATTAATTTGCATTAAAAATAGAATAAGAGAGAATAATTGGTGGTCTTATTTGCATAGTGATCCAACTCCACTTAAAAAAAAATGGAGTTAGCCTCGCTTTCATGTTCATACAAGTCATTTCAATCTTATTTCTAAACTGGTACACCTCCAGGTTATTTCTGCTGCCTACAGAGGGCATTACAAATCAGATTTCAACAGACATTTCTGAACACTCATTAGACTTTAAGGCTCGGTATCTCAAAATGAACAACAATGGAGTTGGACCACTATTCAAATAAAGCCTTCAATTGAGATTATTTAAAAAAATAATATATTCGTGAATTTCTTAACAATTACAGCTTTTTGTTTTTAAGGGTTTACCTCAAATAAAAATATATATACTAAACAAGATTAAAGTATTTGAATAAAAGTTCTATGGCCTTTCAATACCTATTTTTTATTTCTTATAATTCTTTATTTTTCTTTTTACAATTTGACTTTCACATTATTGAATTTATTCCAATTGACAAAAACAATATTGTTGTAAATATAGATGGATAGCTAGTGTTTTTTTTATATGCTAGTGTTTTTATATGCTAGTGTTATTTTTACGTGTTGTTCTAAATTTAGATATGAAAGAACAATCTTTTAAATATTTGAATAAATATACTATAACAGCACAAGTATATATTCAGGGATGTCTTTAAAGGGGAAACATTTATTTTTAATATTATTTCCTTACTCGATATGCAAGAAAGATTAATAATATTAGCTAAATTATCTGGTCGTTCAGTGTATTATTCTGTGTTGAAAAACCTTTATAATTTTCATCGTTTATTTATTTCAACTTGCAAAGCTAGTGATATGAATTTTTAAAATACTTTTGAGATGATTAAAGTTTAAATTTTACTGAATATTTAAAATATTTCCTTGTGTTAACTATCTGTGTTACCCAGAATATGTTAACTTTTTCTTAGTACCTTATTCTATTGCAAACAACGGTATTTTTACCTCTTCCACTCAATGTAACTATAATTGCACTACAGATACATGAATATGAAATAGAATTGTAATTGCTGCCGGAATTACTTATATGTTTATGAATTAGAGTAAATGCTGCAGGAATATAGTTTGGCAGCAATTACTCTAAAATTATCTGGTCGTCCAGTGTATTATTCGGTGTTGAAAAACCTTAAAAATTTTCATCGTTTATTTATTTCAACTTGAAAAGCTAGTGATATAAATTTTTAAAATACTTTTGAGATGATTAAAGTTTAAATTTTACTGAATATTTAAGATATTTCCTTGTATTAACTATCTGTGTTACTCAGAATAGGTTAACTTTTTCTTTGTACCTTATTCTATTGCAAACAACGGTATTTTTACCTCTTCCACTCAATGTAACTATAATTGCACTACAGATACATGAATATGAAATAGAATTGTAATTACAGCCGGAATTACTTACATGTTTATGAAATAGAGTAAATGCTGCAGAAATATAGTTTGGCAGCAATTACTCTAAAATTATCTGGTCGTCCAGTGTATTATTCGGTGTTGAAAAACCTTGAAAATTTTCATCGTTTATGTATTTCAACTTGGAAAGCAAGTGATATGAATTTTTAAAATACTTTTAAGATGAATAACGTTTACATTTTCCCAGTGCCATTACATGCATATTTAAAACATTTCGTTGCTTTAGCTCTGTGTGTTACCAGTATATATTAACTTTTTCTTAGCACCTTATACTATAGGAAATAATTATATTTTACCTGTTCGACTCAATGTAACTACAATTGCACTGCAGATACAAGAATATGCGATAAAATTGAAACTACTGCCGGAATTACTTATATGTTTATCACTTGAGTAAATGTTACAAAAATATAGTTTTCAACTTTTTATGCATAATTTTATACCAGTTTGTTCACACAGTTGGATATTTAGTCACATGCAACTAGACGTACTTATAAAGGAATGCATAAAAAATGCCTCCGAATGCAATTTATAGTCCTTATAAAACAAGGCGAGTTGAATAAAATGTAAGAAGCCTAACTTGACAAAACACTTACAAATACTTCAAATTTTGACGTTTAATTATAATTTAAAAAAAATAAACTGTCTTTTGGATAAAATCCCATAGAATATTGACTGTAAAATATGGGAGAAATGGTTTTAACAAAATCCATGAAATCTGCATTTGTACCACTTCTAGCATTTTGGGTGAATGCGCATGTGCTCAGTAAGTCAAAATATATCTAAGACATAGTGAGTAGATAGGTTATGGATGTGCATTTGATAGTGCATGTTTTGCGTAGAGGTAATATTTTGAACATGGATTACTTTTTATATCTTTTTGCTAAAAAAATATAAATACACAAGTTTAGATAATTAAAATTAATGTTCCGACTACAAATAGAATTATGCAATAGAATACACTGTCGTTAATAAACCACTATACTAGTTAGAAAATACAAAAGTCATAAATCCGCTTTAAAAAGTGAGATATATAAAAATGCTAGATAAATATTAATGTTATGTCTGAGTATTTTATAGCAGTGGTAGTAGACAGCAGTAGATGATACCTGAATTGTGTTCGCATTGAAATGAAAACATTTTAGATTCATCCATATTAAAACTTTTATTCCTGTTTACAGAATAAATATATATTTTAGTGGATTATGAAACAATATTTATATCGGAATTTTTATAACTGTTTGATTCCCTGTTGCTTTTTATGCTTTAATGTGACATGCTTAGAAGTAAGAATTCTAACATGCTTCGAATAGTTATTTGCACTGAAAATAATTTTTATAAAATTTTAATTTGGTATTGCTATTTTTTTATTATTTAATGCATTTAGATAACCTCCGCAGTTTTGTTTATAGCTGAGGTTGATGCTGATAAAATTAGATGTCACACGCTATACAGAAATCCAGATAGGTAAGTAATAGTTTTCAGACATTAATGAAAAATGAATGTATGTAAAAAAAATATATATATATGTTGTAATTAAAGAAGAAAATAAAAGAAAATGATCAAAGTTCATTGTTACCGGGAAGTGTCTTATTCGCTTAATGATTTGTCAAATAAACTTTTCAGCCCGTCAGAAGAATTATTTTCCACCTCAAAACACATAAATTGTTTTTGTTTACTCTCCTGTTATCTGCTTTAAGAAAAATTTCAAAATGACTCCTCACTTCTAGATTTATTTTTTACAGCATACATCTTCTTTCCAAGATTTAATGGATTTTTGTATTATATGAAAAATATTAAAAAGAAGAAAGATTTTAAATAATAATCTCATTAATTCAGATAAATATCGAAGTCATTTCCTTGTATTCTTATTACAAAAATTACATGGCACTGTATTTACATTTTGTATAACTTTTTGAAACCCAAATTACTTAGTTTATATTTATGCAAATCCCAGTGGCATTTTTCTTTCAGTTTGCTTTAAATCTTTATTTCATAAAATATGCTTATATGGAGAATTTTAAGGGCTTTTTATACTATTTTAGAACTTTTCGTCGATATGTTTTATTCTCCCCTCTTAAAAACTTTTCAGGCATAAAATGTTAAAGTTTAAAAAATAGTTTGCGGTGTTTACTTGAATATGTAGTTGTGTCATTTTATAATAATCTTAACGTATGCATACATAATATCCAATGTATATAATACTGGCGCTGTCTGTTTTCAGTATTGTTTTTCACTTAATAGCCAAAGGATATTTTGAAGACAGATGTGGTGTAATTTTATTTTAAAAATATCCTTTTACATTTTATGACTCAAACACGATGATATGAAATATGTTAATATTTTATGAACTTCAAAATATATGCAACATTTACAAAAGGGTATGAATCCTATTATGCATATGAACAAAATGTTTTATTACAGTTATTTCATACATTGTACCATCAATAAATGTTATAATAACTGAAATTAAATAAAAACTTTTGTAGGATATGTAATACAGTTTGTTAATTAAAAGTTCAATAGTTTATTTAAATTAATAAATGAGGAAATATATTCAAAATGCAATCTAATATACTACTGAAACATTTCTTATCTTCGTTATGAGAACTTGTTAATACAGTTTATTTTTAAAATTAATTCTAAAATAAATTTCTTGCATGCAGTGCACACAACTTTATTTTTTCGAACTGTCTCTGTATATAGGCTTTTTTTCAAGGTTATGGCAATTTTTAATTCTGTACCTTTAGGATTTTTGGGGATATTTTTATATTTAAATTTCTTATAAAGTACTGTGATCTCAAAAAAAAGCTCTTCTTAATCCTTAATTTTTCAAGATCCGTAAATAGTACATCGTTAGTCTAGCAATATTCTAATACTATCCCCTAGTCGTTCAAATTATTTTAAATGCTATTCCAGAAAGCTGATTTTATAAAATTAATTACAGTAAAATTTTCCTTTTCAAGGAGAGTTTAATTTATGATACTCCAGTAATTTGCGTTAATAAACAACAGCGCGAAATTATTTCAAAAAAAAAATTAATGTAGACCAGCGTTTCTCAACCTGGGAGACGCAAACCCCAAAGAGGTCACGAAAGTTAATAGTTTGAACTTGTCGCTCGTGCAGTTATATATTATTACTGTTATAAAGTTTTGTTATGAGGGGGGGTCGCTAAGAATGCATTTTATTTTTTGTTACGTTTAGGGGGGGGATTATGGAGCTAAACAGCTTGAGCACCCCTGATGTAGACTAACCTCTCGATGTAAGTCTATCTAACGAGTATACGAATATTTTTTTAACACTCGAGAGACGGCTGCTGTCATTTTAACAGTTTCGGACATACTATTGAGCGCTATGTCTGCATTTATGTCCTCAAGCTTCTGAAATTTTATGACATTTTCTAATTTTAGGTGAAACACACATTTACAAAATTATATTCGATAGTAAAGAGGAGGAGAAAATGTGTTATATACCTACTAAGACTGACATCCGTCAATTTGACGTCAATATAGAAAACAGACATAAATCTCTAAATTAATATCGAAAAAATGTTAGTTACTTTTCGTCTCTTCCCCCTTTTGTAAAACACAGAAATATTGGCTCTTCGGAAATATTGATGTTGAAAAATAAGAACTTCACAAACCATGCATATATTTTTACGGATAAACCATACTAGGTTGTCGGTTCGGCATACCTGCATAAAAATATATCTAAATATATACTAATTTATTATATATTAGTATGAAATTGTTCAAAATTTAAAGAATTTTAACCATTTAAAAAATGGCATTAAATATATTAAATTTTTGAATTTATTTTTAACCGTCAAAATGACGGCGTTCAGTCTTTTTGTAAGAAAAAAGTTTCCGTCTTTCTAGTGTTAAAATATGGCTGGCATCAGTTAGTGTTACGTGGTTCATGGGTGATCCGGTAGCTCTATGTAGCGTGCAAAATAATTTCTCATGATTGGGATTTAAAATGAAAGTGAACATTAACAACGCTGTAAGAAAAGCGAATACTCTTCAGACTGTAAACACAATGGAAAGACTGGAATTGGAAAGGCGAGTGTAAATATTTTTCTCTTTGTTGTTTTACTTACTTAATTTATAGTTATTCTTATATTTTATAACATTGTAATGTGAGTTTCAAAATTTTCACAAATCTTTCCAACGAACAAAGTTACATCTAACTATTGTTTATATTAATTATTACAATGAATGCCAGTCTACTTTTTTTTTTGAGGGAGGGGAAGGAAAGAGAAACGAGTATGTAGAAAAATGCGAAAAATAGAGATGATACTAAATATATATCGCTTATTTTCAAAGCCCGTTAATTCTTAAAATCTCTTTGTTTGTTAATCTATATATATATATAAAACGCGTAGGTATGCGGCACAAAAATCGAGGATATTTCTACACTCCGAATGGCAACGTCTACAACTACCGGATGTAAACATTAGCGGCTGTCCGCGCGTGTGTGTAGTGTACAATTTAATTATTTGGTACAATTTTATTGCTGTATTTTACTCGTGAATAATTTTAATTTATTCATTTGATATGATTAAGTGGAGATACCTGAATTGCGAACGATAGTACATACAATAGTACATACAGAGACTGGTGTAATCTACACTATATTTTAGTACTTGCTGAAATTTTACTCCTTTTTATAAGTGTAGAAATTTTCCCAACAATTTATTATTTGATGTAATGATAAAGTGTAGATATCTTAATTTTGAAAAATAGTACATACAGAGAGGGATGTAATTTTTAAAATCATTGGTTTATCAGTCTTATCTTTAACTCTGTTCTGAAGTAATGGAAATTCACATTTTTTAATCACGATGTTTTAGAATCAGCCTTATAAGGAATTTAGCAATGATTATAAATTTTTTGGCTGAACTCTCACTAACCCTTAGCAACGTAAATTTATGTTGACAGGTAATGGTAACATTCCTTACATATGTTACTTTCAGTTGAATTGTTTTGCAAAAGAAAATATATAACTAAAAGCGACCATGCTGGTCGCGCAGCGGCTAGTAAGTAATACTTTGATGTTAAACATAGCTTAGAATTTTTGAGTTAATGTAACCCGACATTGCTTGCAGTTTCAGAATTTCTTTCTTTATCAGAGCAGAACAGGTAAATCATTGCTAATTTTGCTGTTATTATAAGACTTCGTGAAAAATAAGCATATAATAAATTTTAAGATAAATAAACAAAATTATCTCAAAGATTTTTACTTATCCATGAATATTTTCACAACATTACACACTTTGATGATAACTGATCTTAAATCTATATTCATTACTTTAAAAATTACTGATCATAATCTTTTTTCTCACTTATCTATAAACTATAAATATTAGTAGATATCTTCAAACTTTCAGAACATAGATCCACAATAATAAATTTGAAAGCTTATATGGTCCTCACGCCAATGAAATAAATTGCCGAAAGCATTTTCAGTAGTGATTTCCTTCATAGTCCATGAAAAACTAAAAAAAATCAGTACTTGTATATTATAATATCTCTAGTAAAATTTATTCTCAATAAAGTTCTTTTTTAGCAAAAATTTATGTTATTAAAATCTTAATGAGAAATTTCACGATCGTCTTATTTGACATGTATTTTATTCAAACAGGTATTATCCATGATTTTAAAAGTGAATTTCTTCCATAAGCTTTTTATAGATAAATGTGCTATTGCTTATGATTAAAATGTGACTGCCTACGTTGAAAATGCCATTTTTTGACTATTTTGGTCAAAAAAAGTATGGTATTTACAGGCAAGTTTTTTTCTGTAATTTTTAAATGCTATTTTACCATAAAAGACCAAAAAATCCTTAAAAAAAACAATTAAAAAAATTGGCTTCGAACGTAGGCAGTCACTTTAATCATAAACAATAGCATATTTATCTATAAAAAGCTTATGGAAGAAATACATTTTTAAAATCATGGATAATACCTGTTTGAATAAAATACATGTCAAATAAGACGATCATGAAATTTCTCACTAAGACCTTAATAACATAATTTTTTGCTAAAAAAATAACTTTATTGAGAATAAATTTTACTAGAGATATTATAATATACAAGTACTGATTTATTTTAAGTCTTTCATAAACTATGAAAGAAATTACTACTGAAAACTCTTTCGACAATTTATTTGATTGACGTGAGGACCATATAAGCTTTCAAATTTATTATTGTGGATTTATGTTCTGAAAGTTTGAAGATATCTACTAATATTTATAGTTTATAGATAAGGTAAGAAAAAAGATTATGATCAGTAGTTTTTAAAGTATTGAATATAGATTTAAGATCAGATATCATCAACGTGTCTAATGTTGTCAAAATATTTATGGATAAGTAAAAATCTTTGAGATAATTTTTTTTATTAATCTTAAAATTTATTAAATACTTATTTTTCACGAAGTCTAATAATAACAGCAAAATTAGCAAAGATTTACCTGTTCTGCTGTGAGAAAGAAGGAAATTCTTAAACTGCAAGCAATGTTGGGTTACATTAACTTGAAAATTCTAAGCTATGTTTAACATCAAAGTATTACTTATTAACAAACAAAGAGATTTTAAGAAAACGTTGTAACTTTTATAAAACTAAGTAAAATATCTTATGCATATATATATATATATATATATATATATATATATATATATATATATATATATATATATATATATATATATATATATATATATATATATATATAATATATATATATGTATATATATATATATATATATATATATATATATATATATGTATATGTATATGTATGTATATATATATATATATATATATATATATATATATATATATATATATATATATATATATATATGTATATATATATATGTATATATATATATGTATATGTATATGTATATGTATATATATATATATATATATATATATATATATATATATATATATATATATATATATATATATATATATATATATATATATACAGAGAGAGAGATGTGTGTGCGTGTGTGTGATATTGTCAGATTATGCATTGTGCGCATGAAAGAAGAGCAACGATTTTTACAGCATTATATCCACAAAAATTATATTTTAAAACGGCAAGTGATATCTTGAAAAATCATATATCTACATTTTTCCCATGTATTTTCTTCTCTTGTTTTTGTAAGAAATGTAATTTATAATCTTTAATAGTATAACTTTTTCGGTTGCATACCCCTTGTTTTTTGCTTGCAGTATTCTTTCAAAGTTTTGCAAATAAATCTGAAAAAAAGTCTATAGGATGAGAAAATATATTTCTACAAGGGAACGAGCAAAACAAATTTTGCAGTGTAAAAAGAGAGAGGGCTTCTTACGAGATCAGCTTAAGCCAGTAAATCCTTGACTGGATTTTCTGAAAGTAATCAATAATCGTAAAGGTCTATGCTACCCCATGGATGCAAGCGTTCCTTGTTCCATAGGCGAAAGACTTTCTTTCACGTATTAGTGATCACAACAATAATCTTACCTCTGGTTGATATATTCCTGTTTGGCAGTTTCCGTGGACTGGGATTAGAGATATATTATCGTGATATATTTCTCTATTGAGAATTTCATTTGTTAAAATATTTGGCGGATAAAGGCATTAGTTAAATTATATTTCTATTTCCCGTATACGATTAGAATTATTAAGGGGACAAGGAACATTGAAATTCGAATTTTTTTAATTTTCAATTTTTAACTCCATATACAAAATGAGAATAATTAATTTTCTATTTTACTACATTGAAAACCCTTAGAATTCAAAATAAGGAATTTTTGGAAGAATCATGCCCGTTTTTCAAAAAAAAAATTCAAAAATGCTAACTTTTTCAAAATGCTCTATGCGCATTATATATCAATTAGAATTCTTAAATTTTGTATTATAAGTTTACCATATGTATATAAATATAAATGTGCATTTAATTTTTTTATATGAATCTAACGTCTTAAATAATTTGTTTTCTATTCTGTCTGTTATTTTTTTATGTTTTTACTTTATTTTTTTTATCTATAAATTTGAAAAATATTTGAGATTTCAAAGAATTATGCACAGTTTTGTTTCAAACACTCCACATAACAATTCTGAGAAAATTGAAAGATATCAGAGAAAATGAATACGCATGGAGGCTTTAGAAAAATTCCATTATTTTTGAAAAATTTTTTGATAAGCAGGTCCTATTCCCCCACAAAATACTAATTTGTGAATTTTAAGTATCTTCAATGCTATAGAAAAGAATATTAATTATGTTCATGGGGTATACAGAGTAAAATATTGAACATTAAAGAAGATCGAGATTGAAGGTCCCTTGTTCCCTTAAAAGTATAATGCGATTCAATTTAAATTATATTGATACCCCTCATATTTCTTACGCTTCTAATATACAGATGAACACGAGAACACAATTTAATAAAATTTGGTTACAAAATAAAACAGATAAAAATAGTTTCAGGTAGTCTCTTCTAACGAAACTACCACGGGTTATTAACGTAGGATTACTTATCGTTGCTTATCTTTTTTGTATGTATATATGTATATAAGTGCTATGTATATATTTATCTATATATATGAACGTATGTACAGGGTGGTCGAAAAAAAAAACTTTGCCGATATATCGACCTCTAGCGGCTGTTCCGTTCAACCGATCAAGATGATATTTTAGATATCGTTATTCAGAGGTATGAGCTCGGGATTCTGTGAAAGGCAGCAAAGTGGCGCTCACGGTTACGGTTATAGGTATAGAAACTGAAAATTTTGGAATGGCAATGCCCACTTTTCCCATCGCAAAATGCTCAGCACATGCGAAAACCCAAAAGAGCGTTGAAACGGTAAATGTATCACAAAAAACGGATGCGTTATGCCCACACAAAAAACAGATCTGCGAACAGACACCAAAAACACGATGATGGTACCTATGTGGAAAATGTGGAATCCAAATAAAAGTATTCTTTGTCATCATCAGTGATCGGTGATCTGTTTGACATCAGTGATCGGTGTTTTGCCTCTGTCATATTCAAATTTCCTCCTTGTACCCCGATCGTGTTTTTGTAGGCCGTTCGCAGATCTGTTTTTTGTGTGTGCATAACGCGTCCTTTTTTGTGATACACGTACCGGTCAAACGCTATTTAGGGTTTTCGCATGCGCTAAGCATTTTGCGACGGGAAATAGTGTGCGTTGCCCTTCGAAAATTTCGAGTTTCTGTACCTATAACTGTAACCGTGAGTGCCACTTTGTTGCCGTTCACAAAATCCCAAGCTCTTAGCTCTGAATAACTGTATCTGAAATCTCATCTCGATCGGTTGAACGGAACGGCCGCTAGAGGTCCATATATCGGCAATTTTTTTTTTTTTATGACCACCCTGTATATTAGGGTGGAGAGCTCGTATAAGGAAATTTTTTTTCCAAATTTTAATTTCTAATAGTGATCAAAGTTTAACCTATCTGTAGAGGAACAAAAAAAAATTACAATTTGTCATTAATATTTTCCTTTTATCCGCGCATTTACTTTCAAATTTTGCACTTTTGCTGGCAAACAGATTAAACTTGATCGAGGATATTGTTCTAAATTCTATATAAACTATTAGTGATTAAGAATAAAACAACTCACAAGGAACAAAATATAACTAATTTAATAAAAAAAGCTTCACTTGAAGCATAAAACATATATAAAACTAGTCAAAGGATACTTTAAAATCACTTTTGATGTCGAATTTGGGCATCAATTTTCTTAACTCAGTTTTGGAATTCATAAGACCTTCTCTGACCTTTTTATGTCATACCTGCAAAGAAACCACCGTTTACGGCCTCTACGGTTCTACGGCTTTGGTATTACATAGAAATCTTAGAAAAGGAATTTTTTCACTTCATTTTATTTCCACCATCGTGAGGAAATCTTCATCCTTGACCCGGTTGTGACCCACATCGGGATGAGAGACAACATTGAAAGTTCTACAGTTGATTTTGATTACATTAACAGAAGAAAATTATGTTATTGCGATTAATATATCGAAGGGAAAATATGATCAGAAAGACATAGCCGTTAGTTTACATATGAAGAAACTTCTAAACTTAAGTTCGGTAAAGAAATCATCGAATCTCACTGAATTGCGTAGTTTTGATGAACAGTGTAACATTCACGTTAGAAGTTTAGAAGCTTTGGGAGCAGAGTTTGGGAGAATTCAGTTTCTGTTCTGTTTAATGCGTGTGTGCATTCGTTCGTTCGTGTAGATTTTATAAAACAAATGCTTCGTGTGAACCTGGATGCTCCTTTATTTGTATTAAGAATGGGAGATTGAAAATACTTTTCTTGCAAATCTAATAGGTCTGTGTATGATTTGGCATTAAATTTTATTTTAGGGACCTCAAAAACAGGAGGAAACTTTCCATGATGAATCGCGTGTCTTGCTTTTAAGATTCTTTCAGCAGCAAGTTCACGAATGTGTTTTTCAGGATCTGAGAGCATCGATAATAGAACATTCTCAATTTCAGTTGTTATATTATTATACGAGGGTTGGGGCAAAAGTCATGGCAACTATTTTTTTTCTTGAAGATACCAGTTCGGTGGAAAATGTGACATATACAGACGAAAGGACAAGGTCTTAACTACATGTGTGGACAATTAATAGCACTGAAATATCGTAACACACTAATTTATTACGGTAGTATACAGGGCAATATGGCCTTCACCGTGCAAAAGAATGATAACACGGTACACATAAAGTTGACATGACAAACCAGGGCCTAAAGACCATCAGTGTAGTCCCCTGCTAGTGTCACCACACGCTGCCAACGATGTGGGAGGCGTTGAATACCATCAGCCTCATCATTTGCCGCTCCATGTGTGAATCGGGTCCTCTGTTGGAGCACAGCATTAGCAATGTCCTCTCGTGTTGCAAACTGCCTGCCACGTATTGGTTCCTTAATCTTGGGAATGAGATCAAAGTAACAGGGCGAAAGGTCAGGAGGGTACGGTGGGTACTCCAATTCTTCCCATCCCCAACGTCGGAGTAGCTTCCGTACACACCCTGCTTTATGTGGTCTTGCATTGCCGTGCAGGATTATGCACTGTCCACAAGATCCGGACGTTTATCCCGAACGCCACGTCGTACCTGTCGCACCAGGAAGTCCCTGTAGTACTGTGCGGTCACTGTTCTGCCATGAGGAACAAAGTGGCAAACAATGACACCCCTGACGTCATACGCGACTATCACCATCAATTTGACTGGAGAGGGGACTGGAGAAGGATTCTGACGGAACTTCTGCTGCCTTGGTGATCCAGGATGTCGCCACTCCGCGGACTGACCTTTCAGTTCTGGTTCGTATGCCCTGACCCAAAATTCATCGATGGCGATTATTGGTGACAAGAATTGATCGCCGTCCTGTTGCCAGCGTACAAAGTTGTCGGAGCATATTGCATGCGCACCCACCTTTGAACTTCCGTCAGTACATGCGGTACCCACCGCAAAGCGATTTTGCATAGCTGTAGCTCATTACGCAATATCCTGTGGACGGTGCGTTTCTCGATGCCACTTGCCCTCTCTAACTCCAGTAACGTCCATCGTCTGTCTTCATCCATGAGCTGCTCGATGACGGCACGTGCCAAGTCGGTCCGCACACTCACCGGTCTTCCCGAACGTTGTTCATCACTGGTTGACACACGTCCTTGCTGAAACTTTCCTACCCACCGTGCTACTGTACGATATGGTAGGGCATTATTCCCAAGGGCTTCTACTAATTCACTGTGACATTCCATCGCATTTCTCCCTCGGAGAACGGGTATTTTCATGTAAGCGTGCTGCTCAACACGGGATCTTTCATCTCGCACGACACTCACCAACCGACTGATTTCAGAGCCCTCGCTGCACTACTAACAGCTATCACAGAGCCATCTGTTGTTCTGCATACACACTATGCCTGCAGAACTTCCACACGACACATATACGCTTGTGATCCGTTCACATATCTACAAGAAAAAAATAGTTGCCATGACTTATGCCCCAATCCTAGTAGTATATATATTTCACAAATTTATTGAGTTTACATATGCTGTACATGCAAGTAATTCACAAAATTGTGGGTTTGTGACATGATAATATAAAGTTAGAAACATGGTTGTTACTATTCCCGCGAATGTCTCGTTTTTATGGTGACAATTTAAGCAGGGATAAAAAGTTTAAAGGCAAGAAGAGAAATCATTGAATTACTAATACATGGAGATCAGAATTGGCAGAAATATACGCCATGTGCATTTTTTCAATAATTAACGTTACAAGTAACACATAAGAATATGTCTATCCTTCAACAAAGTAACCATACGATAAAAGCACCGTAAACAAACACAATTCTTTTCTAGGTCACAAACGAGGTCTTTGATATCTAATTATCAAGATAAGTTGAAAAAACTAAGAAAACTCCAAGCTCACCATACAAGGGTAGCTTGATAAATCCGGGAGAAATCCGAAAGGTAAGTGTGACTGCACTGAAATTGCTAGTGCTTTCACAATTAGCATGATCCAAAGGCATGTTGAATTGTATACAGGCTCGCACTTATTCTACCATTTACATAATTTTAATTAGGTGATATCTTGTTACTGCACACACAGTGCAGTAAAATGAGTTCAGTATTCTGATAAAACATTACTTGGCGAAACGTCAGCAGGAACTAAATCAAAGCTTAGTAAAAATATATTGAGAGTATGCACTTTTGCTTTGCATTGTATACTAGTAGTTTCTTGATTTCCGCTGCTGCCGTATGATCTAAAGTGACGCTTACCAATCTGGTCACCCAGTTGAGTTCATTACGCCACAAAGACATCGTGCATAACATTATACATAAATATTTGTCAATAACGTGGGTGCCTCGTTCATAACCCATTGAGTAAGAACGTAGACAACTTAACACTTTGAAACACAATTTGGAGCAATTCCAAAGAAATTCAGATGAATATTTCTCCTTTCCTATCGCACCAGTTTGACTACCGATAAAAATTATCAGTTCGATTACTTTAGTGCATACTGATTTCTTTCTTCTTTGTACTGAATTTTTCTTTTTGACAAATCATTTCAAAGAGTAATCTCTTTGATTTGAAGCGCCAGAATTTTTAATCTGACGTCTTGCAACGGCAGGCTCTCATGAGTTTGAAGGAAAACTCTACATAAAAATCAGGAAAACCGATCACTACAAATCCACTCTTAAAATAAAACAAAGAAATCAGTTGTTTGGTGTAGAGAATTCTTATCACCTTTCGGACTCCTATTTTGAAATCAACAGGTGGAGCTAAAACTAAAACTCGTAAACAATCAATAAAAAAATTAACTCTGGAAATTCAAGTTCATTAAGCGTCTAATTAATTCTAACTAATCAGGTCAATTATCACCCTTAGTTGTTGAGACAATAATTAACATTACGCAAAAAGATAGTTTACTCGTAGTCGTAATAAATATTTCTAGGATCTATTGTTGTAAACTGAGATTAAATTAACTAATACATATTTTACGAAAAGCAGTAACTGAACGTGATCGCAATGGAACCATTTCAGTTGGTCTCTCTGAATTTACAATCTTGTGTAAAGCAGTAGGAAATTTTTCAATTAGCAATTAAATTATGCATATTTATATGACTGTAGGACCTACGAGAATGCAAAAAGTAGCGCCATTACTTACACAAGCGAGCTTGAAAATAATCAAAATATTTTGCCTATATTGACATGGCCAAAGCGCATGAAATCAGAAATCCCAATAAGAGGAACTGGCAAGTATTATCAGAACTGATGTAGTTCATTATAATGTATTTCTATGATGATGGATTAAGTTCTCTGATGTCTTTATGCCCAGCAATAAAACCAGCCAGACTGCCTACAATAACGCTGCTGAACCATACTAAAACCGAAACATTTGAAATAAAGTAGTATAGCAAAATTACGAATGACCAGCAGGATTTTATGAAGTTATATCTATTATGGTCTGAGTTTTGAAGCCCTCTTCATTAACTGGAAAAGTAATATTTTGTATATTTTTTAATAACATAAAATTAGTCTATTTCTATATATTGAATTAATGCTGTGTAATTTCGATAAAAATTTTCTAAATTAAAAGAAATGTTGTATTGTCTTTGAATTTCTGGAATAATTTTAATAAATCTCGGTAAATTAATGCATGTTTTTTCTCATATTCGTTAAAAATAAACTTATTAATAAACCTCCAAAGGAATACCTTATTATGGCAAATACGAAGAGAGCGTAGGATTTTAGCTAAACACCTTATCAAGATTAGTGACTCAGCATGCATGAATATAGACCTGGACTTATATTATTTATTCCTCTAGGTTCCCTCGACTACTAGGGAATAAAATAAATCCACGTATTTGGTTCCAACAGTGACCGTTTTGATCATTGATTACTTTAAGAATGTCGATTCTAAGCTTTAGTGGCTTAGACCTTTCAAGAGAAGCAAAAATACTCTCCCTTTTCCCTGGAGTATTGTGTACCCAACGATAAATTTTCTCTATTATTTTGACGTACATAGTAAAAGAGATGACTCATTATATCAGTGATTAAAAATAATGGTCTATGTTGATAAAGTATGAATTAAAATTTATATCTACTGATTTGTACATCATGACAAGGATGTGAACCTAGTTACTGAAATCGGAATTTGAGGTATGCAATTGGTACACATCCTTCCTTAGTTCAGTGGCTCAGTTAACAGATAAAACATACTTAAATGAAATTTTTTAAACTTGTTTTCAGTGACATTAAACCTGTGATTAGTATACATTCAGTCAAATATTGAATCAAATATTGAATCATGCTTAATTCTGTGTTTGAAGAAAATTACCTGGTAAATTTTATTATGCTCTTCAATACAACTTTACAAATTAGATGGCTTTAGAATATATATTGCATTAGAATTTAGTTTAAAAGTAAGAAAGTATATTTCAGTATTAGCAAAGCTTCTAAAACGAGGAAATATATAGATAAAATACTAAAAATATCGTAAGAGACTTTACAAATTTAATACACGAATTAAATAATATGACACTTCAGTTTCGGGCATAGTTCTGTATGTTCTGTGGACTTTAATCCAATTACTGATACTTTTAAATGTATTTGGGAAAGTTAAACAACTAATTAGTATTACTATCATCATTATATATGCTGTAGTTAAGTTTTACTTAAACTAATTTATCAAAGAGTATATACCGGGTGCGTCATAAATTCGTGCAAAGTTTAAAAATTCGTAATAAAAGAAATAATGCTCAGAAAATTTTTCTGTTTGCGCGAATAGGATCAGAGAGACATTGAATTTTTTCCATGCAAAAAAAAAAGTTTCAAAAAGTAACCGAAAGTGGGTGCTTTTTCATGACCACGTGAAGACTGCATTGCAGGAAAGACATGAGTTACCTGTTGTCACCTTCATGCAGGATGGTACCCCGTCCCACATTTCAGGTGATATCAAGACGTTCCTGTTGGAATCTTTCACTGAAGATCTAGTATATAAGTCGCGGTTGTAAGGTTCAGTGGCCCTCATCATCACCAGACTTGACCCCGGCAAAATTTTAGTTGGGGGGATACTTGAAGTCTCGTGTGTACCGGGGCTCCCCAACCACTTTGGTGGAACTAAAAAATGTCATTCGACAGACAGTCGCTGTCATCGATGCTAGAATTCGATGTAATGGGCTTAGTGACGTGCCTCTCTTGTCTATTACCTTGTGCTGGTAGTAATGTTGAACATCTGTTACTTTAAAATAAATGCACAATCACATGTTATTGTGATCTGTTTGAGTTTGCATAAAACGTCTCAGTATGACGTGTGAGCGCCCTCTTTCGGTTACTTTTGGAATTTTTTTTTTTTTTACATGTTAAAAAATCCAATGTCTCTGTAATCTTATTGGTGCAAACAGAAAAATTTTCCGCGCATTATTTCTTTTATTATGAATTTTTAAACTTTGCACAAATTTATGACGCACCCGGTATATATATATATATATATATATATATATATATATATATATATATATATATATATATATATATATATATATATATATATATAAATAACTAGTGTATTTATCATAGCTAGCTGCAGTGTAAAAGTGATACTCTATTTAACTGAATAAATAATTTTACATTTGGTTGGCCCAATATAAAATCAATATAGCTATACTTAAATGTGACATATATGAATCTCTCTACATGCTGAAGAGCATTCTGATATATAATGCATTTCGTGTTATTTACCGATCTCTTTATTGTATCGTATCTTGTCCAGTTACTGCATTCAGCACTTAAGTCGCCTCTCTAGCTCTGTAAGAATTGTTTCTAAATATATGACAGAGGTATATATATATATAAATCTTTTAATGAACGAGAAACGCACATTTAATTCCCCAGCAAATCAAAACTCAACGCTGAAATTTCCTTTTCGCCTCGAAACTGTGTATCTGTTATTCAACAAGCAACCTTTTTCTTCCCTGATTACTGAAGATGGAAGAACACACCCAGTAGCAGAGCACACCTTTCTGCAGTCCCCAGAGGAACAAAGATAATCTAGCTGGAACTCATATCTGTCTCCGCTACCCCATTGTTATACAATTACCATAGCTTAATGTATATTTGAGTAGGGCGGTGGCTGTTGTATCGCGACCAAAACAGCGAGGCCTTTTGGAAACTTCTTCCCTTCCCCCTTTGCAAAGTAATGTGCGCATCATCTGTTGTCGGCACTTGGAAAACTACTCGGAAAATCATTTTCGTCTGTAAAACATTTATTACGTTCTGTTGGGATGAAGAATTTATCGCTATTTCTATTCGATAAAATTTATTGGGAATTCGAAACTGCTGTGTTATTTTAGAAATTTTGCGTCTTTATTTTGTCATTTCTCTTTGTATTTGGGAACGTAAGCACTAGAGAAATCAGTTAAAATTTAGAAAACTCATGGATAATGTTATATAATTATTCTAAACGGAATAAACGGACCTGTGTCTACTTTCCATTCGTTATCATTCTGTTTTTTTCACCAAAGATATTTAAAATCGCTAATAACGGGTATAACTGAGGAAAACGGAGGATAATAACTTATTTTAATATTCTTAATAACAATGAAGTTATATAATTTTCAAACCCTTGAAAATTTGTTATAATGTCATTCTCCCCCTATTATACTAATTATGTTTCAGGGAATGCATCCGTATTTTTATTAAAAATTGTCTCATTCATCCCAATTAAATGCTACTTTTATTTCGCTGTTTCACTTATATCATTGCTTCCCAATCCCTGAAATTCAACAAACGCCATTTTGTTTCCTTGAAAATTAAGATAATACTACGTGTTTTTGTTGACAAAAGTTACAATAAAGGGAATTTGACACTTACATAAACCAGACAGAGAAATGGTGACCAAGATTTTCTAATGCATTCACGTGATGGTGACACATTATACGAAACTCTAACACTCCATACGCATATATTAATATTTTTAATAATTCCAAACTCCCCTTCCATGGAAGTTTGAGTCTTCCATATACCATCGCCACTATTTCACCACTTTCTCATTAGATTTCTCTCTTTGAAGCTTCCATAATAATATACCTAAGAAAAATCATGGTGTATATGGTTGAATGTCTTAAATGTATGATATTATGTAATGTATATAAATCTGTAACATTATTACAGATGTTGATATGTCATTTTTCCATGTTTTCGCCAAATTAAAAAAGTAACATTTGTTGGGAAATATAAAATCACTCAATTAAGTTTTTAAATTCACATATTCTTTAGTTAATACTCATAATCAACCTCAAGCATATGGCTGGTCTTCAATGAAAATTTTCAATTAGGGACTAAAATATTCAATTAGGAACCAAGTATTACCTCTTTTATACATATCAGCATTTGCCAATATGAATAACTCAGTATTATTTCATAATTATACTTTCATTTTTTGACACATTAAAGAACCAGTTTTAAGTGTGAAATATCATCTTTAAACATAAAATTTAATTTTTCGGACATATCAACAACTGCTATAACGCCACAGAAATGTATATGTATAAAAATATGTAATGTATATAAATGCTTATGTATAAATGTCTTAAATATATATGTAATATGTAAATCAAGAATTTTACCCATTAAAAATAAAACCTAGTTTGCATTAAAAAACCTGCATTAAAAAAAAACCTAGTTTGTTCATCGGTGCCTCTTTTAAATGCTAGTGGAGACCCTCGTCGATCTTAATTCCTTTCATATTCTTTCAGCGTTCTTTCAGTCTTTTCTGCTTTCCAATTTAAACTACACTGCTGGCCACCCAAATTGCAACACCAAGAAAGACAAGAGATATCACAACAAAATTTATTTTGTAGATAACATGTTGACCAAGTATCAAATGATTAAATTTATAGACTTCTGTGAAGTGTGGTTCCTGCCAAAATCAGTAGCCAGAGTAGCCGCCATTGTTGGAGATCACCGCTGCCACACGCCCCGGCATTGATTCAAAGAGACTTTGGATAAGTTCTTGGGTGACAGCCAACATAGCAGCTTCCACACGTTGCCAAAGTTGATCTTCTGTGGCAGCTGGGGATGGAATCTGGGTCAATCGTAGAGCAACCATGGACCACATGTTTTCTATCGGCGAAAGATCCGGAGAGCGAGGCGGCCAGGGAAGCAATTCAATCTGGCGATTGACGAAGAACCGTTGGACAATGCGTGCCACGTGTGGTCGCTCATTATCCTGTTGAAATATGGCTGTGGGCAAGCCCTGAAGGTAAGGAAGGACAACTGGCTCCAACACCTCGGAGATGTAGCGCTGGCTGTTTAAAGTACCGGCAATGCGTACTAGAGGTGTGCGAGAGTGATATCCAATACCGCCCCATACCATAATACCCGGTGCAGGTGCACCGGGGCATACACCAGTGTGGCGGTGCATAACGCAGCTGTTTAGCATCCTCTCTTCACTGTGTCTCCAGACTCGAATGCGACCATCGTGGTGTTGCAGACAGAAGCGTGACTCATCAGTAAAGACAATTTCATTCCATTCTGCCGTCCACATCCTTATGTCATCGCACCATTGGCGGCGGAGACGTCTGTGGTTCTGCGTCTAGGGTAGACAAAGCAATGGACGTCTTGCGGACAGACCACTCTGCTGTAAACAGCGTCGAATGGTACGCGCAGAAACTGGATGATGCGTTACAGACTGCGTGTGCTGTGCTATGGTTCGTGATGTGACTGAGCGATCCGTCACTGCCATGCACACAATTTGCCTGTCATCACGTGAAGTGGTGCGCTGAGGTGGATGCGATCTAACACGCCGGTCCGTCGTACCCTCCTGCATCCAACGATCACATACCCGCATTACAGTTGTTTGGTTTCGTCCAACACGACTACCGATTTCCCTGAAAGATAATCCACAATATCGGTAGGCCACTATCCTTCCTCTGTCGAACTCGGATACTTAATCAAAAGATGATCGCTGTTTTCGACGAGGCATAATTGATCGTTTTTTTTTAAAAACCACAAGAAAAACACAATTGCCGAACTTAATATCGTCGAAATCTCCAAGCCTTAAATAGCTGTTTGAAGTGGCGCCACAGGCGCGCGTGATGTGCATCTGCGCTGAAATTCTAATCATTTGCATACATCACCTCCTCTAATGCATGTTGTAAATTTCATGTTATTTGCATGTTTCCTTCAGGGTGTTGCATTTACAGTGGCCAACAGTGTATTTTCCTTCGATACCCTACAGGTCATCCCCTGTCTCCTCAAATTTAGCTGTTTGAAATAAGTATTATTTCTTTAATCACTTTTTCCAGAGTTTTGTTTCAGAATTTTCTTTAAAGGGAGAGCCTCCTAATGGTCGAGTAGGTTTAATGGTCGAATGTAATTAATGGCAACCAATAATGTAATTAACAATTATGTAATTGATATTTTTCTAAATTCTAGCATTTAGGAAAATAGACTTCTGTTTTTAATCTTGTATTAGACTCTTACTAATCCAACTTTATTTAAATTTGATACCAATATTGCCATTCCTTGTCGAAATATGGTTTAGAATTTAAAATATTTTTAGCCTATTAATTGTTATTTGAAAATATAAGCTACGTATGGAGCTTGAACAGATACATAGGGAAGGGGAGGGAGGGGAACTTTATTAATTTTCGGAAAACAGGTTTTTATCACCTTCCACTCTTGCGTAATATGTACCAATCAAAGATGTATTGTTGGTTAGGGATTGCGATTTTTTTATTGAAAAATACGTATAATTGGCGGTCTTTTGTTAAGTTTAAGTTTAATTTAGAACAAACTACCTGGCTGAAAATAAAAAAATAGATTCAAGAAGTACTGGTACTATTATTTTGGTTATCCATGTTTCCTTGCACCTGAATTAACAAAGAGCCAGCTGTCTCTGATGTTGGATCTAAAACGCCGAACCTAATTTCCAAAATCAGGCGTAGTCGCTTCGTTCATATCCAGAATTCAGGAGATTAGATTCTACAATACAGCAAAAATATGTGATGGCCTCAGGGCGTTGAATCAACGTGAGAGAGAAAGAACAATGATTTATACTGTCACGACTAAATGGTCGAGTGAAACAAGACGATAGAATTTTACCAATTAATACGAAGGAAATTTGTGTATTGAAAAAGAAACATATTTAAGGTTTTAGCCCTATAGTCTGGTAGTTAATTTTATAGCGTGGTAATGTTTTAAAACATTAAATTAATTAATGATTATGGCTTCTTCCCTTGAAAAATTTCAGCTTATATGTTTCATTCAAGCATGTTAGTTTCAGAGAGATGAGGACACCTGTATTTGTAAGAAGTATATTATCCGTTTTCTGTCAGTCTTGTTTATGTTGAATACAAAAAGAGATAAGTGCTTGCCATTTAGAGATATATGCTAAGACAGATTGGAAATCAAAGGGGTTTTTTAATTAGAAGAGGAGAGTATAAGAGGATATCATTCTCCTAACGTCATGGAATCTCATTTAAATATCTGAAAGTATATTTAGCTATTCATTAGTTTATTTAATTATTTTATGTAAAGCTGAGAGTCAGAAATAACGCTTAGCTTCTCTTTTCTCCTTTTCTGTTACAATAAATAAAATATACTTCTTAAAAAATGTGTAAAACATCGAATTTTATATTCTTTAATACATTGGCTATTTTATGCAAGCAAAGGCAGTTAAAAATTTTAAACATACGTTACATAACCTAAATTAAACTAATCTGAAACGATTGGATAAATGGTGTCGAATTCCATTTTTGAAAAACTGTTGAAAAATCTTGAATTTGAGTAACGTTAAAGAGAGTATTTATTCATATTAAACATAGTACAACCTTCCTCCAGGAAATTTTGTATAAAAAATAAAGATTAATTCAGGGAGGTTTTGCATTTTATAAATATTAAATTTGAAAAAGAATCTTTTATAAGTTTTGAGTTATAAGGAATAACAAAAGCCTTTTAATTCCCTTGTTCTTGATATGAAAAGTGTTTTTTCTACCCCGAAATATTCTATTGTTTAAAATATTCTTTTCAAATCTAAGTCGTTCCCTTAAACTATACTCTAGCTTGTAAAATATAATAGAATATTAAAAGAAATCACTTATGCAACCAGTTTTTTTATTTTTTTTATTTATGAAGTAAAACTTTTAAACATCCTTTCATTCTAATTCCCTGAGTAATATAAACTCACATAGAAGGGGATTATAAATCTACTAGAACACGTTTAGTAGTTTAGAACAATTTCCCAAATGGACTACGTATTAAGAACGGAAGCAGAGAGTAAGTCTAAAAGTGGTTATATATAACGAAATTATCATTAAATGAATTTTTTTTGCTTACGTTGAATGCAAATATGTAATTGTACTTGTTCTTTTAAATAGTTAACATTTTAAGAATTTAACAATATAAACTGCGTTTAAAGAACGTTGTTGCTGAAAAACGTAAGATAAAAATATACACCAGATCAAGAGTGAATAGTTTTAAACTGCTGCGATCGATACGTGTGATCTAAAAACAATTTGGCAATCCACTCACATGTTCTATAATATACCTCAGCGATTGACTTAAAAACACCAAAATACTTTTCCTTTGAAAAAAAAAATTATCATAAAGTTTCAAAATTTGTGTTTAGTCTGGTAAGAGATACATTTAGGGAATTATTAACTTGAAAATACCAATGCAATAAAATTCTAGGTAAAATATCTCGATTCTTTCCCTTTAATGAATCAAAATTTTTTCTTGAAGCAACTTTCAGATATACTCGTCAGTTTGTTTTAAAGAAATTCCTAATTGGTATCTAATTTTAATTAATTTGCATTTTTTTCATGAATATTTATTAATAAATGAGTGTTTAATTGCATTAACCCCTTAAGCGCCGCTTTATGAACCGCATCCTATAAATAGAATCTACCGTATTTTTTAAGTACATTACTTGTCTCAATTGACGAGCAGTTAATTTTTTTTTAAATCTGTATTCGTATAGAATTTACGATAGGATCCCAAAATGGGAGAATTGGCACCTAATGAGAGTAACACATGTTTCTTCCACGTGTGAACATACAAACCGTATGTTACGCTAAAAGCAAGTAAGCATTTAAAGCCTCCTAAAACAAGTATTCTATATTATTTATGGAATTAAATATACATTTTTTAAATATCATTGCAATTTTGAATCATGTATAAAAAAAAATCCTGAGGCAGAACGTGATATCTATCCACTAAATAGGATGATTCCCATAAATTTCTGTATGTCCATTTCAGATAATGAAAATGCGTTGTTATTCTTTTGAAGAGCATATCTTAAAGTTTTTTCTGTAAGATGTTTCATGATCTCCGAGTAAAAGTACATTTGAAAAAATTCTTGCGGATAATTCATTGCTAATTCAGCTCAGGTCTCTTCAAGTGTTGACACTTCGGATTCAATAGCCAAAATTTGATTTTTTTTTAAAATTAATAATTTATTTTAGATTTTTTTTCCTTCAATTTGTTTCCTTCAATACATGTATCGTCATCTGAAGTATCATTTGCAATGGATCTTTTTTATCTTACATTTTATTGTCTTTTTCTCTTGATGTCTACCTTCCTGCTGTTTGACTTTTAGTTCAACTTGTTCAGAAACATCTACTGTAAACAATTCATCTAAATCATTACCTGCAATATTTTCTTCATCAGTTACCTGACCAGGGTCGGTGGGTAAACGAATAATGCTGACTTCAAGTGAGTAATCACCAGAATCCAAATAATGCATATAATCTAATGCTTCTGGAATTGTCAAAATTTTAACCCAATTTTTTAAGCTTAAATAATAGTTTTAATAAACCTCTCTTCGTGAAAATGTGTCTCAGTACCACCTATTCGTTATTCTTCACAGAAATAGATATAAAGATAATGAATCAGTAGTAACAAACGCGCGTTCCATATGGCAGACAGGAAGTTAAATACATGAGTTAGAAGACGCCGTCTCCTTGTTTGGGACCTATTAAAATAAGTGCTCAGAAATCAGTGTTAAAATATTTCATTTGATTTCCACTTTAAATGAAACATTCACAGGGTTATTGCTATTTATCTTTCGTAAACATGCAAGTCACTCAGATATGCATATTATTTTCTATTTTGTTTTAACTATTTTAAGTCGAATTTGTCAATTTTGCACATACTCACACGACTGTAAAATAAAGAAATATTAAAGTTGTTCTTCTGAAAAAAAACTCACAATCTATTTTGTACCGTTCAGATACTAAAAAAGAAACGATTTATATCTATCTTAATATCACATCGAGAAAAAATATATATTTCAAGGTTCCTAAAACAGGAGAGCTGGCGTTTAATGGGTAAAGGAATGTGATTTGTAAAGGAATTTGGTGTCAAAATTTAAATTTCAACATATAGAGTTTCTACAATTTTATTTAATTTCTTATGTATTTCGAAATTCAAGATCCTAGGAATCTGTTAAACTCTGAAATCCTTCAGAGCACAATGTAACATAGCAAGAATGAATGCTAAGAGAATTGGTATTCAAGTGCTTGAGTATATTATTATGTAAATAAGTTTTTAAAATAATACATTATTTTTGCTTACTAAAGGGATCTTATTTTCAAAAAATATTGATTTATGTTCCTGTAAAAACTAATACGTGATTTACAAAAGAAATAAATGGTAATACTAGGATTTTATATAAGTCTGTTAAAAATCCGATAAATGACGCCAAGACAGTATAATTGATGACATTCTCACTTTTACATTGCTTCATAACCCCGCATGTCAAATTGTAAGAAGACTTCATCTGACTCACAGTTATTTAAGTCGGTAAACTATTATCACAAAGCGTGATCCGTGCGTTGTTAATAGTTTACTTTTTAAGACCCGAATTAGTGAGAAAATCTAAATCCAGGATTGATAAATACTACGTAAGTTTGGATCATCCGCTTAGAAGGATTTGAAAGTTTATTCTTGATCTTCGTTCCGGCCGAATGAGTGGAAGTGATACTGAAATTACCGGTCTCCCTGCTAAGGTCATGACACCATAATTTATTGAAAAAAAATCTATGATATGGAGAGGAATGATAGAATGTTAAAAATGCATGAAATATATGAGGCTGTTTTTATCTCATTAGATAATGTATATAATTTTTTGCATGAATACATAGGTATGAAAAAGCTGCCAGGAAGTTCAGTGCCACGTTTGCTAATAATCGATCATAAATGTGAACGAAAGAACATTTCGGAACACAACTGTGATTTTTTTCACACAAACCCAGATAAATATTTGCTTTGCTACGGAAGAGTTGATGAACCATGGATATAGCCAGCCATAAACGAAAGAACAGTCAAAACAGGGAACTGAAGGAGGGGCTTCTGCTCCAAAGAAAGCAAAAGTGGTTCTCTCAGGAGGAAAGATTACTGGCATAGGTTTTTTTGGGGACGCCCATGGTATAATCTTTATTGACTTCTTTTAAAAGTGCATAATAATCAACAAAGAGTTCTTTGCATCTTTGGTGGATTGTTTCAATAGTGAAATCAAGTCTAAGCGGCTACATATACTGATAAAGGGGATTCTTTTGCGTCACAATAATGCGCCAGATCATTCATCTCCGAATGCTACGGCAAAACTATTAAATTACGCAACGAAATTGTTACCCACCCTCCACAATCTCCAGATTTCGACCTGTTGGTTAGGTGACTGTTCCAAACTACGAAATAATTGCTTGTTGGTCAGAAATTGGTATGAAATTCCAAAATGATCTTTGACATAAATGCTTATTTTGCAAAGTTGACTTATCTTACATTATCGACAGAATAAAAAAAATCTTGAAAATTGTTGGACCAAATTTATATACTTAAAGGAGATTATGTAGAAAATTGAATAAAAACTGTATCAGAAACGTCATTTCTAGTATTTTCGCATAGACTGATAAAACGTCCGTCATAGAGGTATATTTGACAAACAGATAGAAGTATATAATGATATAGAAATAATATATTGATATATCTTTAGAAGGATCTTTGCACTATTTTAACTAATTACAACTATTTGCATTCTTACGGTTACAAAATTGTTTAGAATCGTCATTGCTGGAAACTGTCAGTAGAAACTTTGAAAGTTTATCTTTTCAAGTCTCTACCTTTAAGTTCCATTGTGCTTCCTTTTTGAATCCGTCAAGAGATTTAACTTTAAATTTTGACATTAATCACTTCAAACAATGGACTTATGTTCAGAAAGTTCCCGTTAAAGGATGTCTGTAAAATGGATTTTTCTGGATAGTAAATTTAAATTCAGTCTCCTCCGTGATTGGGAATATATAGCTTTCTATGGTCTAGAATCATCCGCTTCTTTTATTTTTGTCTACAGCTACACGAAATCTCATCAGACGAATTATATAGAAATTTATTATTCTGTTTAACCCACAGTAAATCTAACTTTTTATATATCTTTAGAAATAAAATAGAATTCCATTAAAAGAATATTATCGATTTAGATGCGTATTCCCAATAGATTTCAGGTATTTTATAAATAATTTTATCTACGTTAAAAAGTTCAAACGTGGTAAGAAATGTAATTTAATTTCTTTTTGAAGTGAAATATTTTGCAAATAGTTCCCAGTAATGCAAGAAATGAAATTAAAGTAATGACGTCAGCAATATATCCAAGTATAATAGAAAAAAATTATAATAACAAAAATTCTGATAAGAAATTATTATAAAATATTGTACTTACTGTAATGAACTATTAAAACGAATATTTTCCCTTATCTTTAGCCAAAATTTATGTTTCACATTCATTATCATAAAACAAAACTAAAGGTTAAACATATTACAATCAGTAATAAAATATTTAATTTTTATTTTCTCGTATTATGTCGTTGTGTAGAAAAATAATTCTTCAAAAAAAAAAAAAAAGATTAATAAATTTGTAGCTTCCAAAAAAAGTTATTTTTAATGTTAAGCATGAAGTGAGATTTAAAATTTAGGATATTTTATTCTCGCTTCATAGCTAGTTATTACGATGAAAATAATATTATACAGACCAAGTTATTTTACAGAAGAAATCAGTCTCTGAAAAATAATTTATTTTGCATTTTTTTTTAAATATTAGCAGAGTTATTGGATTTGAATAAATTAAATAATTTGGTAAAATTGAAAATTTTTGACAAATATTATTTGGAAAAAAATAAAAAGAGCAGAGGGGCAAATTTATATATATATATATATATATATATATATATATATATATATATATATATATTGTGACGAATTAAAATAATTCGAACAATTAAAATCTCCGCAAATACTAACACCGCTGCACCGCTAACGACCATCAGACCAGCCCCCATTGTACGTGTCGAAGGTGAGAGTAAACTCGGAAGAAAAGGGGTGCCAGCCTGTCTGCAAAAGGTGACATTTAGGCTGATTAGGAATTCGCTACGGCTCGCCAGGTTGGTGACGCGATACAGTCCCCAAGACCGGGAACATGTAAGAGTTGCAGCTTGCGTTTCAGCAAATAAAAAGTCTAAAAATGACATCCCCGTTAGAAGAGTCAATCAGAGACGAGTTCTCTGGATGAAGTACCAAAGTCCAAAATGAGACGACAGATCTAAAAAAAGTTAGTTTGCGATCTCCTGAGCTGTGAGAGAACGACTCCGACCACCCTGGGTCGAGATAGCTATAATGCGCACTTGTGAAGTCAGCGGTCTTAATCTCAAGAAGAGAATTTTTGGCTTCAGTTAGGAAGATTAGTTTTATATTTTTTGGAAGGTATCTCAAGACAAGATATCTGTCCCGATCGACCTGGTTATAGAGACTTACCTCTCAGTCATCCGCTCTGCCGGTAAAGTAATCGAGGGCCCCGTCGGACTCGATATTGTTGTGATAAGTGAACTCCTCAGACAAATTCATCTTAAGGGACTCAGAGACTGTGTAAATCGTCACTGTTCCTGTAACCTTATTCACGGAGCATCATTCATTTTTTTAAATGTTTTTTAATAAAGTAACCCTTTTAATTTACTTGGCTGTAACATTACTTGATTTTATCGCTAGCACGACCAATACGTCACAATATATATATATATATATATATATATATATATATATATATATATATGAAACAAATGAATTTTCGACATAGGACGATAATATTACGGCACAAAAAGATTTTTAAGCTAATTTATTCAACTCAACGAGTAATGCTTTCTGCATCAAGTCCCACTTCTCCTCCCACACTCCATGATTTTGTCAGAGTTTTAAAAGCAAATGTATGTTTTCTATTCCAAGCAGTCACAGTGTAAAGCAGGATCTAGCGTCTGAATGTACTGCACTGTTTAAAAGCTTAACAGTTCACTGAAGGTTTTGCAGTTTATTCGACGGCAAGCAATCTGCGCTTATTCTTATTTCGAAAGAGAGATGTCATATCAGGTGCTATAGTACTGACTGATATTTATTCGGAAATTTAGAAATTTTGAAAATTTCTAGTCTTATACTAAGCATAATATTATGGTAAATTATAAAGATTCCCAAAACCAATGCAAATTTTCTTTCAGTTAGATTTTTGATAGGTTAATTGTCCATGTTACTCGTTTTATGCAAGATCAAACGTAGGAAAGAATAATCAAACATGCGTAACTCCTTTGCTTTGTTGAAATAATTTATGGGTTCATTTTTTTTAAATGACTGAACTTGTTTCACAAATAATTTTTTTTTCACTGATTAACTCTAATATGCGTTTTATTCATCTAATTTTTAATTGTTGAATTTTTGACAAGTATCATTTGCTGTCCCTTTATTTTTGGTCAAGAAGAACCAAAAAAAATTTTGTTCATGGTTTTCGTTCTTTTATGCATTGTATCTTACGTTTTAATAAAATGTCACTTTAAATCCTTTTTTGATATATTTTTCTTTTTAATATGAACATATAGAAAATAATACCTGGAAAGTTTATTTTTAGTAACGCACACAGTGAGGAATATTAGAAACTATCAATGAATATGAGAAACAGGTCTTGGGTTCTCATTACATCATTTAGACTCTTGGATGTAAAAGTTTATAAAGTTAGAGGGAAAAGACTCTAAATGCAATGATTAATAAATTAAAATAAGACTATTGTCAAATTTTAAATCTAATGACTGCATTTCTTGTTTATAACTCAGTAGATCTTGCTTTCGATAAGAATTACAAAAGAAATTTTCTTCCCCTTAAGAAAGTCTCAAGGACATAGATAATTCATGATTAATACACTTATCAAATATTCAACCATCAATAATTATTTCGCTTCTATATTCATTCCAGGGCATTAGCAAATTTATAAACACGCTGACTGAAAGTAAACTGTCATACCTCGAATCCTAAGTAGATATCATGCAATAAAATGGACAAACGTGTCTGTGTTTTACATATTAATAAGTCTCAAGTGCCATTTGGAAGGCTAAATGTTACAATATATCATCTTTCAAACTCCTAACCTTCTTAAAGGCAAACATTTTTCCTTCGTAGATTTTATACCCTTACACAGAGTAAACATTGTATTTTTAAAGTGTCCTATATGATCATATTGTTGGTTTAAACTATAAAATATATTCACCACTAAAAACGACATATTACGGCAAACTGCAGTAAGCAAACAGCCAATGAAGCAGTTATTTTTGCATTATTCGATGGTTACCGCATTTTAACTTCCATAAAAGTCCATCTCATATTATTTATCTGGGGATAAGATTATTTTTCAAGAGAAATGAAACAAAATAATGTAAAGCTAACGCTCTGTCCGTAAACATTGTTCCAAATATTACGATGGAGACCGAAGCAGGAATATATGAGTTTGCATTCTGATGCGATTAGAAATAAATGCATATGCACTGCATTTTCATAAAATACACATAGGAGTACGCTAAAATACACATAAGAGTAAACATAATGTAAGTCATTGATGTTCTAAAAGTTTCCTGCATATTAGTTAAAAGTTTTTACTATCTTCAATTCTATTTACAAGTATGACAAATATTTAAAATGGAGAAGAAAAATATCCCGTTATCTATAAGTATTTATAAGGATGGATATTTTCAGCAATGATCAGTATTCTGAGCTCTCTTCAGCGACTTTATAAGACGTGTTACGTGAAGCAACTATAAATTTAATTTAGTAACTTTGAAAAGTCCTAGATTAGTAACACAGTCTTTATGATCTATTCGTAAATTTAGTTCACAAAATTGTCTCTATATTTGGCCCACTTCCCTTCTTCATAAACATATCCTTGATGTCCCAGTTAATACCTCAGTTATACAGCCCTCTATAAAGGAATCGCTTGCATAACAACTTGGCAAGAGCCAGCTAGATATTCCCATGGGTAATTGCTAATTTTGTAGATGGTTTCAGGCAAGAAATATAGTCAATAGTCCATACAATTTAGTACACAGGGAAAAGAAGAGGGAAACGCTTTTGTAACAATTCTAATTGATACGGATATTTGGAATTCTGGGATTTAGGTATATGTAAGAAACTATATTTCTTTCTGAAATTTTACAATCTATTATAAGATTGAATTAAAATGCACTCCTGAACAGAGTATCAGTTAATAGGAAAAAAAATTATTCAGGTAGTCTCTTCTAACGAAACTACCACGGGTTTCTAACGAAAGACTAGTTATCGTTGCTTGGCTCTTTTGTATGTATATATGTATGTATGTGTTATGTATATATTTATCTCTCTCTCTCTCTCTCTCTCTCTATATATATATATATATATATATATATATATATATATATATATATATATATATATATATATATATATATGTGTGTGTGTGTGTGTGTGTGTGTGTGTGTGTGTGTGTGTGTGTGTGTGTGTGTGTGTGTGTGTGTCTGTGTGTGTTAGTGTTAAAATTTTGAATCATTTTGATTCTTTTCTGTTTAATTGTTTACTGCTTGCCCAAGCGATACAGACTGGATTCAGCACGCTGCCAAAATTATAACTCTTGATGACGGACTGTTTTAGTGTCTGAAATTTTGCTTCCCGGAAGACAGTTAGGGAGAAACATAATCCTACGTTAAAAATTAATGTACTTTAAAGATTTGTTTTATATTTCATCGCCAAAAGTCATCATATAGCTGATGACTGACAAGTTATTATAGTGTGAAAGTGATTCAATAATTATAATAAATAGTTATAACCTTTTATATGAATATGTAAACTGAAAAAAATCAATAACAATAATTGTAGTAAATTTCGTAAATTTATGCTTCTACATAATGGAAATACATGCTCTATTTGACTTTTAATGCAGCAGTTTTTCCATTATGGGGTTAACTCTTTAACAACAAAGGCTTTGTATGCCTAAGAAATTGATAATTTTAGTGCAAATACGCGAATGTTCTGTTTGTGACAATGCATTACGTTAATACTTATCCGTGTAAATGACATTACAGGAGCTTTAACTGTAACTAGATTGCATTTCATGCAATCGCGAGTTCTAATCTTTAGTTTATATCTGTTTGAGCGCAGCTGATTGATTTTAATCACATGAATGCATTTGAAATGAAATACTGTAATAATATATTCTCTCCATCTTTATATCAATATATCAACAGAAGAGCAAAATTCTCTACCTAATTTCATTTACATATTTTGTGAAGCAGTTACATTTACGATAAAAAATATCTCATGCATCAATATATACAATATACAATATCATGTAACAGATGTTACTTTACAGAACGTAGAGATACAGGAAATGTTTGATTAAGTGGGAAATGAACCTTTAATGTCGAATTTTTTAATTTTTAATTTTCGATTCTGCATACAGAAAGATAATAATTAATATTATTTTTTATTACTTTGAAGAACCTTGAAATCGAAATAAGGATTTTTTGTCAGAATAATGCCTCTTTTTCACAAAAATATTCAAAAATGCTAGAATTTTACAAATTGTTTCTTGCGCATTCCATATCATTTAAAAACCTTAAAATTTTTAATATACGTTTACCATACATATATAAACATGATCGTGGGCAGAATTTTCTTGGCATGTATGTAAAGCTATAAATATTTTATTTTTGAATTTGCTTGTTATTTGCTTATGTTTTTTACTCCATCATGGTCTATAAATTTGAAAAAAAATATATACCTGGTTTCAATGAATTATACACAGTTTTGTGACAAACTCTTCCATCAACAATCCTGAGAAATTTAGAAGAAATAGGAAGAAAAGGAATGCGCATGAATCCTTTTGAAAAATTCTAGCATTTTTGAAGAATTTTTGGAATAAGGGTATAATTCTCCCACAATATACTCAGTTGTTAATTCTAAGTATCTTCAATGTAATAAAAATGTATTAATTATTCTTATTTTGTATATAAAGTATAATATTGGATGCTGGAAAGAACGAGGTGAAAGGCCCCTTGTTCCCTTAAAACACTAATTAGAGTGGGTTCAGAGTGGGTTGCAGTAATTGATACTTATTGTTTACGGCATGACATCACTATTTTTCTTGTCAACTAGATTTTCGTCAAGTTTACTTTCTTCTTATCCGTAATATCCACACTGTATTATCCATAAACCTTGCATACATCATCCGAGGGATCAAATCATCTCTCTTGGGACTCCGAGAGAAGTTATCAGCGATATGTTGATTAGGAACTGTGGCGTATGCAAAAAAAAAGCAAAATAAAAACAATCTTGGAGTAGAAATGGAGTAGATGTAAGCTCTAGGAAGACGGATTAGTGCCACGAGTAGGAAACTTAGGGTATTCTCGTGTAATCCTCGTCTGCTGATAGATTTTATCCATCTATCCTTATTTTTATTTCAAATCTGGTGGTAATAACATCTGGTTTGTTATACAGATCCAAATATTTTGAATGATGGCATGTATTCAGTTTTGATTCAGTATATATTATGATGTATTATTTTCTTTAGAATTTGATGTGTAATACACTTACGTGCATGGTAAGGTTTACATTTCCAAAATTAATAAAACTTTTTAAACTATTGACAATTGTTCAAATTTCTAAATGCATTCTTACACTTGTGAGACTATTCCGAGAAAAAAACTTATCTAACCCCCGTAGATTATTTAGGAAATCATTAATCACAAAACATACACTTCTTTCAGAAAATATAGTCGTCTCTTTGTTCTTAAAAAAATCAAACTATGATTTTTATATTTAAAAAAAATTTATATTTAAGAAGTGATTTTATATTTGCGAAATTATTTTATATTTAAGAAATTATTTTATATTTAAAAAATTATTTTATATTTGCGAAATGATTTTATATTTAAGAAATTATTTTATATTTAAAAAATTATTTTATATTTAAGAAATTATTTTATATTTAAGAAATGATTTTTATATTTAAGAAAAAAATCGAATGTTTCATCTGTATATAAATATACACATTCGTGTTGGGGTTTTTGTGCAAGAGTTTTTGCTGTAGATATCATTCCTGTACATTTACGGTTTATAAATATGCTGTGTTCCTTAACAGGCAAGCCTATCGATGTCATTGATGCTCATCTGAAACCATAGTCACAAAATATTCAAATAAATAGAGATTGTTTTATTTATGATAGGTCAAAACTTAAGCTCTTTATGTAATAGATATTCGGACTGGTTACTAAATAGCTTTGCTCTAGTTATATGACGTCTTTGATTGACACCTAGATTCGAAATTCTTCCAAAAATTTAAAATATTAATCTTTAAGTGTCATTTTGTAATGATTTTCTTCCAGAGCCATAACTCGAAACATGCTGTTGCCAGATGTTTCCTTTGAGTACTAAGAACGTGTTATCTTTACACTTTGCGTTTAACTTTTTCCCATATTTTCTCCTTTCTTTCTGACAAATATCATAATATATTGTCCAACGTTATTCAGTTACAATTTGCTTACTTTACAGTGAATTCATATTTTTGCTCTCGGAATTTTTCCTTAACCCCTAAATGGTAACATCTGTCGGAATTACTTACTTATGTAATTTTCGTTGCTCATTACTTATGTAATTTTCCATTTTTCATTTAATATTAGCTCTGTATTTGATGTATTATTGATTTCTAAAACATATTTACACTTGGTTTTAATTTTAATATAACTTTGTTAAAACCTTTAAATGCATTTTTCTGCATGATGGTTTTTTTTCACCATTTCACGACTTCAAATTGTTATAAGTCAAGAACGGTTAAAGATAGAAGATTCAAACTTGGAACACATCTTCTTTAATTATTTTATTTTAATTTTGATTCAGCAAATTAAAAAAAAAATACTTTTGAAAATATGATTTTTAAAAAATAAGTTACAGAATTTTTTAAAAAATATTTACTCTAAATATTTTTATTTTTTTTAAAAATTTACTATTAAAAAAATGCTGAATCAAAATTAAAAGTTATATATTTCTGTTTAATGAAACGCAAAAACTATCTGAAATTCGACAAATAATATTTCGAGTTATAACGATTTTAAAATACCCCCTTTTTTAAATTATATATATATATATATATATATTTTAACTTTATGAGAAGTTTTATGATGTGATTTTTTTTACAAATTATATGGTTAACCATCACAAAAAATTTCAAATTTTAACTCAATAATTAAAAAATTTTTTAAATGTGTCTTGGACCCGAAACATACCAAATACCTACCTTTAAAGTAACATCCGTTTCTAAAGCGGAGTGAGTTTTCTTGGAAATATAAATGTAAGACGATAAAGTAAACAAAACTTAAAAATAAACACACACACAACCAAGGTCATGGAATAATTGAAGTTTAGCTCGAACATGAAGGTTTTAAATCGATAAATACGCGTCCTAGAGGGAATAGTATGAACTCTATCCGTTCAAGAGACTTATGTTACCATTTACGGGTAAATGATATACAATGGCTCTTATTCCATCAGTAGTGTGCCACATGTTTCTTGAACGGCAAAGATAAGGACTACGGATCTGCAGAATGTACTCAACATACTAAATTACATGTGTGATATGAGGGAGTCTGAATATCAATGACATTGCTCCGGGGAGTTTAGTACACCAGTAACTTTCAACACTACTTCGATAAACCCGCATTGATTCTGAGAAATGATAGTACAATGTCCGAGTGAATAAATGTATAAATGAACATCCGTAAGAGCATAATTATTCAGCCGGACAAGTGATATATTTTTTCTGATAAAAGTGACCAACTAAATTGAAACAGACCAACCCTACAGATCTCGTTATTTTGTCACCCTGCCTAAGGTGTGACTATTTTAAAAACTGAAAGCAGTATACAAATTAAGGGTTGTACATATACGGGTTCTAATATTGTAAATTCTGCGACGTTAATATTTTTAACAGGTTGACTTTTTCGAGGAAAATAAATTTAAAATCTTTGAAACCGTGCTTATTTTAAATCTCTCCGAATTTTCCTGCATTTGCAATTTTTTTCTTCCATCCAACCTAACGAGTGTAATGAAACAATTATGTCAGAATAATACAGTAACTCATAGAGATATCATATGGATAATAGGCAATAGTAAGAAATTTCAAGCACCTGTGTTAGATTATACATTTGTAAAAAAATGCTAAAACTGTTTCAAACTGATTCAAACACACCAGTTTCAAAATCGTGCTTCATAATATGCTAATATCAGAGTTTGATGATTATGACTGTCTAACGATATACAACTGGAATACACAGCTGAAAATGGAACACTTACGGATATTTTGCTCACATTACTGGGAAAATAATTTTTGATAGTTAAAGGCAGTAGAATTTGTTGAAACCTCAACTAAGTAAAGAATATTGAAGGCTTGTATTTAAATTGCATTCTAAACAGTCACAAGATATTTTAAATTCTAAATTAACTTAAAACAATAAAGAAAAATGCTAAGCAGTATACTACACTTATATTCTAATAGTACATTGCTCTGATTTCAGTAATAATAGAAGTTACCATTTTATATCATTGACGTAGAAACAGTAAACTGCCAAAGGTTTTAATCAACGAAAATCGATTATTCGAGAATTTAACTATCGTGTTTTAATTCTTATATTCGTAATTCAGACAGATTACAATCAATGCTTTAATATCGTGCAAAACATGGAAATTACTAATCTCCCATATAAAATCATCCGACTTTTAAAGTAAATTCAAATGTGTTAATATCATGCATAAATTGGAAATTCATCAACCCTCATATAAAATCGCCCAACTTTTAAGGTATTTTCAAATGCGATAATATCATATAAAACTTTAAAGTTTATCCCTCCACATATTAAATTACCCCACTTTTCAGTTCAATTCACATACTTTAATATAATGCGGAACTTGGAAATTCCTCACCCCTCATATTAAATCGCCCCATTTTTAAGGTCAATTCGAATGCGTCGAAACAATATTCTATTAATAAAATTTAAAGGTACATATTATAACTGTGATTAAATGGCTTTCTACGTACAAATGCAAAATATACGTTACCAGTTTAATTTATTTTTTCAAGACCCATATCATTTTTTAAAGGTTTTTCAGTTGAAATTAAAATTTATTTACAAAATCACATACATAAACTTATCCTACCGCTACCAGTTAAGTTTAAGCTCATGAAGTTTAAACAATTTTCTATTATTTTTGCAGGTGAGTTTTAATTCTTATATTCCTTGTTCAGATTGTAATTGATGTGCTAATATTATGTGAAACTTGTAAATTCATCCACCTTTTTATAAAACCACCTCAGTTATAAGGTCCTTTCAAATGCGTTAGCCTCATACGAAACTTTGAAATTCCTCACTCCTCATATTAAAGCACCCCACTTTTAATGTCAATTCAAATGCATCCAAAGAATAATCTAATAATAAGATTTATCACCCCACTTTTCAGGTCAATTGAAATGCGTCCATAGAATAATCTGCTGATAAGATTTAATGGTTAACCCCACTTTTAGGATCAACTGAAATGCGTCCAAAGAATAATCTACTACTAGTAAAATTTAAAGGTTAACCCCACTTTTAGGGTCAAATCAAATACGTCCAAAGAATAATCTACTAATGACATTTAAAGGTTAACCCCACCTTTAGAGTCAAATGAAATGCCTTCAAAGAGGTAATCTAAAAAGATATACAGATACATATCATAACTGTATTTAAATACTTTCTATGTACACAGCTAAAATATCCATTACCAATTTCTTTGCATTTTTTGGAATTCAGATTTATTTTTCAATTGAAAATAATATTTAAAATCCCAAAATTTAATGAACTAGCAAAACATTCCTTTAGCAGTTTAGTTTAATTTTTTGAAGTTTATATATTTTTCTACCCCCAGTTATTTTTGTAGGTGTGTTTAAATTTTTTATATTAATTTTATAGAGTTATAATCAAATCATTAATACCAAGGAAAACTTGGAAACCTAACACCCCTCATATAAAATTTCCCTACTTTTCAGATCAAATCAAATGCACCTCAGTAGGAGATCTCCTAAAAATATTTAAAGGTACATAAATAACTATATGTGCATTATTTTTAATTTCTAAAATTCAAATTTTTAAAAGAATTTTCATTTGAAAATAAAATTTAATTTAAAAATCAAATCTACAGAACTAATCCTTCCGTTTGCAGTTTAGTGCAAGTGGTTGGATGCCTTTTTTTTCCTTTTCATTTACGATTATTTTTGCAGGCCACTAAACTCCAATAGTCAAATTACAACCCAAACGCCACGTTTCCAAATACTCCTACCACGCAAAGAGATAACTCTTCCTACTTCAAATAGTTACATTAATTCTGAAAAATGTCATTTACCTCTTCCATTTCCATTACTGAACCATATGTATATTTTTCCGCGAATATCCCTTTGTTGGATCAATATCAGAAACGGGAGAACACACCCAGTGGCTACGCGCCGTTTTTGCTCCCCTGAGAAATAAGCGTAATCCAGAGAGATCCCCGATCTGTCTCCGCACCACCTCCAGCCGTACAATTATCATCACTCAATGTCTTTTTGAGTAGGGCGGTGGTCAAACTATCTTGTCCAGATCACTGCATCAGTTTTTCGCATATTCATAACAGAAACTGCACTCTCCCGCTGTTTGGAGGGCTGTGTGTTTGTGAAGGTCAGCTGGTTTTAACGTTGAGTATGCAAACAATATATTGTGCTCATGTGCAATTAAAAATGCATTATATAATTATATAAATATAAATACATACACACACCCACACTCGTATATATATATATATATATATATATATATATATATATATATATATATATATATATATTTATATATATATATATGTATATATATATGTATATATATATATGTATATACATACATGTATATATATATATATATATATATGTATATATATATGTATGTATGAATATATATATATATATATATATATATATATATATATATATATATATATATATATATATATATATATATATATATATATATATATATATAGCAAGGTGTCTCTATGTATTTATGTATCGTATACAAATCTACATTTCTTGACGAATCTGGAAGAAACTTCGTATACTAAAGTTTTGAAGCCTTAGGATAATTCTCAGTTAAGTTATATAACGCTCGTGCATGAAGTATTTATTTTGGTAAAGATACATTTCCCTTTTGAAAAAAGGCATGTACTGAACAAATGAACTTCTAAAATGAAAATATATGTGTTAAAATAAATATATTTATATGTTATATTTATCAAAATAAATACTTCATGTGCTATCGTTATTTTCATACTGAATTTTTGAAATTTCTTTGGCAACGAAGATCGCTTGTGTACAAACGTGAATTTGAGTTTTGGTATGAAAAATAACTTTACTAATTATTGACCGATTTTACTTATTTTAGGCGTTTTTTGACAGCCTGAGGGTGGGTAAGAGGAATTTTGAATTTGATTTTACTTTCTTTTAAATTTTTTGGACGTCTATCACTAATTTTTATGTTTTTGAAAGTCGTTACATCGTGAATCGTTTAAAAGTAGCTCATGGGGGGGAGGGGGAGAAAATAATTTTTCTTCTGTTTGCTAATGTTTGCAGGACGTGGGATGCGTATCCACAAAATTATATACCTTTATTTGTTGTTTTATATTATTTCAATTCTCTGACAATGAGTGCTGAAGGAAGCGGATCCCTAAACCGACCAGCTAGTCGGGCGAAATCTCACAGTATAATGTTAAAGTGGCAATAACATATTCTTCATTGAAATAATTTATAATGAAATAAGAAGTTATACAGTGGTCTGTATCAAATATCTATGTTTGCTGTGTAAAGACTGTTAACTCCAAAATGGGCTAAAACGAGTTATCAAACAAGGCATGTTTGAAAAATCAAGGTCTACTGCAGGGTAGAGAAAGCTAAGTCCACTCCTAAATATTTTTATTAATCAGTGAAAATTGGGGACAAGTGAAACAAAACACAAACATGTTAGTGTTAAAAGAGTTTTTCCCCAATCAAGGATTTAACACTCTTTACTCAAGAAAAATAAAATTAGAAAATGTAGTTAATTTTTTTAATTAAACTTTAAAAAACTAAATTTTCAAAAGTCGGTTATTTTTTCATTCTCGTTTTTCTCAAAACTACGATTTTGGACTTGACACTCTTTACACAGGAAACACATATATAACACAGGGCAACAGTGGTTTTGGTGCCCGGGTATTTGGAGCTGATTTTATATGAATTTGATGCCCTGAATTTAAATATGGCATTAGTTTTATCCTAGGAGCTCAAATTTTGAAGATATAACATTTTAGTGAAATATACGTTACACTATTTTAAGTTAAATCCATAGATCAAATTAAAAAATTAAACACTGATTTTTTATTATTATTATATTTTTTAAAAAGTTAGAGGAACATAAAAATTATAGAGAATATTGCAGTAGTACTTATCTAATTATACAAAGAGCAAGAAAGAGGAAAATGTCATCGATGAAACCAACTGGTTACTGAACACTTCGGAAACTTCTTTTCCGTGAATTCTTGAATGTTTTTTGGAACAGACCCTTTCTAAACTCAGCAGTAATCTGCCATCATGTGCGTATCCCATCTTCCTGGGTTAAGGTCAATCCATAGTTTTAATATTCTGGTAAAATCCTTCACCTTGTGTCTCACTGGTGTCTCCAAAATTTTCAGGAAAATGGTGTAAGTGGCTGTGTAAATAGTGCACCTTATAATGCTCATGTTAACCCCAAAGGATCTGAAACTGTTCAGCATCTCGTTTACCAGTTCAACATAGTTTTCAGCTTTGCATTTGCACAGAAAATTTCCGACAACTGCAACAAATGAAGTCCAGACTTTTCGCTCAGCCTCATTCATGGAATTTACGAAGGCAGGATCCGTAATGAGTTGTCTTATTTGTGGGTCGCCAAATATTCCTGCTTTAATTTTTTCCGTACTCAACTTAATCGTTTTTCCCTCTATATATGCAAAGAATGATGCGTTCTTATCAAGGGCCTTTACAACGCTATGGCTTTACAAAGCTATGACCAAATCTATGGTGTCATAAACTGCTTCATTAGGCCCAGCTTGATATGCAGTGGAGAAAAGATGATTCAAGGGGTTGTTAATGACATTGTTTTCCTCAACGTCCATGATTTCTCTCTTAGGCCACTTAGGCTTAGGAATGTAGTTCGATTTCTAACCAAGTGGTGCGCTTTATCTCAGCTATCCCAAGGGCACACGATGCAAGGATATTTGGTATAGCCACTTTGCTGTCCAAGGAGAAAGTTTACCATTTTGAAGTCCACACAAATCACCCATTCATGTTCATGATACTTTATCTTCTCCAAGACCAAAGCTATGGTGTCATATTTTTCTTTCATTTTCGTTGAGTAATTGGTATTGAACCATATTTATTCCCATTGTGTAGAAGGACACATCTCAAACTTCGCTTTGAGCTGTCAATAAATAGGCGCCAATCACCTGGAAAATATTCGCGAAGACCCATTTTTCCCAGGAGTCCAGTTTTCCAGGAGGGCAAATCAGCCATACTTGAATGTATTGAATAGAAAAAAAAACATTGATAGAGAGGTGGATGTACAGTAAAACCTCGTTTATCCGGCTCTAGTTGATTCAGATCTCCAGATAATGCGGATCAGATTTGTAGACATTATTTTTATTTAATGTTCACATTAGATAATAATTTTTAACTATGATAAGAAGAGCGTAACTACAAGTACGCCAAATATTCGCTTTTTTGTTTGATTTAATGTACAGTTCCTGCATAGATTGTACAATAAATTATGGTGATAAAATGCTTTTTGTTGAGTTTAAGAAAACTTTACTAGATTTACCTATTCTTTGTTAAGAAATGATGGGAAAAGTAATTTTTATATTTTTTAATGTCTTGTAAACAATATTATGTAATTTATTTTCTTATAAAACAAAGTCTTTGTAGTTAAGGATTGTGTGAGTTTTTCACCCATATTTCCCAGATTATCCGGATTTCCGATTGTCCGGATTGCCTATGGTCCCAGTTAGTCCGGATAAACGAGGTTTTACTGTATCTAAAAAAGTAGAGCTGATAGAGAAAAACGGATTTCATATTTAAATTCAGCGCCCCAAATATAGCTAAAATCAGTTCTAAAATCCTGGGCACAAAAAAAAAATATTTTTTTTTGTACACTTGTAAATTCATTGACTATGCAAAATGATTTTAAGCTTATTTAAATAACTTTTCTTCGATACATTTACCAGATTTATTAAATACTAATTGTATATATATATATATATATATATATATATATATATATATATATATATATATATATATATAAATATATATATATATATATATATATATATATATATATATATATATATATATAAATATATGTATAAATATATGTATATATATATATATATACATACATATATATATATATATATATATATATATATATATATATATATATATATATATATATATATATATATATATATATACATATATATATATATATATATATATATATATATATACATGCATATATATATATATATATGTAATAATAATAATAATAGTATGGTTGTATGGGTGGCAAATAACTTGGCCGTTAACTCATCAGGGACGAGATAGCGCAGCGTCCCAGAGAAATCTTGTAGTCGTAGTGGCATAGGATGGAAGTCCAGGCAGAAAATATGTTACTCCACAAAAACTTCACAGTTCTTTTATTAAGAATGGGGTTTTAAAAAGACTGGAGATACACTTGTCAAACTTAACGTTCCAAACACATCACGGCTAGTCGGGTACGGCGCCCCGACCAGCGGCAGGACCGCTGTAAAATACTCACGGACAGCTCTACATGTTTCCTGGTTGAGAGCAGGCACCCAAAAGCTACGGAATTATTGAGAAAAGCGCGAGTTTTTCAGGCGGGCTGAACTTTAATTGGTTAAAAACTGACACGTGATTAAGTCGCGTCATATGAGGTGATGGTCTCGCGATGCCCGTTATATAATGCTTATATAATGCTTTCGCACGTGCAGCCGCTTTAGGGGAAAAGATAAATTTATGTTGGTCGATTATAGGTCGCAATCCAAAGTTAAGGGAACGGTATTCTGTTGCACAAAGATAAAGGAATTTGGAAAAAGCATGTTAGGGGTGTTTAAAAGGATTAAAATTTGTTTCAATTTCCCCCCCCTCCGGAAAAGACTTGCGTGAGGGGCCGGCTCCCTCAGCAAGACCCTCCATCAGGCGAGAACCGCGTATCAAAAACGTAATTGGGACTAAAATTTTGAGGAGTAATTTGGAATAAAATTTTGCTCGGAGTTGACAAATTTAAATTTTGTATTACTATCATCTTTGTGTGTCTGCTCAGGTCACGGAATATACAAAATAGCATAAACTTGCATTAAACAAAAATAAAGAATATTAATACACTTGAATTATAGTTTGGAATGAGTATGGCAATATTTAACTATTTAAAAACTGAAATATACACTTAAAATGGAATTATAAAAATATAATTATTAAAATACAATAAATCACAACTATTATTTAAAAAAATAGTACTTAAACTTTTAAAAGGCAAAGATAAATCAAAATGGTCATTGTCGGGTTACATTCATGAGATCCAGAGGTTCACACATAATAGGGTTTTTCTAAGAGAAAGTTTAAAAAATATTTTTTCTTCTTTCAAATTTATTTAATTTATGTAGACAACACGCAAAGTTTAACCATCAAAAATGGAGCCAAGAAGTGTTAGGCACTCCAAAAATAAATAAAATCAAAAAGGAAATGGATCTCTGGTTCATGAGTTTGGTCGCTGTTCTGGTTTAGGCTTCATGGTGGTTGGTAAAGTTAATTAGTTAAATTATTGGTAAATATCTTCAAAGGTTTTCTAATATATTTTTTTTAAATGCACCATGGAAACAAATTAATAAGAAAAATTTTAAAAATACAATTCAACACAGTAAACTTAAATAAAAGTAACTTGGCAATAAATATTGTAAATAATCAGGAATAAGCAGGTTTTAAAATAATACTTTCAAAAATTGTCTTAATTTGATTTCATCCAATAACACTCAACATTATTTTTTTTTAAGTTAGGGAGAAATGGATTTACACCACTGGAGCAATGAACTTAGCCTAGGTCTCCAAATGTGACAATCTGCGGTGTGATATTCCACAGAGGCCCGGTGAAAACGCACTAAATTCAGGCCCACTGAGCTACCATTGTGTTGGGTTGGTCGTAGATTATTTTGCGTTCGGGGTCGAACCGAATCACAAAGGATTTGTATTAAATTATGGTCGGGGTCTAACCGACTCAATTGGGATTATATTAGAAATGGAGCTCTGGGTTCAACAAAGTCATTATAGAATTACATTTCAATTAGGTTGAGGTTATGTTATTGGAAGTTAATTGGTTTGACTTAATTCGGGTTCTAGTTTTTCAATCATTAATTCTCTTCAATATTCAAATTAAGTTAGAAGCGTGCACATTCTAGTAATAATTGGGTAAATTAGGGTAAAAATATATAAAAGGTCATAATAGCAAAATACAGGATCACTTACACAAAACAGGAACTCACAATTACTTTCATGTTATTTAGATAGTACGGTTTTGTCTTTGGCTAACAGGGAGTTCTGAGGTTAACATGATTCTTTGAGGTTCTATTCTAATTGTACCAATGTCATACTTGTCTTTAGAAAAAATGTGGTTGAATTTCTGTAGTAGTGAATTTAGCATAGGATTCTCATTAATGATAGTCTGTGGTGTTTCATCCGATTCCACAGAGATCTTTGGAAACTCACTAAACTCAGTACTAATTTCATGATACATTTGTTTGGTTTGGTTGTCGAAGGTTTTGATTTCTCGGTTTACAGAATTATTTATATTTATATTACAATTGTGTTGGGGATAAGTCATTGGAGGAAACTTGGTCTGTTGTTTTGAATTTTAAGTTAGAAAATTCACTGAAACTTGTCGAAGTGGGATCAAAAAATTCCTCACTCAGAGTATCTTTTAACTCTTTCCAGGTGTTAATGTCCAAACAGTGGTTGACAAAAGTGGTGAGGGCATTGCCTCTCAAAAACCTGCTCACATTTCGAAGTTTCCACTCAGCAGTTTTTTCAGTTTCTACACATTGTTTTTCAAAATAATGGAACCACTGAGAGAGTCTCATCCCCGACTCGGGGTCAAAAGGGACAAAATTTGTATGGTTAGAATTAAAATCTGGTTCATTGCTATTCCCTCCATTTTCATTACTTTCGGTTTTCACCACTGTTTTGGTTGTATCTTTTGATGTCATTTTTACTGCTTTAGGCTACTGTTTAACTCAAATCAACACAAAATCATAAAAATATTAAACATTTCATAAACAGTCATACCTCATATGAATGAAATTTCCTTATGAATATTATTACCACCATATACTTTTCCAATTTGAAAGTAAATCATGACAGGAAAAATATTTAAAAACACTTCAAAAATCTTAATACTTTTTCAATAGAGTACACACCCCTATAATTTTTCTATCAGATTTAAAAACAACTAATTTTCTCAAAATTTTAACCAATACACTGAAAATACTCTTTATCAAAAGAAACTTTACCAATATAACTCATAATTTCAACAATAGTTTACCCGCTATAATGAAAAATATTTTAATATGCTTTATGATTCAAAATATTTTAAAATAAATTTTTCATCAAAATACTACTTTAAATGTTAAATATAATTGTAAGTTAAAAAATTTAATTAAATTTAATTTTAGTTCTCTCAGGAAAAAAATCAAACACTAGAGATGGTCACCACATCAATAATCCTTGGTTGGCCTGCATCCGATATTCCGCACAACACTTGATTTTCTAAGAGATGACTTGTTGTTGATACGTAGATATCATCACTCTCAAATGAAAATGAAAACAAAATTTTGGTTTCACTGCAGTCGAACGCACATGTAGAAGCGCGAAAAAAAAATCACTTTTGGCGATTCGAAAATCACCCACAACACCAAACCTTGCTGATTTTGACTTTTGTTAGAACATTGCAGCACTAAACGCGCACAGAGATGAAAAATCGTTGGGAAGAAAAAAAAATTCTTCTTCTGCGGTTACACACTTCAGCTTTAGAATCACTGCCGCGGAATTTCTACGATGACGCACACACGAAGAACACAGGGAAAAAAAAATCTTTCCCAGTTTTCACCAAACACATCACTGGCGTCGAAAGCACACTAATTTCGCTTGAAGGTCCCACTGAACTGGACGGACTGTCTCCGAAGTCGAAAAACGAAACAGATGGCCTTTGCTGTCTGGAACATGGCTTGGAAATCCACTTGGGATCTTCACGGAGGAGGTAACCATCCTCGCCGACTTATAAATAATAATAATAATAATAGTATGGTTGTATGGGTGGCAAATAACTTGGCCGTTAACTCATCAGGGACGAGATAGCGCAGCGTCCCAGAGAAATCTTGTAGTCGTAGTGGCATAGGAAGGAAGTCCAGGCAGAAAATATGGTACTCCACAAAAACTTCACAGTTCTTTTATTAAGAATGGGGTTTTAAAAAGACTGGAGATACACTTGTCAAACTTAACGTTCCAAACACATCACGGCTAGTCGGGTACGGCGCGCCGACCAGCGGCAGGACCGCTGTAAAATACTCACGGACAGCTCTACATGTTTCCTGGTTGAGAGCAGGCACCCAAAAGCTACGGAATTATTGAGAAAAGCGCGAGTTTTTCAGGCGGGCTGAACTTTAATTGGTTAAAAACTGGCACGTGATTAAGTCGCGTCATATGAGGTGATGGTCTCGCGATGCCCGTTATATTATGCTTATATAATGCTTTCGCACGTGCAGCCGCTTTAGGGGAAAAGATAAATTTATGTTGGTCGATTATAGGTCGCAATCCAAAGTTAAGGGAACGGTATTCTGTTGCACAAAGATAAAGGAATTTGGAAAAAGCATGTTAGGGGTGTTTAAAAGGATTAAAATTTGTTTCATATATATATATATATATATATATATATTGTCACGAATAGTTATTCGTAACTTTATTAATTAGTTTCTTATGCAGGCCCCTTTTTTTTGTAACTATAAATAGGGTATTTATTGTAAAATAGCCTGAATGGCGATCAACCTGCCAATATGGCAGCCTTTGGCGTTGGCCCAAGCTAACCATCGCGCCAAGGGGGCACTAGGACAGGTTCCAGCAGAGATGGTCAGTGACTTTTTTTTTCCTCTGTCGTGAGGTGTCTCAAGGTGTTCCTAGGCTAGGCCTAAGAATTCCCCATGTGGTGAGGGACCAAGACCTTGAATAAGTGTAATATGTGAGTATTTTTTTATCATTACCATTTGACCATACCGTTATTACCTTGTGTGTTTTTTTAAATGCTAATTTTAATAAATCTATTTCTTTTAACTATTCTGTGAGTCAGGCCATTCTTTTCTTTGTAAACTGTGCAGGCTATGTATTTTATTCTAGGTATGTAGATCTATTACTTACTCTAATATACACAACGCATACCATTTTCCACTATACGGTTAGCCATCTTGTGCATTTTCATGGTTTATTATTTTCATAGTTTGTCTTGTTATGCACGTTAACATTTGTCTAATTTTGGCACATGGCCGCATGCTTCAGGTTACTTTGTAATCCTATTGCATCTAATTTAATTTACAGGCATCAGTTTATCTACTCCCCTCAATAGTAATGTAAGTGTAGTGTTAGTCACCCAACCTAATTAGTAATTCTTAACCGTTTATCCTCCACATTTTTAATTCCACAATTAATGTTCCGTTTCCCAGTTTGTTCAGTAACATAATAATTAACATCCCGTAACATATAATTATTCCATAACATATGGAGCCGCGTACCAGCTCTGAGTTAATTGCAAATAGTAATTTTTGTTTGGTGTGGTTCCCTGACTCAAGAATAGTTTAATTTTTTTTGTTTTGTGTAAATTGGTATCTATACCAAATTGGAAATGTTTCTTAAATTTTGTTAACACGCTCAACCAGTGTTTTAGTATCTGTGAGTCATTTTACCTATTTATTGAATTCATATTTATTATAGTGTGTGTAATTATGTATGCATTTCGAATCTATTTTGCTTGTAACTAGTAAGTGTCGTATTTTTCATAAGTATATGCACATGTCACCTATCATTTTTATTTGTCGTATTATGTGTTATTTTAATATTTAAAATATTACTTGAAGAAAGCTAAACCTACCATTTTTTTTTGTTTCTTTCACTGCTGACTTATTTTTATTCCCTCGCCTGTGTTAGTGATAACTTGTTTAGCCTTATGCCTAGATCAAATAATAGTATGATGGCTAATTCACATCCTTTTCAAATTAATATTGCTCCATGGGATGGCGACCATGGTCGGCAACGCACACCGCTGCATTTATAAAATCCAAACTGATCGGTGCTGCATTAAAGTTTGTGAGCTCATCCCAAGACCTGTTGGAGTCTGATGACCCAAACGTAGTGCTTAATGAACTCAGTGATTTTTTTCTGAATAAGGAGGAGTGCACTAATTATGCATGTGTGACGTTAAATTTGCTACCAGGTGAATCAATAAAAAACTTTTCGTATAGACTGTCTCAGCACATAACAAAACTCTATCCACAAATCAAGGATAGGAATACCATTGATTCATTGAAATTTGTACAATTGATGGCTGCTTTACCCTCTTCAATTAAAACTCAGCTTTTAAAAGAGGATGTAAAGGAGTTTTCTATTGCTGTAAGGAGAGCTCAAACACTTCAATCCATTGACTCTCATATAACTGGTGCTTCAAATTCTGAAGCAGTGGATAGTAGTGCTAAAGTCTTTTTGTTAAAGCAGGAAATGTCAGCTCTGAAACAAAAACTTAAGGGTTTAGACCAGGGATCAAGTTCCTAGTGTACGAAAAATTACTCGCAGATAGTGTCTAGTGTAAGCCCACAAAAATGTAATTATGTAAATAATAATGTGAGCTATAAATATAATAACAGGGTACGTCATAATAATGCTAATAATAGTAAGTTCAAGCCTAAGCAGAGAATGGTCTGTCAATTTTGTGAGAAGGCAGGGCATACTGCCAAGAATTGTTTCAAACTAAAGCATGCCTTGCAAAATCAGTCGAATAAGCACCCTCGAAGAAATAATGTAAATAATAATGACAGACCTAATTCATATAGAAGTCATTATCACAGTAATTATATGTATGATCTTAATCCAAATGCTGCTTCCTATAATGGTAATTCTGTAAACTCAATGAGAGCTGATGTACCTGATGGTGTCAGTTCTCAACTTTTGCCTCATCCATCAGTTAATGCCTCCGTTGACTATAATGTAAATCCTCAGAGTGAACCTATAATAGCTAAAACTGTTGCTACTCAAACCAACTGTGTAATTAGAATGCAGAATCATGCTAATACACAGACTGAGTTTAGTGAAGCTTCTAATAATGATAATACCTTGCATCTTAATTTTAATGTGTCAACCAGAAATCCTGTACTTCCATTAATTGAATTAAAAATTAACAATTTTAACTGTAATGCATTAATTGACACAGGATCTTCCATCTCTTTGATCGATAGTGAGTTCTTTTACAAAAACAAGGACAGTTTACATTATAAAAATATTTCTAGAAGTGTTGTCATATCAACACTTAACTCTAAAATCCATTTCTCGGCTTGTATAATCTTAACATTTAAAATTCAAAACAATTTTTTCAAACAGTCTTTCTTTGTCACTGATATTCAGGACAAACAATTTTCATTCTTGCTTGGCTATGACTTCATTAATGCTAATAGGGTTATCTTAGATACCCCTGTAAAATCTGTAAAAATTAATGATATTACTGTACCTTTATCACCCGAAAATCAACAAAATGTGGTGTCTGAAATTAATTATAACAATGCTAACTGTGGAAATAAATGTAGTAATTCAGTACATTGTGTAAAAAACTGTATTGCGACCAGCTCACCTAATACATTACCTGATAATACTGTAAAATTAATTAAAAAAATCATTGTACCACCTAATGAAAGTAAATATGTACAGGTGGGTGCTAAGATACATAGTAATGATAATGTCAACAACTACTTTATGTTTGAACCTTCAAACCATAATAATATTATTGTATATCCATCAGTTCATGAATATATTAATCAAGGCAAAGATTTCAATTTTTTTATATGTATAACTAATGTGTCTAATGCCTCAGTACATCTCAATAAAAATATAGCAGTTGGCAGACTGCAGGATGCACTGATTGAAAATGATCATGTATCTAATTTAAACAAACATGAGTGTTCGTTGTTATGCACAAATTCAAATACTTCTGAAGAATGTAATCTCATGTATAATACTAATGATACTTATGAATCAGTTAATGTAATTCAACCATCTGGTGAAATGTTAGAGGCTAGACGTAAAGAATTTTCTGTTACTAATTTTGATTTAAATCATTTATCACAGTGTCAAAGACAATCTCTGTCCACCATGTTAAGTGATAATTTTGCAGCTTTTTCTGCATCTCTCAGCACTCTTGGTCACACCGATAAAATAATTCCTAAATTGAACTTTTCTCATGATTTCCCTGTCAAAACTCTCCCATTCCCAATTCCCCAATCTTTGCAAACTGAAGCAAAGAGGCAATTAGAGGAACTTCGGGCAGCTGGAATCATAGAGAGGTGTGTATCTGAGTGGGCTTGTCCCATGCTTCTGGTCAAGAAGAAGCCTGACTCTTCTGGTCATGTTGCTTTCAGATTAGCTTTAGATCTGAGACTAATTAACCAAATCATCCAGAACTCGTCTTACCCTCTACCTAAAATCCAGGATATAATCTCAGCCATGGCTCAGTTTAAATATTTTTCTTCTGTTGATCTTAAGAATGCTTATCATCAAATTAATTTACCTCAGGAATATCATGATAAGTTAACCTTCACTACAATGTGGGGATCCTTTCGTTACAAAAGATTGGTGTTTGGGTTGAAGACTGCAGCTTCAATTTTCCAGGCACTAATTGATTCTGTAATAGAAGAATCCAAATTGTCTGGTGTGTTTGCATACCAAGATGATATTGTCATTTGTAGTAATTCTTTTGAGGAAACTTCTCTTATGCTTAAAACCTTATTCAATCTGTTCATTAAATATAACTTAACTGCTTGTCCTCAGAAATGTACTTTTCACACAGAAGAAATTAATTATCTAGGTTTCAAAATAGCTCATGGTAAAATTTTTCCAGTGTCTGCCAATATCCAAAAAATCACTGCTTTTGAACCTCCTAAAACCAAGAAACATCTTAAACGCTTTATTGGGTTATGTGGATATTATCGACATTTAATACCTAAATATGCTCAGCTCATGTACCCATTAAATGTGATGGCTTCACCATCTGTTCCCCTCAAATGGGATCCTGAAGAACTACAGGCCTTTCAACAGCTCCAAGCCATTTTTTTCAAGGCACCTTTTGTTATCCAGCCAGACTGGAGTGCCAGTTTTTATATCAATACTGATGCTTCTAAGCAAGCAATTTCTGCTGTTTTGCTTCAGAAAGTAAATAACCAGTTCCACCCAATCTCATACTTCAGCAAGACTTTGAATAAAGCCGAATCTAATTATCCAGCAATTAAACTGGAGTTAATGGCAATTGTGAAAGCTTGTGAAGCCTTTCGACACTACCTTTATAACCGTCATTTCCATATTTTGTCTGACTCCAAACCTCTTAAGCATTACAGGAAGACTAGTTCTCCTGCCAACCTCATAACTAGGTGGTTAATGACTTTAAGTGAGTACACTTTCACTTTTTCCCATATACCTGGTAAACAAAATTTTATGCCTGATTATTTATCCAGAGAACCTAATGTTGTCACTCAAACACTTGAATCTCATCCTGAGATCTTACAATCAAATGAAATTTTGCCTTGTATAAATCATGAATTCATTAATACTCATACTGTGAATAATAGCTCTAATTGTAATGTGGTGCAATCTGGTAATCATAAGTCTGTAAATAATTCCTTGGTTGAGCCTGTTAATAGGTATGGTCATGGTAAAGAAGATACTCACAAGTTTTTACCATCCTTTTTATGTAAATCTAATAATGTGTTTTATATTGATAATAGTGTAAATGATAACCAGGGCACACTGAATAAGCAAATAGTTTTTGAAAAGGTCTTAAGGTTGACAACTGTGCAAAATAGTCTATTAAATGAAATAACACCAGGGGAGGTATTGTCTGCACAAATTAAAGATAAAAAGCTTGGTCCCATTTATAATAAGATTATAAATCATGGAAGTTCTGATGACAGACAGTTTGTAATCGACAAAGACTCTATGGTCCTCATGACTACAAAGGATGGTCACCATGGGGAGAGGATTTGTCTACCTGAGTCCTTACTTAATAAGGCCATTGGAATTGCTCACACTATTCATTTAGGTGTTTCAAAAACATTCCAGCTTGTGGCCAAAAGATATTTCTTTACTGGTCTGTTTCAGAAGGTCAAGCAATTTATCAGAAATTGTTCAACTTGTGCTACCACCAAGAATTTAAACATACATAAAGCTCCACTTCAGGCTAGTCCCATTCCTGAAAGGCCTTTGTAGATAGTATCCATGGATATCCTAGGCCCATTTGAAAATAATGTGTTTGTGCTTAATATTGTGGATCATTTTTCTCGCCATTTTCAACTGTATCCCCTAAGCAGGATCAAGGCAAATGATGTGGTAGAAGCTTTATTTAATTACATCAATATTTTTGGTCGTCCTGAGACATTGTTAACTGATAATGGTACTCAATTTACCTCTGCTGTATTTAATACCTTCACTGAAAAGTTTGGCATTCAGTTAAAGCATTCAACTGTTTACCACCCTGAAGCAAATGCAATTTCAGAAAGGGTAAACAGATCCATTAAAAACACCATTTATGCCTTACAAAAATCTGGAGTGTCACTAAGACATGCTCTCGCCTTACATTGTGCAATATATAATTCTTCAATTCACCCTGCCACTAAGGCATCACCTAATCTTGTGCATTTTGGAAGGGCACTTCCTTTAATAACTGATACATTTAACTTTGATTGTAATATGCCTCATCTTGATGTATCTCATTATGTCCAGAACTTGTGTGATACCACTGCAACATTGATGCAGCAAACCTTTGAAAACTTAAAATCTGCCCAAAATAGCCAAAAGACATCTACGTAAGTTTTCTGTTGGTGACACAGTATACCTTAAGTCGCCAAATAAATTCAATTCAAAATATAAGGGTCCATATGTTGTAAAAAAGGTTATTTCTAAAATTATTATGCTTATTCAGGAATGTGAAAATCCTAATGCACCTCTACTAAGGAGACACATAAACCTTCTTTTCTGGGCTCCACCCAGACAAACTAATAATGTTAACTTGTGCGATAATTATTGTTCGAGTCCTTTGGTCTCACCTCTTCCAGAATCTACTATCCAAGAACAGGATCCTGATGTCTCTCCTGTGGTTGAACAGCGTGAAACGCTTCCAGCTGACCAAAGTCACCATGTAGCAGATATAAGTGAGGATGTTCCTGTGGTACCTGTTGTCTCGCCACCCCAGAGATACAACTTGCGTCCCCGTGGGAAGATTGTCTCCGCATAATCCTCACAAGTCCTTTTTATTGTTAAGCTACTTAATAGTTCCTGTTACTCACCAGATGATAATCACTCAGGTTACAATTATTATTATATGCAACTGGATATCTACACACTCATTATGTGCCTTCCTGTTTGTCTTGTTTGCTTTACATAATTTTGTACAGGCACAATTGCTCTCATTATTTATGTGTATGGTCATTTCTATTATTATTTATGTGTTTGGTCAATTGTTTGTTTTTAAGTACATATGTTTAATTTTTAATCCCATGATGGACAATTTTGTATGAAACATTCTTTTAAATCAATTTGTCTTTTTGCCTTACCTATGAACCAATACTCTGTGCCAATATTGCACATTTTTGTGACCTTGATTCACAATAATTTATTAAGTAGGCTGGCCACCTATCTGTATTATGGGAGATACATAGAGAAATGCTGTAAATGCTTAAATGCATTCTGGTAATTAAGAATACCTTAAGTTAACCAATTTGTTTGCTCCATTAGTGTGTGCCAGTGCACGGGTACTCACTTCACCTTTTCATTTATGGAGTGCAGCACTGTTCTGCTTTATGGTTAACGTGTCATGTAATTGACTGACCTTGTTGTGTTGACTATTGTCACACTAGGTTTCTGCAGCAACTCCCTAACTTTTAATATCATGCAAACATGTTACTGTCACTGCATGTTGTGTTCAAATTTTAATTGAGTAAGGCTTATGTATAATGTATTTTGACCATTGTCAAAATTTTGATCAATATTTGTAATATGCTCATATGTCGAGCAAAAGTTTTTGTTGAATACTCACACACCCATTTTTTTATGCTGTATACCTAAGCTGATTTCTGTATCTTGACTGTACTGGGCCAAACAACCAAAAGTACTAGCTTTTGTTTATAACAGATTAATTTAAACTTGTTCTTGCCAACTTGTGGTTAGGCCTGCGCAACCTAACTACAGGTCTGTAGGAAGTATTTTTTTTTCTCTCGTTAATGGGGAGGATGTCACGAATAGTTATTCGTAACTTTATTAATTAGTTTCTTATTAATGCAGGCCCCTTTTTTTGTAACTATAAATAGGGTATTTATTGTAAAATAGCCTGAATGGCGATCAACCTGCCAATATGGCAGCCTTTGGCGTTGGCCCAAGCTAACCATCGCGCCAAGTGGGCACTAGGACAGGTTCCAGCAGAGATGGTCAGTGACTTTTTTTTCCTCTGTCGTGAGGTGTCTCAAGGTGTTCCTAGGCTAGGCCTAAGAATTCCCCATGTGGGGAGGGACCAAGACCTTGAATAAGTGTAATATGTGAGTATTTTTTTATCATTACCATTTGACCATACCGTTATTACCTTGTGTGTTTTTTTAAATGCTAATTTTAATAAATCTATTTCTTTTAACTATTCTGTGAGTCAGGCCATTCTTTTCTTTGTAAACTGTGCAGGCTATGTATTTTATTCTAGGTATGTAGATCTATTACTTACTCTAATATACACAACGCATACCATTTTCCACTATACGGTTAGCCATCTTGTGCATTTTCATGGTTTATTATTTTCATAGTTTGTCTTGTTATGCACGTTAACATTTGTCTAATTTTGGCACATGGCCGCATGCTTCAGGTTACTTTGTAATCCTGTTGCATCTAATTTAATTTACAGGCATCAGTTTATCTACTCCCCTCAATAGTAATGTAAGTGTAGTGTTAGTCACCCAACCTAATTAGTAATTCTTAACCGTTTATCCTCCACATTTTTAATTCCACAATTAATGTTCCGTTTCCCAGTTTGTTCAGTAACATAATAATTAACATCCCGTAACATATAATTATTCCATAACATATATATATATACATACATATATATATATATATATATATATATATATATATATATATATATATATATATATATATATATATATATATATATATATATATATATATATATATTTATATATATATATATATAAATAAATATATGTATAAATATATATATATGTATATATATATATATATATACATATATATATATATATATATATATATATATATATATATATATATATATATATATATATATATATATATATATATATATATTGAATAATATAATTTATTTTTATCTTAAATAGTTCTCGCAAATTCTTACGAATTACAATGGCTGTTATAAATAACACTTCGTAAAAAGATCACTGCACAGATTTCATTTGTATTTATATGTTATTGGTATGAAAATGCATTAAGATTACATGTCCTCTTTTAATACACTTTGACGTTCATTCCAAGAATTGTATAGATATCCCTATTTACTCTATATCGAGAAATTTATTTCTCTAGGTCTTAACATCAATCCGATTCTAACTTATTAGTAAAATGAAATTCGATTCGATTCGTCTCAGTTTTTGGATGCATATATTTTAAATGAGGCTAGGGTTTTGAGGAAAATGTGTAAAATGCAATACTGAAACTAAATATTGTAAAATAAAATTACTTCTACCTATTAAGTGTGACATTATTATATTAATAATAGAGATCAGTACATTTTTTTCTAATTACAAATAATCTCTGGCTTTTGATGTAAATAGAACTTGATCCATATAATTTATATACTTTCCAAAAATTTACAGTGTCCTATTTTCATGAGAGATAGTATTGCAAATTTTCTGTTTCTGCATGAGCTCTATCATTAAAGCTTTCTGTTTTGTTTATACAATGTACATTGTGATTATAATTAAAGTTGAACTTTCAAAAAGCTGTAAATAAGAACCACTGGTCAGAATGACCTGACATTTGACATCTATATACGCGATGAAGGGGGAAGCAGTATGGTATAAGAAAAAAAAATAGTTCAAAATTTAAGCAATAGATGGTGCTTTACTCGTCATAATATGCAAAATTATAAACGTGTCATGCGCACCACACTTTGCATTTGATATAAAAACACGGGTTACATGCCGTATCTCTCATATTACTCTGGCCCAGTGGATGCGCGTGCGCTGTGTAAATTTTTCTCCCGGGTGCGATTCCCAGCGTTTGCTTTTATTTTACTATTACTTGTTTTACTTGTACTGTGTTTTTTCTGATAAGGGCCTATTTATGATATTTAATTACCTACTGAGCAAATATATTTATGATGCATGATGTTAAAATTGGAGATAAAGTCCTACAGATCTTGTAGCTTCGACAGGTTGAAATACTTGAACCTATCTCTCATATTGCATCTGAGAAGCTCATCATGACTCTCTGAATGAAGGATACCATACTGGTTGTGAAGCGGTTTCACAAGATCGGTGACTGTGCGGCTGCAGCTCTGAAGAAATGTCGGATAGTAAAGGGATTGGAAAAAAGGCTGTGGTCCGATGTCTGTCCCCGGTCTGGAGAAAATAATTCAGAAATTCGAAGGCATAGGTTCATTTGAAGTGAAATTTGGAAGATGGAGGAAACCAATTGCTTCGATGCCAATAGAAAATATGGCCACAGCATTGCAGGAAAAGACGAACAGTGATATGGGAACCTGCAGTGTACGGGGAATTGCCCGATCGTTAGCTATGCGTGTGAGCACGGTGAATAAAATTTTACGAAACATCCTGCATTGCTATCCATTCAAAATTACCAATGTTCAGGAGTTTCTTCCTGCTGATCTGCTAGTACGAAAAACTTTTGCTCAGGAATTTCTTGCTCGCATGGAAGTGGAAAATGAATAACTATGGGACATTTTGTGGACAAACGAAGCCCATTTCCATCACCAATGGTATGTCAATACTCAGAATTGCAGAATTTGGGCAACGGAAAATCCATTCGGACATTGACCAGTGCCTCTTCATTCTGCAAAACTAACTGTGTGGTGCGGGTTTACGACACCGTTTATCGTAGGGCCATTCTTTTTCGAGGAGATAGGCCCTGCGGGTTTTGTTACCTGTACAGTCAATGGTGAACGCTATGTAACTGTTTTGCACAACCAAGTCATTCCAGCACTTCAACAGCGTGAATGTGTGGGTAGCATAATTTTTATGCAATATGGTGCTTCTCCACACATAGTAATTCCATTGACGCAGCTGCTCAACATTCATTTCGGAAATGATAGAATTATGAGTCGTTATTTTCCAATAGCCTGGCCACTAAGACCACCTGATCTTAATCCGTGTGATTTCGGGCTGTGGGGTTAACAGGAAAATGTTGTATTCAGTGGTCCGATTGCCAACTTAGTTGAATTGAAGACACGCATTGCGCAACACATTCACAATGTTACCACTGTTACATTCCGATATGTTTTGGAACATGCTGTTTCTCGGTTTCAACATGTGGTAAAAAACAGTGGACAGCACATTGAACATTTCTTGGGCAAGTCTAGCGACAATTATAAACCAATTTTTCCCATCCGGTGTGGCAGCAACTTGTCGTGGTGTATGGGTTCTCCATTTAAGAGTGCCACAACTGCTGAATTACTTAGAAGTCACTTTTTTTCAGTAAAAAACCCATACAGTCATGCACATTGAACATCAATGTTTGTTTAACCTGCAAATCAAACAATAGCCATCAGATTGGGATTTAAATGTCACCGGTAGTCGAACCCATTTACGTTATGATGAATAAAGCGCTATAGCTAAAATTTTGAACTCTTTTTTTTTTTCTTATGCCATACCCTTTCTCCCTTCTTCGCGTATATTCAGGTCAAATTTGAGGTCATTCTGACCAGTGGATCTTTTTTAAAGCTTTTTGGAAGTTCAACTTTAATTGCAATCACCTTATATATATATATATATATATATATATATATATATATATATATATATATATATATATTAATGAATATTGGATTATTACTATCACTATACACTCATTATTTCGATATGATGCAAATGATATTTTTTGAGATTTCAGTATTTCTTATTTAATTTATTTATACTAATAAATAATGGTGTTTTAAGATACTTATGTCTTAGATCATAGTATTTGGTGTTCAAAGAGGGAGTTGTATTGCTTTTCTCTATTAATTAACATTTTGAAGACAACCTCGCTTTTTATGATTTTATCTCAATGTATTCAGAGCGTCGTATCAAGCGATGTTCTAAATTATCAAAATCCCCTCCAAAAAATAAATTTTACCAAACTTAGTAGAAATATATTGAATTTTACTAATATTATTGAACTATTTTTATCCACGGTTTATAAAAATTCAATACTTTTATTGAGTTTGGATAACTATTTACTTATACTACTTAAATAATTTTTAGAGATAAAGAAATATATACAGGACATATTAGAAACAATTACAGAACTAAGATTTGTATATTTGTAGAATATAATCCTAAAAGGAATAACTCAAGGATTAAAAGACGTCATCATACGACATTTGATGACTTATGATGACGTCTTTCAATGTTGTGAGAAAAAAACTCAAGAATCGGCTTATTCCTGATATCACTTCACATACCACCGGACTTCGCAGTCAAAACTATGGTATCATGATGCATAAAAAATATGGGGGTGTATACCAAAAACCCCCACTTCAAAGACCTGTATTTCAATGACCAGAATATTGAATTGATAATTTAGATGCAGAAGTTGCATTGAAAGAAACGCTTATAGATTTAGTCGTTTAAATCATCATCAATAACACTATTTTGTCGTGTTCAAAGTTGGTGGACTGAGAGCTATTCAGCATCACAAACTCTGTAACGTCTTAATGTCTAAGGATATTTGTATAAACTTACTTTAATATATCATTATTACGAATAGATAAACACACTCGCTTTATTAAATGCGAATGGTTTGGATGAGGTAGTCTCTTAAAAATAAAACGGTAGATATAAGAAGTAAAACAACTTCTCGGCACTTGAGACAAACTTGTAGTGTAAAAGAGTTTGTATACTGAGTCTGTACAAAAAAGGAAAAGTATATTTCTCATTTGTAAGTGAGAATTAAAATTAACATCAGTTTAAAAAAATATGTTCTGTTGGTCAGAGAAGTTTTGTTAAAACTAGTTAGTAAATTCATCGTTGGTATATATTAAAATACTACTGTATCAAACATAATTGTTTATATATATATTCTTTTTATGTCTGTATCACATAAATTCTTCTTCAAGCGTAAAATGTTTACTTTAGTCTCATTAAGATTTGAAAACTCCTTTTAGGATTACGGGCGTTTAATCTTTTTAGTTGATGTCATGTACTGCCGTTTATCCAAGATAATCCTATTCGTTGGACTGTAGGTAATCTATCAACGTTTTATTACCAAGGGTTTGGGCCCCGCTTTCCTGATCTCTCCCCCTTGTATTATAGGTATTGCCAACACTCTTAGAATAAGATATTAGTTCTAGAATAACATTCAGTTTGAACTTTGTGTTTTGTTGATTTTATAGGCAATGATATTTCTCCACAGCAGTAATTCATACATCAGTGAGAGCTTTTATGAATGTAGTAATAATTTTTCACTTACGTTTCGATTTACTTTGCAGAAATATTAGACTATTCATGATAAGTTTCACTCAAATATATTGATGCGTGTTCTCAGATATGTTTATGATGATTCAGTTTGTTTTCATACAAAAATGATCTTATGAATACAAAACATCAGGCTTTCTTCATAGCTGAGGTCGGTTCAGTCTAGTAGAATTTATGGCTATAATTCATATACTAAAAGGACAAATATCAATTAGGTATTCACTTATCAAGTTTAGAAAAGTTTAAATACATTTTGCAGGAAAAAGAAATGAAACATGACCACAAAAGTATTTAAAATAACTAAGCAGGATATTAATTAACAATAGTATTAAGCTCCATACCTGATTCTACGAAGCACGCCTGCATTATAAAATTCGCGCACATTATTTGTAGTCTTTAAGGTGTAGAATATATATCTCTTTATCCAAACTTGTTGCGATTTCCATTATTATTACTCCAGGGAAGTAATTCAATCTTTTTTTTTGCAAATTAAGAGCTCATCTATAATAATGTAATTTCGTTGTGGTTAGGATCAATTTTGTTGCAATTAAGATTTATATATAAATTTTCATTTATTCTAGATTTTCATATGCATGTAAAATTGAGATCTCGAAGAATCTATTTTTTTATTTGCTTGATAGAGGTGAAACCGAAAAAAAAGTGTTCATCGTTGGATCCATGTTCTGTTCCTTAAAATAAAGACCATTTTGCTAATAAACAACTGATAAACATTGGCGGAAAATGTATTTCAATCGGTACATATGCTTTAACTGAATACTCAGTAATCGATGTCACAGGAATGACATTGCAATGAATTTTCATTTAGGTTTAAATGTGAACATTCTACAAAAAACACATTTTAGTCTCAGTAATGGCCATCACTGTACAGACATTTGCCGGCGGATTGGTTAAATTTTAAATTACTTCGACCGCGAACTTACTTTACTACTTTGTTCGTGAAGTGGTGGAAAAAGTTTCCTTGAAAGCATATTTCAGCCTCCATTCAGCATATTTCGATGAACTATTGTTTTCTTATATGATTACTTAAATGTTTAATTTTGAAGAATATAGTGAACTTTGTTTAATTTAATGATATATTAACATCCAATATTATCCACTGAGAGTAATTTTTTGCAGTAGATATTGTCACTCTGTTTAGTAGAACCTTATGCCACGAATGAAAATTTCTTTCATGATTTTCAATTTTAATATGTAAAACATGGAATAACCTAAAGTATAAAAACTTTTCAAACTTATTAATACTGAATATAAAATATGGTACTTTTTAAATGTGACCCGGTGATCATTCTTTACTTAAACATTGATTCTATAGTTGGTTTAGATAACACTTTTTTTAAAACGTTAATGTTTAGTTAAAAACGTTAAAAAGTACTAATCAACGCCGTGGACGCTGCATAAATCCAGTATAAATCTTGAATCTGTGAATTACTGATGAAATGGGAGTGTAATTAGGTTTTAAATTGAAGTGTACGTGAAGTACAGATATGTTTTTTTCCCATTGCTTGATTTTAAATAATGTAGGATAAATAAAAACCCCAGGAAGTAACTATAAGTAGAGAGTGCTCAAGAAATTCTTTCAGATAATTACTAAAGAAGTTTGATTCAAATTATTTAATTTCAATTCTTTAATTTCATCTTACGGTTAACCTTTCATTCAAGGAAATTTTTCTTCGAATTTATGTGGTTAAGTATATATATATATATATATATATATATATATATATATATATATATATATATATATATATATATACATATACTTAAGTGCATTTATTAAAAACAGAATTGTATGTATACTTATTTCTTTAATAAATGAGAGAATATAATCTTTACAAAATTTTGAAGATAACGTTATCTCTGTAAGTTAGTGAATTTTACAGTCTATCGGGGTTTGCTTTATTTTGACATACACAAGTATAAAGAAGCTCGCTAAATTTTTTTACTAATACTATTAACCCGTTTAAAAGGACTTTTCAAAGAAAACGAAGAGCGGTATATTATCCAGACTTTCAAAATAAACATTTAAAGAAAATAGGAAAACTGAAAATTCTTATATACTTCCCTTGTGTTTATTCACATTTTTAACTGCCAAAGTTAAAATTTTTCTATAATATTTATATATAAAATGAAATTTGTTTACAAAACTTTATAAATTTCAATAAAATTCTGTATGATAAAAGAGGACAGTAGATTTTTATACACATACAAGGAAGAAAAAGGAAATAATACGATGCATGTACTATATATATATATGTGTGTGTGTGTGTGTGTGTGTACATAAAAGTTGATTGTCTTTTTCCACGGAGGATACATATCAGATACTACCGTGCAAAAAAAAGTGTAAGAGATAAAGTGAACATACAAAAATTGGAGCTAGGTTCCATCAAAATATACTTTATAAAAATATGTTAATTTTCCTATGAAATTTGATGCGATCGATAGAACTTAAATCAATATGTAAGAGCAAATTAATAAATTTTATTTTTATCAGTTTACGAGGGTTTTTTTTAAATTGAAAAAGAGCGGCAGTCGCAAGTGGTTAAATATAAACTGGATATGTTTTAATTTATATATAAACGCATATATCATAACCTTTCAGTCATTGAGTTTCACTACTAGAAAATAAAGATATTTTTAGCCCGTATTCTGATTTTTTTATTTTACGTTTTGGTGGCGAGAAAATCACTCTTGCCACTAGAAATATTTCATGGCGATATATTTCTATAAGTGTATGTTCAATAAAATTAAAATTTTGTGTTTCATTTGTTTTGAATGCGAATTCTATTATCAGACGCTGTGATTTTGTTTCTACTAGTTCATTGTATGATTCTTTATAATGTGCCAAAATCAATTTTAAATCACGTTTGAATGACAAAGCTCGTTCAATATTGTCATTATTAGTAAGAAATAGATTTCAAAGTTCATTGGCTAGTTGGAGGACTTCTAGAAATTTTCTTGCAGATGGAAGAACCACTCCATCATAATCAATACTATAAACTAACGTGTAATCATTTACATTACCTGAAATACTCTCTGATAAAATTTCTCTCAACATAAGCTACAGTTCAACGCAATATGTTTCATTCTTTTCGTAGATTTTAAAACCGCGTTAAAGTAAAAAAAGCTAATGTAAAAAATAAATAACCGTTTCTTTTCCTTGGACTGTTGTGTCCAAACCGTCCCCCCAAAACCTTGTAAATAGAGAATCGAGTATATATATATATATATATATATATATATATATATATATATATATACTAGCTGAAGTACCCGGCGATGCCCGAGATTTTAAGAATGTTTGTTAACCAAAATCAATTTAAAAATTAACACAGTATAAATAACATAGAAAAAATATATGTGAAATGTTATACACATCTCAGAATTTCAGCCTTTCATCATTGTACTACTAAAATCTGAAAAGTAAAAATGTCAAATTCTCTAATGTTTGTTAACCAAATTTAAACTAAACACAGTATAAATAGCATAGAAAAAAACCACGTGAAATCTTATACACATGAATAAAAGGAAAACCCAATATCAAAATATATAAATTTATAATAAACTCCTCAGAATTCAGCTAGATTTAGCCTTTCATAATTGGGGCAAAGAAAAGAAGCTGAAATTACAGGTTTAGCAGAAATTTCCAATAGAACCATGATATGACTCCAGCGTCCCTCTTAAAGTGTTTGATTGAGGGCTGCAAACCATTTAACTTCTATAAACATCCTCTACAAATTAAATTCCTTTTCTCTCCATAATAAACTACTCAGAATTTTGGTAGATTCAGACTTTCATCATAGTACCACTAAAAACTGAAACATCCTCTCCAGAAATATAAATTTATTAATTTCAATAATTAAACACATACAAATGTATAAATTACACAAAAGTTTTTTAACCAACATTCGAATAATTCGTAAATGAAAAAGCATATGAAAATAAAGATAATACGAACTTCCGGAATCGAAATTAACTACCCTTAATTTTTAATTAATAAAAACCCAACATAATATGAATAAAAACAATAGTTGTTTAAAACCATATGAAAATAAAGCTATTATAAAGATAACAATAAAAAAAGCATAAGAAAATAATGCTCCCGCATGAAGTTAACGTTACAATATAAAGATAGTAATAATAACATAAACCACGCGCATAAAATATTTAGCTTTTCAAGCGAAATAAATTAATTTTTAGAAAAAAACTACTTTTAATCGACAAATTAAATATCTTGAACAAAATTTTGATTTTACGAACTTTCAACCCTACAATTTACACCCTACTTCATTGAAGTTGGGTGTTGAAACATCCTCTTTCACAAATTTGCACCCTACTTCTTTTAAATAGGGTGTAAATATAAAGTTTTAATAGCCAATTGAATGCGAGTTAAAAACGATTGTTTTTTTTTAAATCATATGAAAATTACGCTATTATAAAGGTAATAATAAAAAAAGCATAGGGAAATAATGTGTGCCCATGAAGTCAACGTTACGATATAAATATAGTAATAAAAATCTATATACATATAAAACAGTTCCGTAACTGACTAACTGACTGATTGACTGAGTGACATACAACGTACAGACCAAACGGCTGGACCTAAAGGGCTGAAATTTTGCATGGACATTCTTCTTATAGTGTAGGGGTGCACTAAGAAAGAGTTTTGAAAAATTCTTCTTAGATTTCTTTAAATTAAATTTTTAAGCTGTTTTTGTAACTTATAAGTTTTCCTTTAAAATGAAATCTTTTTCGAATCTTTACCTACATTTTCTGATTTTTGGGGAATTTTTAAAGATTAATTTTTAGAATTTAATTTATTAAACGCTGATTATGTGATTTCTTTTTCTGGTACTTTAAATAAATGTATCGTCACGTAACTACAAAATGGACTATTTTTTTCTTACTAATGCGGCAGATGATTGGACATTATCCAAAAAAATATTAAAATAAAGTAAAAGATATGTTCCTCAAACTGTACTATATTAACTGTACTATATTCTTTAGTATGTCCTATTAGATTTACTTTGAATATTTTCTTCGACATTATTTTGTCTATAAAAATATCCCTTAAAATTTTATATATATATATATATATATATATATATATTTTTGGTTTTTTTTACATTATTTGTATACATTGATCGTCGTATTTGTTATATATATATATATATATATATATATTGGAATTAATTGCATGCATTGACGTTGTATTTAATTTGAATGGACTCCGTAGCGAAGTGCGTGTTTTCAGATGAGTTGGAATACTAAAAGTTTAAAATAGTGGCGCCATCTATTGCACGTCTGTGAATCGAAAGTATCATTCTTCAAAAATTGTTGGTTATTTATTAATTAAAAATATTGGAAAGTTCTTGTGGATCGGTATTTATACATGTGGGAACAGTTTTAAGATTTATAAATTATCAACCTACACAGGTGATAATTTATCCGGCGTTGCCCGGGATTTTAAGAGTGTTTGTTAACCAAAATCAATTTTAAAACTAAACACAGTATAAATAACATAAACAAAAGGCGTGTGAAATGTTATACGCATGAATAAAAAGAAAACCCAATATAAAAAACCATAAATTTACAATAATTTCCTCAGAATTCAGATAGATTTAACCTTTCATCATTGGAGCAAAAAAACCCTGAAAAGTAAAATATAAAATATATGCATTTATAATAAACCACTAAAAGTTGAAAAGGAAAAATGACAAATTATGTTTAGGAAAGTAAAGAATTTTGAAAAGTAAAGCTGAAAAGTAAAAATGTCAAATTGTCGAATGATTGTTAACCAAAATCAATTTAAAAACTAAACACAGTATATGTAACATAGAAAAGATTTAGCCTTTATCATTGGAGCAAAAAATCCTGAAAAGTAAAACATAAAATATATAAATTTATAATAAACCTACAAAAATCCATTAAAAAACTAAACGCAGTAAAAATAACATAGAAAAAAAGCATACGAAATGTTATACATATTAATAATATGAAAACCCAATTAAAAATGTATAAAAGTATAATAAACTCCTCAGATTTCAGCTATATTCGGTATTTCATCATAAAAAAGCTGAAAAAATAAAAATAAATAAAATTAATAATTTTTAAAAATAATAATTTTAAAAAAATAAAATAAAAAAATAATAAAAGAAAATAAAATAATAATTAAAAAATAATAAAATAATAGCTGAAATAAAAAACGCCTTTAAAAAAAGCTGAAATAACAGGTCTAGCAAAATTCACACAACTCTGGATTCGAACCCGGGTCGAGAGAATGGAACTTTCCATTTTGGCGACCTTCTGAATGCCCCACGATGACACGGTGTTCTATTGGGTAAAGTGAAACATATTCGCTATTGGAAAGTTGTTGTGGGCTGGTGATTATACATGTCAGAGGAGTTTTTAGTCAGAAATAAGTTAGCAGGATAGAAGCTTAGTCGTTAGCTCTTCAATAGACACAAAGATATAGGCGAGGAGGATTGCAGTAGCGATTAAAAAAGATCTCGTGTCACTTAACGTGGTTGATTCGAATTTTCCATCGCGTGTCGAGAGTATCAATATGCCGTTGGATCTGATCCATTTTAGAGTATAAAATCTGACTTGAAAGATTATTATTTTCATTTATTATTCTGGTTTAATATATGACTTGAAACTGTTTTATTTTATTTTTTTTTATTTTTTCGCTCGCCGTTTGCTAACTAAACCTAACGTGGACGCCATTATCTAGAGGGGTGATTTCACAAACTGTAACAGCTTTCATTTACCGGACGCATCCCCTTATAAATTGTTGGTTTTTTATTAATTAATTAAAAATATAAAAACATATTCTATCGGATCAAATTGTGAATCTAAACCTTTCTCGAATCAACTAAATTGCACACACAAAATTTCATAAAAATCAGTCCAGTCGTTTAGGAGGAGTTCAGTTACATACACACGGACAGAAGAAATATATATATATATATATATATATATATATATATATATATATATGTGTGTGTGTGTGTGTGTGTGTGTGTGTGTGTGGTTTGTGCGTGTGTTTACGTGAGTTTCTATTTACTTCTTTTAATATATTTTATATCATACAATATCTACAATATAAAACAGGTCCGCATCAGACTGACTCACTGACTGACTGATTGACTGACGGACATACAACGCATAGACCAAACCGCTGGACATAAAGGTCTGAAATTTTGCATGGCGATTCTTCTTATAGTGTATACACAAAGAAAGATTTTTGAAAAATTCTTCTTAGATTTTTTAAAATTAAATGTTTAATCTGCTATAGTAATTTTTTTAAGTTTACTTTTAAAATAATAATTTGAGGGTTATAAAATTTATATCACTAGAAAGATCATAAAAATTCCTTTAAAGTGAGATCTTTTTCGAATCTTTACTTCCCTTTTCTGAATTTTGATGAATTTTTGAAGATTAATTTTTAGAATTTAATTTATTAAATACTGATCACGTGATTTCTTTTTCTGGTACTTTAAATAAATTTATCGTCACGTGCATAACAACTAAATAGACAATTTTTTTTCTTGCTAATGCGGCAGACGATTGGACATTATCCAAAAAAATATTAAAATACAATAAAAGATATGTTCCTCAAACTGTACTATATTAACTGTACTATATTCTTTAGTATGTCCTGTTACATTTAATTTGAATATTTTCTTCTACATTATTTTGTCTATAAAAATATCCCTTGCGATTTTTTTATAAATTTATTTCTTTTTTTTACATCAATTGTATACATTGATCGTCGTATTTATTATATATATATATATATATATATATATATATATATATATATATAGGCATTAATTGCATACATTGACCATTGTACTTAATTTGAATGTACTGCTTAGCGAAGTGCAAATTTTCAGGTAGTTTGTATATAAAAATTTTAATAATTTTAATTACTGCATATTTTTCATATGATTTCAGTCAGTATTTAAAAAGCAAAATGTCTGATTACTGTACGCTAATTTTTAATTTCTTTTCCCTTTCTCTATCACAGAAGACAAAAATAACAGTTGAAAAACTTCCGAAATGTTGTCACTTCTATTCCGAGAACAAGATATTCCGAATGGGAAAATTCTACAGTCATGGAATTTCTTCCCGGGAATAATGTTCATGTGTTAACCGGTAGACTTTTCCTGAAAAGAGGGAGAAAGAACGAGGGGAAAGGGAAAAAAGAGGGCGAACATCGAGTTGCACTCTTGGGATGTTGTTTGTTCTGGGGCAGATTGGAAGCGAAAAAAATGTACGATCAGAAATCCGGGGAGAATAGAGAGATAATTTTGGTAGTTCGTTTTTCTTATTCCAGAATTCTGTTTCTATTCTACAGGAAACCATTTTTCCGATCTATGTCCATTTTATAAATCTTTTTTATACACAGAAAGCCTGTATGTTTTTACATTAAACACGTTCTTCTCATTGTAATTTTCTATGGAATGTTATTTTTAATTCCTTCTTTAGTTCCTCAATACTATTATGTATTCTATTAAATTCTGATCGCTGATAGAGTTTTTATAAGGAATTTAAAGGAAATGTAATAAATTTTTATTTTATAAAAGTGTTTTAAACCTGATTATTTAGTTGTTTGGACACAAATGGGTTTATTACGCATTCAGTATAGTACAGTGCGTACTTTTTGCTATATTTATATGACATAATAGTAAAATTTCGATAATATGTATACGTGCTGATGCAATACAATAAATCTGCAATATTCTCCTTAAATTACAAGTTAAGTATTAATTAGATTGCTCATTCATTAATTTACTCAATTATTAATTACTAATTCATTAATTAGATACTGAAGAAATTTAAATTTAGTTATATATCAGTTTTCTTCCTTTTAAGATATTTATCAAAAACTAATCTGAAAAGTACTTGACAGGTATATATTCACTGAATAAATGTGCATCTAAATAAGGAAAACAAACTGCAATTTACAAATTAACATGTTCTGCGCTTTAAGAAAATTAGTAATTGTGTTTTTTTTTATTCCATATATGTTCACATTTCCTCTAATTTTTCAGTCATAAACTTACAGATTTTTAAGTTAAATTTACTTCTTTTGTACTTACCAATGTATTTATTTCACTCCATAGAGAGTTTTCAAAAGCTTGAGTTCTTATTGATGCTATATATTAATTCAGCAATATTTTCCTCTAATTATAAGTTAGTAATCTATATATATATATAAAACGCGTAGGTATACGGCACAAAAATCGCCGATATTTATACACTCCGAATGGCAACGGCTGCAACTACCAGATGTAAACATTAGCGGCCGTCCGCAATTTGCAACCTCGTGTCAACATGGATTTAATGCGCGGAAATCAGGAATGCTCGAAAGCGAGCTACACGATCAAGTGAAAATTGGGAATGGTCTAATAAAGAAAGCGAAGAAGAAATAATTCATTAAGAGAGAGGCGTGAAAGAGAGAACATAAATGATCGCGAGGTTAGGCTTAATCGTCGCCGGCACAGCAACCGACAATCCATAATAGTTAATTTTCTACACTTTTTTCAGTACTTACTGAATATTTATTCCATTTTATAAGTGAAGAAAATTTTCCAATAATTTATAATTTGATATGATTAAGAAGAGTTATCTGAATTGTGAACTATATTACATACAGAGAGTGATGTAATCCACACTATATTTTAGTACCTGATGAATTTTTACTCCATTTTTTAAATGAAAAAAAATTTCCCTAAAAATTTCTTATTTGATGTAATGATAAAGTTTAGATATCTTAATAAAAATACTAGATGCAGAGAGGAATACAATTTTTAAAATCATCGGTTTTGGGTTTCTTAGTTGTATCTTTAACTCTGTTCTGAAGTAATGGAAATTCCATTTTTTAATCACGATGTTTTAGAATCAGCCTTATAGAGAATACTCCTTAACAATATATATTATGATGACAGGTAATGGTAACATTCCTTACATATGTTACTTTCAGTTGAGTTGTTTTGCAAAAGAAATATAAAACTAAAAGCGACCATGCTGGTTTCGCAGCAGCTAGTTTCTTAAGTTACTTGAATAAAGCTCAGTAAGAAAGCAGAATTTATTTATATATCTCCCAAGAGAGTTTTTTACTGAAAGTTTACCAAATTTAATTTGATACGGGTAAGGACATACAGTTATCTGCTGTAAAACTATGCATCTAAAAAGATATGGAGAACATTATACAGATCATAAAATTAAATACTCGTTAAATTATTTTTACTTAATCTGTCATGGTGCTTATTTGATCAAACGCACCACCTGGAAATGTAAAATTAAATTAAGAAAAAAAAAGCATTTAAAAATATATTTTAGATCAGAGACCTTTTTGGATAAGCAAAAGAATGCCCAATCCAGAAATATTAGGAATACACTACGTGTCACAAGTATATCAGCTAGAAACATTATAAATGCTTCCTTAACAGTACGTACAGTACTCTTAGCTTTTCCTTTTCAATTTTTATGTTTAAAGAGGTATTTATCTTGACGGGTCACTCATAGAAAACATATATTCTGAACTGTGACATATGATGAAAGTATAATATGATGAAGTTTATGTTGTTCATAAATATATGAGGAAACTTCGTATGTATAACTGTTATTTTCAATTTTCTTATATAAATGTATCCTATTATATTAATTCAGTAATATTTTTCTCTAATTACAAGTTAATAATTTCTTAAGTTACTTGAATAAAGCTCAGTAAGAAAACAAAATTTATTTATATCTCTATTTTTTATTGAAAGTTTACCAAAATTTAATTTGGTAGGGGTAAGACAGACAGTTTTCTGCTGTAAAACTATGTGGATCAGTTATTTTATTAATATAATTTTATATCTTAGTGGAATGTATGAGAATCCGTTAAAAAAATATTTAATGTTCTTGTTAAAGTGCAAGTAATCAATCTTCTTACTTCTTTAATAAAGGTATACTGGAATTGCTTACCTTTACATCATCTGAGTAATACTTGAATAATAAGTCAACACTAAAAAAATTAGTTCCATGGATGTATCCTTAAAATGCATTTAATAATTGATTTGAATTCATGACATACTGAATAACCCTTCGGAATAAGAATTTACAAAATGAATAATTGACTTCAAAATTTCAACAGCTTGAACAACAATCTGCACAGATTCTTTAACAAAAAAAAAAGAATAAACGGAATCGCATTCAACAGAGCGATTTTTGAACTCTTACATGACATTGCTTAGAATAGAATATATACCACAACAGATTAAATATCTCTTAGCCATTTTCTTGCCATTACTCTGAATCGAATTTGCAACAACAAAATAAAAAAGAATTTTAGCTTGAACTAAAAAAAACAAAAAGTTACATAGTGATTGCCATCTATTGACAAGAAAAACAATTAGAATACAAATTACAACAATATGATGAATAAAATGGAACAATTATTATAATGAATTTTTTTAAATTTAAAATTAAAATAGCAAGTATTTTATGAAGACTGAACCACTATGACACTATGCATCTAATTAGATATGGGGAAAACAAATAACATTATAAAGATCGTAAAATTAAATACTCGTTAAATTAATTTTAGTTGATATGTCTAGTACTTATTTGATCAAACGCATCACCTGGAAATGTAAAATAAAATTAGGAACAAAAAAGTATTTAAAAAATATATTTTGGATAAGCAAAGGAATGTCCAATCCATAAATATTAGGAATACACTACGTGTCACAAGTATATCAGCTAGAAACATTATAATGCTTCCATGACAATACGTGCAGTACTCTTATCTTTCCCTTTCCATATTTTGATATGTTTAGAGGTGAATGATCCTTGACGGGTGACTACTAGAAAAGATGTATTCTGAATTTTGACATGATCAGAGTATAATCCATGAAGATATGTTGTTCATAAATAAATATATGAGGAAACTTTATATGTATAACTATTATTTCCTATTTCCTATTCCATTATTTAGCTGAATATTTAGGAGTGCTTCAGTATAACATTTTATAGAATATCGGCTGTAAATGACCCATTTGAAAATATGACTTACTGTTATATACTCATATGCAGTAACTCAGCAAATAGTATTAAAATTTTAATTGCTGAGAACTAAAAAGAATATCATAAAATTAGAGGGGTTTGACTGAAATTGTTTTTTTTTATTGATATTTTAATATTGATTTTTAACGAATCTGACTTATGGTTTTTAAAAATGTTTATAGCAGTAACAATATCTTAGAATTCAATATTCTTACTCCACGCTTTATAAAGCCAAAATCTGACCTGTACAAAATATTTCAATGAAAATGTTGCTGTTTACAGCTCAATCCTAGTGATTTCTTCAACAAATGTTTGCCTAAACAAAATTCATACTTTTCATAAAGTTAAGTTATAGTGAAAAAAACTGTTTATATTAATTTTATAAATGTTATAGACGTCGAGACTTTAATGGTGATAAGAAGGGAGAAGCTGTAACAGTGATTTGGAGGGAATCAGACTTTCCAATAAGTCTGCATTCAATCACAAAAACCATGATGACCAGATCCTTGTTTGCAGGATACAGTGGAGAATTACATTTGGATGGTGTATTTTGGTGCATTATATGCTACTACTCTAAGTGTAAAGGTTTTGCGTGCTATTTCATTTCATTCATGCTTTACCGTACAAAGATGGCAGTTTGCTGTGTATAGTCAGCGATATGTCAAGGAAGAAATTTTACCATACACACCTAATCCTGAAACACATCCCCTCAGGGCCTAGTTTTCAACAGAAAAATTCTCGTTCCAATGTCGCCAGAACTGTCCAAAGTTTCTTCTCGAGCCAACCAGCAATCATACACTTCCTGGGTCTCTTCCGTCTTCCTATTTGTACCCTGCTGAATACGTGTGGCGTATGAGTGCTCGAAAATTGGCCAATAAGTCATCACCTACAGTCAGAACTGATGAGTCTGCTTCAGTGTTGCCAACCTCTACAAAGCGTCCACCCCTAGCGTCATCTCGAAATCCCCCTGTTTCCACTTAACTCCAACTTGAGATCACCCTAGAACTTCATAAAAAGAAATATGGTTCCAAATAGGCATCCTGTTTGAGAAATAAATTGAAATAAATAGAAAATACACGCTTACATAATGAAATGGAAGTTTATTTACATTTGACATATGTATAGAATTTATAATCTAATCAAAAAGCGTCTCGATTGTACAAAATATTAAAAAAATGTTCCCCCCCAACAAAATGCCCCGAAAAAATTGTGGCCCCTAAAACACCCCTTTTCATCTAACTTACCCCAAATTTAGACGTAAAACCCCCCAAGTTGGCACAGTGGTTGCTTGGAAGCGTATTTCATAGACATTCGTGACAAATCTTTATCCTTTTAGGGTCTTGTAATACGTAAGCAATTATAACATAAAATGACAAATAAGGGATTTTAGTATATTCCTCTTGCAAGCAGCACAAATCAGCAACTTAAATTATATCTATCTATGTATATATATATTAAGTTATGTTAAGTTAAGCTATATATATATAAAGTTAATTTTATTCAAGTTATACTTGTAGATATATTGCCATTAAATATTTCCAGTGACGACAGGGATTTTTTGTAGCCTAAAAAACAACAGCAAATGGGCATATATTGTCTAGCAGTGACAGTGAATGACTGAATGATTATGTATGTATCAAATAAAAAATAAACTAAATTCATTTTTAAATCGTATCTAAATGCTACATGAAAATCAACAATTTTCAATTAAGTATATTTGAAGGAAACCTATCACCAATTTTTATATGTTCACTGTAACTTTTTTTACTCTTCCTTTTTGCACGGTAGTCTCTGGAATGTATCCCCCTTGTAAAAAATAGAGAATCGAGCACACACACACTATATATATATATATATATATATATATATATATATATAAAATAACTCCTGTTTTGTTTCTTCTTTTCTTCATTAGGCTCATATTTTTCATGATCTAACTTAAAAGCAACTACGCAATATTCATTGCTAATTATTTCCCTTTTATGTTTGTATACATGGTCGAAATTCCTATATCTGGTATATTCAGTATTATATCGTTAAACATAAATTTCAATAATCTCATATAAATCCATTTTATTGTAATAGAAAAATAAGTTTTGAGAGTTAGCAAAGAACTAACAGAATATCATAAAATAAGTATCTGTACTTAATTTTAAGTGGATTTCAGTACTTAATGGTACAAAAAGAAAACAACACTAATTAAAATATTATCATCTAATAATTGTGTTTGCACAGTATGCATATTCCAAATTAATAAATTTTCGATTTTGATTTGCATTCATTCAATAGCAATAACAATCAAGATAACCATTTCCTTCTATTGTGCTTACCTTAAATTTTATTTTCCCCCGATTGATAAAGAGAGTTATTAATTACATTGATGAACATGTATTGCTTACATATAGCATTGTCTAGAGGCTCTAATGGCTTGGCCACGAGTATTTCCTTAAAAGCCATTGTCAGTAAATGCAGCGTAAAGAATTACCCGTGGGATGCTTTCTGAACTGTTACAGACTATGGGAGGGAAATTGAATGACAAGAAATCCTTTGAGGTTTGCGAGATAATGAAGACAGTGAATATTTAATGTTTCCGAGTTTTATTGATATTGTTTGTGGAAACAATTTTTCTTACCTCTGTTTTCTTTTTTGACTCATGTGTGTTTTTGTAAAACATGTTTAATGTATTTTTTAGTACTTTCTTTTGCAAAAGTTTTTACTGTAAGTGAAACTTAAGGATATATATTATAAAGAGCAGCATGCTTTTGTTTGCGAAAATTACATGTCTTTATTTTGGCAAAATCCTTTCAGTGTTTTAAAAATTTTCCAGCTGGTTTATAAATATCTGCATGATAAAGTTTAATCAATGAAACTTCAATTTTTTTGTTATAAGAAATGCAGGCATAATTCATCAATTTAAATAGGAACATTTATCCAAAATTACGAAAATTTCAAATAAATTTTTTTTGAGAGTAATTAGAAAATTATAGTTGCGTAGCTCAAATTTAAAAAATGATCAACCGGCTTACCACTTCGAAGAACTTCTTTCTATAAATATCCAAATCTAAATTAAAAAAAATTGAATATTTCATTTGTATACTTTCTTTAAATTTTTTTAGAATTTTAAATATTTTGCATTTTTTTTTAAATTTGCATTTTCTAAAATGTCTTAATTCAGTATTATGGTTATTTAAGTTTATTAAATTTCTGGAATGCTTCTTCATTTTATTAGTAAGCCTTTTGATAGAATTGCAGAAAAAAGGGATTTATTTTAAGAAAAATTATTATATTGTAACCGTTTTCAGTGGGATATAGTTTCCAATACATTAATGATAATGTCTTTAGACCTTTAAATAACTTTTTATACAAACGTTAAATTATAAAATAAATAAGTTTTTTGGAGAATTAGAGGGAGAGATAGAGAAGAGAGAGTAATTTTTTTAATTCTGTACGTTACAAAAATACATTAAACGCCAACAAACATTCCACATATTCTTGCTCATAACATTTCATCTGCAAGACTTTTCATTGAATTCGGAATCCATCCTAACACACTAGTTTTCCGTCATATAATGATACACCTTTAAACTGTGAAGCCATGTCATGACCTTTCATAATATATCTCAAAAATATTCGAAATATTTTTGTTCTATGGTTTTTATTCAAATAACTATACATTATGCATAAAATTAGGAGTGATATATATATATATATATATATATATATATATATATATATATATATATTTCAGATGCAATCGATTTGGATCTATACTTATCGGGGAACAAATTTATATTCACTACATTATGATTATATATTATATTCCGCAACAAGATATTAAAACCCATTTAAGACTGGCGTTGCGAAAACACAACATTAATTTCTGTATTTTTTAAAGGCATGTTCTAAGTTTTGTACGTCTACAGTAACATTTTTCTGTTATTCTCCATACTTTAATTGATCAAAATAAATTTTTGTTTCCACATTTGCCTGCTTTTAGCACTTGCAGAAAATTGTTTTCTCTGGTGTTTTGAATGGGAAAAATGACTAATTTCAATAATAACCTTAGATAGCAGCACATGTTAATTTCCGATTTGATGCTGTTCCAAGTTTACTAGAGACTAAAGAACAAAATGGCTTCAACAGGTAAGGCATAATTTTTGTTTTTATGTTTCACAATTCATATTTTTTTAAATGTTGCGAAAACGCAACATCAGTGCAATATGTATTATTTAAGATTTTGATATGCGGCCTAGTTTTATGCAGTAGATTGGTATTTTTTTCATTTCAGATAAGTTTGTCTCTAGAAAAAAAGCGATTTTTGACATTGGAGTATTTTCATGGGCTAGATTATGATGATATTTCAGAATCGTCCTCAACGTAAGCTAATGATGAATCATAATTCGTCATTATCCCTTTAGATCCGGATGATTTGACGGTTGAAGAAGCTATTAATAATAATATTTTATGTGAAAATGTCGAATCCCCTAAAGATATTGCAGGTGAAATCGACATTTTTTTCTAATATATGTAAAAGTAAGCAATATAGTAAGAAAAAGGAGCATATTGTATGGGAAAAATGGAGACTCCTACATGGATGTAAAGAATTCTAAAATAAGTTTATTAGAGATCTATATCTTTGAGAGAGGCATATTCTTTTGATAAAAAGTCTTGTTAAGGGTCTAAGAAATGCAGATGAATTCTGTTTACCTGAAACTTTACATATTGGAAGACCATCTTCAATTCAAAATCTAATTCTCAACGAAACTCGGAAATACCGTATGGACCATATTATTACTAAAAATAGTGAAATAAACAAAAAAATGTAAACACTCAATGTCAACAAGTCAAACAATTACTGTATGTAATAAGTGTAATGTACCTCTTCACGAGAAATGTTTCAAAGATTTTAAAAAAATTAAAAAATTTTATACTCTTAAATTTTTATATTTTTTAAAGTTTTATACCGCTTTGGACTGTTGTTGCGAAAACGCAACATTTTGTAACTCTCGTAAAATTAAATTTAATTTTATGGAAACAACTTATTTGTGTAATTAATGTTCTAAGGGGTGTTAAAAAACTGTTGGTGCATTTCCGATAAAGGAAACATGGAGCAGTCCTAAATGGGTTAAAATAATTATGACCAAAGCATAGAAGTAGATTTATTAGATTATGATAAACAAGTATACTGTTTGAATTATATGGAAACAAGTATATTATTTGACAATCCAAAGCCATATATTTTGCATCGAAAGTACTTACTCCTGGCACAATATAATATTTGCAATAATATAGTATTAGGAAAGAAGAAATCGATGAGAATTGAGAAGTACTCCATTCAAGAGACGTTGTTAACACTCGTAAATGTCAATGATTGACTAACGAAAATCTTTTGTTGGTTTGCAGTTGAAGCTGCCTTTTCCCATGGACATTTTAGTTTATCCCAAACTGTTTTAGTCAGTTCCCAATATTAAAATCAAGCACAGATCCAAACTTCCTTGGCGCATTTTCACTATACTTGTGTCCCCATTTGATTCAACACATATTGAAATTTTGAATAAGCTTTATTAAAATTTTTAATCAGTTTTCTTTCAAATGAACATTATTTTAAGTATCGATGTTAAGTATCGATACGTAGATATAAATTAATAAAATTTTCTGACATATTTCTCCATTCAAAATATAAAATTGAATTTGATCAACTATGCAAAGGTAATAAAGCCATAAAAGGGTGTCAGTATTTTAGGATTCATTCTAAATGTTATAATAATTATAGATTAACTATTTGATAAGTTTTAAATGTTATATTAAATATTTGATGTACATTTATAGTGAATTTGCTCAGTTTAAGTCTAAAGCTTATTCCAGGCTTTTCTGTGAATTAAATTGCAATTCTTGATTAAATTAACTATTGATAAAATTTCAATTATTGCAAATTGATGTAACTTACTTCAGTAGCGAGCTTTGTTTCCTTAAATCTTTCAAAGCAATGTGTGAACTGGATTGTATCTATGGTGTATAGTTCTTCAGAAGAGAGCCGAAACTTGTTGAAAAGGATTATTTCCTTCAGGCATATAAAACTGGAATATAATGCACTGGCAATAACATTTTTTACTGCAGTGTAAAAATATCATGGATAAACCACTGAACTGCAAAAATCCGAAACGAATTGCATCATAACTGAGGAAGAAATCACAGATTAGATCCTTTTTACGGGTGAAAATGGCAAAGATATTTTTGATCAAGTATATTATTTTTTTTCGCACTTCGGGGCATCTGAGAGAAAACGAAGAAGTGAGAATACCAATAATTATTTTGTTTTATATATACACAATAGATTGCACATGAACTTATGCTTCACCTTTATATTTAAGTGTAAATCAGACAAAACTATGCAGCTTCATACCTTAAATGAAATCATATTACTAAACAAACATTTCTTCCATTGTTAAAACACTTTAAAAAAGTCAAATGTCAAAGAGATAATTATTTTCCCCATATAAAATGTATAGTCACGTAATTATACAAATTGCTTATATTTCAATTTTTGAAGTAAAATCCAAGAAATAATATTGGTCTTTCCATACACAAATAGTATGATTGTTATATTGTATATTTTATTTAGACAATGGCTTTTCAAGAGAAAAAATTAAAATTTATTATTTACAAATTATCTTGCCGAAAACGTATAGGCATTTGGTTTATAGCCTTAAGAATTGAAGAACAAAACTATTCATGCTAAATAAGAAATTAACAAACAGTTATATCTGATACTGATTAAACGCATATACAAATCCTGGAACACGACCTCGTGGGAGGGATCCTTATTCAAATGTATAGATTCCACAGCATATCGAGCAGTCTTGGGCATATATATATATATATATATATATAATATATATATATATATATATATATATATATATAGATATATATAATTATATACAACCTCTGACATAAAGTTCGGTGAATGAAGTCAGAACGGCCGATCTGGCAACACTGGAGAAACAAAACGCTGCACCTGCGTAGCGGTAGGTGTTGACCATCTGCCCCCACCGTTGTTCAGTTGAGCGTCGTTTGTGTTCCGTGTAAACATGTTTTACAAAGTGCTTGTTAGTGCGTTTGTTCCGTGCGGCAAATCGTTACCCAGAATTTAGGGATGAGGAAAACGTGTTGGTCGTCTTGTGCCACATCACTTGTATGACGATCACAAGCAGGCACGTTTAGAGGCTTCACAGGATTTTGTCGAAACGGCGACACCAAACTTCTTGAACTGTATTGTCACTGAGGTGAAACGGGTCAAAATTTCAATCTACCCTTCAGCATTCATTTCTTGCCCTCAGGTAGAAATTCCTTGTGGATAATGCCTTGACTATCAAAAAAGGTAGTGAGCATCGTTTTGATGCGTGATTTTTCTGCTCGGAACTTTTTCTTACGAGGTGATGCAGGAGAAAAACCATTCCATGCTTTGCCGTTCGTTTCAGGGTCGTACCTGAGGACACCATGACTCATTCTCAGTGACAATACAGTTCAAGAGTTTGGTGTCGGCATCCGCCGTTTCGACAAAATCCTGTGAAGGCCTCTAAACTTTATTGTCAGAGGTTGTATATATATATATATATATGTGTGTGTGTGTGTGTGGTATGTGTGTAAAGGACTATTTCCTCTATTTTCTAGAAATGATTTTGTTTCATCGAATCTCCGAACAAGAAATGGAATTTTTCGAACATTCAAAAAGATCGTAGGAAACTCTAAAATCTTCAAGAACTATGTGGGGTTTTATAGACTGATTTAAAATATTTTGGATGTATAATACATGTCTCAAAGTTCATTGCTGATAAACGTATAGTTGCATACATACACACACATTCAGGTATCCAACTACGCTCGGAGCCCTTTATTTGAAAAGTGTACTTTCGAGAATTTTTCTCTTATTTTTCGAAGGAATATAACACCAAAACCTCGAAAATTATGAAAAAATACACATTAACTATGCAAAGTTTGTGAACTAAACACCACCACTGGTGCCCACCTCAGTTTCGACTGATCACCCTCATAGGTGACATCTTGGGGATAGTACGTTCTCCCGCTCTCTCTGACGTCAGCGAAGGACTTTCCGGTCTACTGATTCAACATGTCCATTTCCGGACTAGACTCGAAGGTATTTAATAGTGTTCGTTCGTATTCGAACTGAGCACCCCTAGTCCCAAGCCTAACGCGCAACCACCAGGTTACCTTGTACCACAATGTTTGTAAGTTAAAGGCTCTTAACCGAATAACTAATTCTCTAGTCTAGGCATAATAGCAATCTTTCAGGGCTTAAACATTTATATCAATACCTTGACATTTGCCTCAATTTTACGAGGCGCATCCACTAAGGAAACGATTGGATGTAATAATATTTAGGAAGGAGTTTCTGAAAGATTTTTATTGCCAAATGTTAAAACGTATATTACACTTTCCTACGCAGTCGGCATAATTATTGAGGAATTTGTCGTATCGTAAGATTATCTTTTATATTTATTGTTTGAAGAAATTTATCGCCAACCTATTCATCCACTCCTTCACAACCTACTTTGTTTCCTGATCACTCTGTAGACTCTGACCGACCAAAAATCTATCCAGGAGAGAAACAAATGGTAATCGCTAGGATCTGGGTCGGAACTATAAGGGGATTGATCAAAAATTACCTAACCAAACTCTCCAAGCAATGCCTGTGTACCGCCGGTGTTGTGCGGTTGCGCGTCATACTCCAGCAGACAGTAACCCACGCCATTGAATCTGAAATGCTCGACTCAGCTTCTTAAAAAGTTTCCCAGTAGGATTCAGCCTTTATGACTGTACCTTAATGGTCCTACTTTCCCATTTAAGGCCGTACAGCACGAACATTTTTTGCGTTCAAAGATCTTATCACCTAACCGCTCTTCACAGCTGTTTCGATTTTTGATTTTGATGTCCACTTTAAACTGACACAGTAAAGCGTGGTAACTATATTAAACAATATAATTTGCATCAAATGAAGCACCAGTCGTTCTAAAACCAAATGACTGCGGCTTCGTTAAAATGACGTGACCTGCGCATGATCTATGAGCAATCGGTTCTTACTTTGCGTATTTCAAATCTTAATAATTCCACTAACAAAAGTTTTATCTTAAGAAAAAGATAAATGAGAAAATGCAATTTTAATGATTTGAAAATCCTTTTTGACTTAATTTGTAAGTATTTATTAATCTTCTTTAAACATAACTTTTTAATTATCTGATATATCTGATTCATTCGCATCAATTTTTATTAAAATTTATGATTATGTCATTTTAAATATGTTACTGGGGGTATCAATTTTCTGATCCTCTTTTATAATTTTTTTTTTCATACAGAAAATCTTAATAAAATATTCGTAATTCTTCTTAATCCTCATATAGTATTGATGCATTTTGTGTCTTAATTATTCAAAAATTTTCCTACTTTAACGTTTTTTTATAATGTATAATGAACAACCCATGATTAAATCTAATATTTAATCTCAACGTAGAGGATAATTATCTACAAGTATTTGTTTTACATGCATTTAATGAAATAGAAAATATTAGTCGAGTTATAATGTTATCACTCTTCTTTGCCAGAAAAACCAGGGATCACGCAATGAATTTTCTTCCTTTGATTTCTGAAATATTTTTTACAGAGCGTATTAACTGAATATTCCTGGAAATTTTAACTTTACAAAAATTTTGAATTTTTACTTCCATTTGACATATTAGTTAGCGGAAGTGTTTGCTTGAATGTCAGAAAAAATTTATCTATGTCGAAATCTTATCAGTCATTAAAGAGTATATGTCTTTCATTAATCCTTTTAATGAGTATTTCAAGAAATATATTTAATACACACAAGACTTTAAATATACATGAGATGTACATAATGTCTAAACAGCTAATCAAGATATAATATTATAAATTACATAATATAAATATAGTGCAATCGTGGTGTCGAGTGGACATTGCCGGTCATTCACTCAAATGAAGATGCAGATGTCTCACGAAAGACGTTTATTTAACACACAACACACACACAAAACAAAAATAATAAAATTAATACACAGATGAAGCTTTATGACACAGCCTACTCGCTAAGAGCATTTCTGTCTCGTTGAGAATCGTCACATAAAGCCTTTGCAACGCCTCTAGCCTAAGGGCCTGTACGCATAGAATACGTCAGCGTTCACGTAAAATGTTTCAACCAATCATATACCAATCATAGACCAATTTGACCGATCAGTACTAACGGAATATTTAAGGGGATGGTAGACTTTCAAATTACCAAAAATCGAGCAAAATTGGAATTTTTTTGGGGGTGTATTAATATTTTAAAAACATGTAAATATGGAATGAAATGCATTAAAAATGTGTAGTGAAAAGAAAAATGAAAAATTGGTGGCTTTAGAGTAGTAAGTATTAAAGGTAGATAAAAAATTATCTTTTAAATGACTTTTTCTCAAAATGAGAAATTTCCAGATTTGCAAGTCTTTAAAATGCTCCTCGCGTCATAATTTTTGACGAAATTTTATGAAATTTATAATAAATTTATGTAATACATCAAAATAAAGTTATGTATCCATTTTAGGATTCGAGGTCATTTAGGTTATAAAAGTTTAACTTTAGTGTAGAAAAGTACAAAAATTTCGCGAAAATTCAGAATACAAGCATAAAAATATTTTCTAAAAATTAACTATTCAACGAAAGTACAAAAAAATACATAACTTTGTTCAGAAAGTATTTATAAGCATATAAATGCAAATTAAGGGGAAAAGTTTAAAATTGAGTCGCAAGGAGCATTTTAAAGAAGGGTAATTAATTTAAATTTTTTAATTATAAAATATTTTTTTTAAATATTTATAAAATTTTATAAGGTGTTTAATATTGTTATACTTTAATGAATATATATGCAAAATTTCATATCTCGTGGTAAAAATTTCAAAAATCGTTTTGAAAGGTCCACCATCCCCCTAACTCTGACGCTGATAGATTCTATGTGAACAGGCCCTAATTCAATAAGCGTGCGTCCTCTGGCTCTTTCAAACCTCAACTACCAATATATTGCCTTGGCCTTCAGCAGCCGTCGGGGATCGCACCTGTCTCCCTGGAATTACCTCTTTGGTAACTCACCGTCCTGCAATCGCTTTTCTTGGAGGCACATTCTCCTATTTTGTCTGTGTTGACCAACGCTCCTGTGTGGCCTCTATATTTCGGCAACTCTTTCTGTATCTCAGTATCAGGCACAGCCTCTGTCTAGCTAAAAGCGCCTGATACTAAAATAAGCATTACGATTTCTAGCTATTTTATGTTATAACATAAAAAGGTTACCAAATTCATACAGTACATATATGACTGTAATATTTCCCTCAGCCAAAAATTGAAAACGCTGTGTTTTGGTTCTGTTTAAAAACAGAGCAAATATAACAGGAAGAAAGTTTAGATAACTTTTTTGAAACAATGATGAGTTTCAAATGAGACAAGGAGATAATTGACATTATATTAAAGTTAGGAATACAATTAATTAAACCTATTTGAAATATCTAAAAACCAGAGTATATATTTGATGATTGTCAATATTTCATCAACGACTGAAAATTGCTATTTACCACCTTAAACAAAATTTGTCCCCAGGAAATATATAATTTTTTTTCCGAAAAAACAGCATTTTATACAGGCATAGTATAATATAATTACATATAATGTCTGGGGCATTTTTTATTAACTCTTATTTATTATTACCTCTATCATGATGTTTGTCAAAATGGTAAAAAAGAAAAAAAACATGTGATATAATCTATATATAAAACATTCAGTGACTGGCTGACTGACGGATAACGCACAGACCAAACCTCTGGACCTAAAGTGCTGAAATTTTGCATGGCGATTCTTCTTATAGTGTAGTCTTATAATCTTAGGGAAATTCTTATAGTGTAGGCACCCATTATATAATATGGGTGCAATAAGAAAGAATTTTTGAAAATTTTTTCTTAGATTTTTTAAATTAAATTTTTAAGCTGTTTTTGTACATTTTTTGAGTTTGCATATAAAATATTAATTTGAAGCTATAAAATGTGGATTACGAGAAATATCATAACATTCCTTTAAAATGAAATATTTGTCGAATCTTTTCCTCCATTTTCTCATTTTTGGTGAATTTTTAAAATTAATTTTAAGAATTTAATTTATTAAAGGCTGATCACGTGGTTTCTTTTCTTTTTGGGTGATACTTTATATTAATTTTGCGTCACGTGCATAACAACGAAATAAATTGTGAAAAAAAATATTGAAATACGGTAAAAGATAAAATTTAACCACTAGACTCATTGAGATGGAAGTTTTGAAGGATTTAGTTCAAAATAATATGTTTTACAGGATATTAAACATAACAATTAATGCAAACATGACCGGTGTATTTAATGTGAATATTTTCTTCTTCATTATTTTGTTTATAAAAATATCCGTTACGATTTTTTATAATATATATTTTTTGGCATTAATTGTATACATTTACCGCTCTATTTAATTTTGGAATGTACTCCGTAGCGATGGGCACGGGTATTCAACTAGTTTTTATAAACAGTAAAACCTTCCTATATGGGGGCCGGTAATAATTCTGAAAAAATGTAACCGTTTTCATGGATGGCTGTGAAATTAGTTTCTTCCATAAAATTGGTCTGTATTCGGCTCTGAACAAAATATGGCCGTTTAGTTGGGTGACCGTCGAGTATGATGGCCTGGAACAGAAGTTTCATTGCCATATATTTTGAAGTAAAAATTCAGAAAAATTTCAGCTAATAAACACACATTTTGCATTTCTGAAAGTCTAATAATCCAATTTTAAGTAGGACAAACAATTTAATATTTTCCTCAGAATTCTAGATTATTATTTCAGAGCATATTAAATGGCATTCCTGGAATTTTAACTGTACATTTTTTTTTTCACATTAACAATATTAGTTGAAGACGTGTTTGCTTGACTGTCTGAAATGAATTATCTATGTCGAAATTTCACAATCATTAAAAAGTATATACACACCACACACACACACAATATATATATATATATTATATATATAATATGTATGTATGTATGTATGTATGTATCATTAATCATTTTATTAAATACTTTAACAAATACAATTTGACTCACACATGTAATACAGAAGACGTATATATATTTAGTATATGTGAACGACTAATGAAGACAGATGATAATTTAACATTATATAATATAAGCATTACGATTTCTAACTATTTCCTGTATAACATAAAAATGTACAACTTTATATACAGTAGACAGCTGTCTGCAATATTTCCCTCAGCTCAGGGTTTTGGTACTGTTTCAAAAAATACTAACTATCACAGGAAGAAAGTTCAAATACTTTTTGAAATGACCAGGGAATCAAAGCAAGACAAGAAAATAATTAACTTCTTATTAAAGTTGAAATATAGATAATTAAACCTATTGCTTTTGAAAATCTGGAACCGGAGTGTCTTTTGATGGTTGTCAAATATTTCCTCACAGACCCGAAATTCTTTATAACCATATGGAAGCAAAATATTTTCATGGGAAAAACATAGACTTTATTTCCGAAATAGATTTATTCTCAGTATTTTTCATTACCTCTTATTTTTTAATCATCTCATTTTTAAAGTTCGTAGGAAAATGAGAAAAAAAAGTGTGATATTTTATTTCATATGTATCTTTTTAAGTAAACAGTCAGGACATTTTAACTAATATATACACTTTTTTCATTTCTGAAAGGCTACTTATACATTTTACGTTGAAGCCTAAAATTATATTTCTTAGTTTAACGGAATTTTATGTAAGTTCCGAACACACATTAAGGGAGAAAGACAGAAAGAGAGACAAAGAGAAGAAATGCAAAAATAAACATTTCTGATCTTTAATGCTTAAGTTACCCCTAAAATACAAACATAAATAACCAGTAAGAAATGCTATAAAACGATTGATTTCTTTTGAAGTTCTCCTGAAAAATAGGTCTGTTATACAAATTTCGTATAGAATTTCTTTTTCATTTCAATGTTAAGTCCAACGCCTATATCCACATAATTTAATTGTTGGTTGGGCGCAATATGGACAGAACCTCCCCTAACAAAGCTACAGAAAACAGACTTTCTTGGCATTGGATGAACTCCAAGCATGTTTTGTGCACGAGTTTAGAGAGGGAAGTTACCTTTTCCCTCAAAATGTGTCACTTTGAACGGGATTGTCAACAGGCAATACTTTTGGCTAAAGGTGAGAAATGAGGAATGTAGTTTTCCACCAACACCATGTATGTGTTTTTCTAATGACATCGGGTGTTTAGATCTGTAAAGTGCATATATACTTTGTTAGAGATTGGATGAACAGTAATCTACCCAGATAAGCTATTTCCAGTCAGCATCTAAGATCACCAGTTTGTCGAGGGAAAAAGATGGATCAATTCTACAATAATATCCCAATAATTCTGTATTGAAAACAAATTGCTAGCAAACGTAGGTGTTCAACTAGAGGCATGAACCATAAACCCACCCGTAAAAAAAATTATGGAGCTTTAACTAAGGGCCTGTTCACACAGCGTCCGTTAGTTTCAGCGTTACTCGTATTGACATATTTTAAACCAATCGCAGATCTTAACAATTTCGTGGGTAATCGTTTGGAGGTTTGTAATTTCTTAAATATATTTCAATACGTGTAACGCTAACGCTGACGGATTCTATTGAACAGGCCCTAAGAATCTGAGTTCTAACAGATATATTATACAATGAGAGAGCTAAGATGATAGCAATATAAAGCGTGGAAGCATATACATCACCCTAAAAGACAGGTTATTTAACACAAAATTAATCATTATATTCTTTGTTGTTTATTAAATATAGTTATCAATCATGTAGGATCAGAAAATATAGAATTTTTTTGTTTGCTTTTGTTTCTTATCATATATTACATTTGTCATTTTTTTATTTATATGATAGAGATATCACTTTCCGTTTTATACTTTTATCCATATAATTTAAATATTAAAATGGGTAATCGTCATTTTCGTTATGAAAAATTGGAATCTCTTTTTCACATAGTGGAAGAAATAAGAAAAATGAGATTTGATTTTTTTTCCCCTTTTTACACTTTCATTCATACTTTAAAAATGTAGAGAGATAAGCAGTGTCCTAAAATATGGTTTCTTTTTTTATGTCAAATCCTGTATTTTTAAAAACTATTGATTTTTATTTTGTACATACGAAATTAATTTAAATGAAATGTAATAGCAATAATTTCTGTTAAAGTGTTTAGAAAAGGAGGTAGATAACCGCCAAATACTTCTTATCTATAAACGTTTTTAATCAAGTTCAAAGGAAAGATGAAGTGCACTTCATTGTACCTAATGAAATACATTCATCAAAGACTTTGTATCCAAGGAATTTAGTATTTCTCGGGAAACTGAGGCTATCTGGTTTACTAAAATGTATTCTAATATTGCCCTGAACTTTTCGTGAAATTCATGTGCACATTTACCATCTCATTTAATTTTTATACTGGTGGAAAAATGCATTTTGCAACGGGACCTGACATATTGCGAAACTGTGCAAAAGGCAACAGAAGAAAATATGGGAAAGCTTATTAGCTATAGGCGAAAATAGAGATAATAAATTCAGTAGTCTTTTTAGTGCTTCATCTGTGAATGGCATGTAAGAAATTGCCTCTCAATGAACATATTACAGTTTTATATTAAGTATCAAGATAGTTCTTGAACAAAAGTATACACAATAATGAAGTAACAGTGCAATCAAAAAGTTGATTGACCAGTCTACAGTATGGCTAACTAATCAATGAAAAATTAAAAGTAAACTCATTCTGAGTAGTCACGATTGAAATTTTTTGAGGATTTTACTATCTGTGATCGATCTGAATCTAAGCCGAAAATGCATACATATAAGCAAATAACCGATATGGATGAGATAAATATTTTAATATTATTAGATGAAAACGAATATTTTATTCATTTATTGAGTTTTATGTTGGAAAATCTAATTTGAAAAAGCGTCATGCACTGATAAAATTTCACACATAGATAATAAGAATGAATTGTAAAGTATGCATTTATTCATATAATTCCATTTGATATAAAATTATTTCATATTTATATATCTTCCAAGAAATTACCTTCTTGTATGAGAACATAGGGCCTTTGAAACAAAAAAATTTACATTCCTGTTACCTTACACATTATGAGATTCTTTTTGTTGCGAAAAACATAATTTAATGCAGAAATGCTTTAAAGGATTTTTTCTTATCACTTTTTCGATAATCTTATAATATGCAATTGATTTTAGACTTTATGACATTGAAATTTTACGTGATCTAAAAGTGCATACGACTCGAGAATAAAAAATTTTCAGATCTAGTCTCAGTCCAGGTTGACGTTTTTATTTTTTCGTCACTGTCTTTTATCTTGTTTAGTAAATGAACAACAAAAGGCTATAAAAGAGAGAGAATCAATGGAAAATTCCGTTACTATTATAAGTTGGCTAATCTCTCTTAAATTATTAGTTTTCTCAGAAAAATATTTTTAATAAAATTATATTTTTTATTATAAATTTGGTATTTTATAACTGTAAGGTATACACAAGATTCGATTCACAAGAATCGAACTTTTGAGTGAATGAATTAAAGAAGCTGCTTGGGATATGCTAATTTCGGCATACGCGCTTAGTATAAATACCATGCAGCGTCATTAATAAAAAAAGGTTGTTACGGTTGAAAAGGTGTTTCCTGCGCTAGTGCTTAGGAGGCCCAAAGTTTACGTGGCAGTACTGCTGGTTTGACTCTCTGCTGGGTTGTCAGTATTGAAAAATATATTGTTCTTGAAAGCTGTATTTATATATTCCGTACAAGTGGTACGTATGCTTATTGCTGTAAAGGCAAATTCTATATGTGCAACGAATTCAATAAACATTGTTTCATGTTAAACTGTGTTTGCATCAAATTCATTTAGAGTGCCACTTCAAATTATATAAACCCAAGTCTGGGTAGAAGTGAGCTTAAAAACTCTATATAACTTATTGAAGAATTTTAAAAACAAATGTATTTTTTGATTGAAGTTCATCTAATAAACGTCCCCTCTTTTATCAACTTGTTATTTATTTAAAGGGTCGTTTTCGAATCTTTTAAGTACTGTTAGAAGAGAAATACTAGATTAGAATGATTAGACATGCTTCTTTGCTGTAACAGTTCATTAAATGTTATTACAGAAAATTTAAAAAATTTCATCCCTTTTTTAAAATTAATAATCATTCAAGTATCATTCAAATGCTATTCGGAAAGAAATGTTCATAGAAAATAGGTCTCTACTATTTATTTATTGTTGAACACGGGCACTTGTTATTCTATTGTAATATTTTATTATTCTTTTGCATTGAAATAATAAATAATCCTTTCGATATCTTCCAAATGCAACATAGCGATAAATCTTTCTACGGCAAATATTTGTGGTATCTTCTTTGTACAAAATTTCACAGCAATTTATTTTTGAGCTACCGATGTTATAATTTCTTGCGCAGTGTCTTTTATTTTATGCTGTCTGTTCAGTATAATTTAAGAAAAATTTAATTGTACACAATGTTTTATTATAAGCACATTTAACACTTTTTATTGTCTTTTAAATTTCATTATTATACGAATCTCTTCTTTTTTAAGGAGGTTCAAATTTTGAAACATATTCTTCACTAAAAAAATATCTATCAATAAATAGTGATCACTATGTTATAAATTTTAAAATTTTGTCTGTTCAATTAAACGAAATTCGAATACAAGTTAAACATGTAAATACCTATGCCAGAGCTTTATAATAATGAGGATGATAATATAAGGATGATTGTACATGTTTGAAAATACCTAAGTTTATATTTTAGTTTAAATTTTTAGTTAAATTGTACTTTTAAATTTCGGAGGGAAGTAGATCTTCGTTATAGCTACAGCGTCGTAGAAACATACTTTTCATGAAACAATCACAACTTATCGACTGCTAAATCTGAAATTAAAAAGGAATGCTTGCAGTATTGTAACACACTCATACATTTCCTTTTCTGTTACATTATAAAATATTTATGTTGAAAACTCAGAAAGCAGGGTAATATTTTTCGAAGAACAAAACAGATCTGTATATAATAGAATATATTTGTGATCCTCGTGCCATTACCTTAGGGTAATATAAATTCTAAAGTTTAGGAAAAAGACACGTATTTAATAATTCTTCTAGTATTTGAATAATTTTAGGACACCCGCTTGGGAAAGCTGAGCTCCTAGCATGAACTGGTATTAGTGTTTTCGATGCTATATGAGATATTTCAAAACAGCTACATATTTAAAGCTACACATTTAAAGAACTTATTGTTGCATTTTTTAAAAAGGAATAATGATTATCATATTTTAATAAAATTACCCTTGGGAAAAAAGACAATGTCTTTGAATTATTTTTTTCTAATTGTAAATTTAGAAATTTTTATATTTTTATTCTTTCAGTCCATATTTTACTTCGAAAGAAATTCTGGAATATCCAACTAGGAAAAATTATAAAAAACACTTACTTTCCAAATACGAGGATTTCAGTAAGGCTTTTAACTTTTCATTAAAATGTAAAAGCATGTGACCTAAATGTGATGCCATTTACATAGCCAAAAAGAATTTACTCAAGCTGTTCTTTCAGATTCTTGATAGACTTGATGTTAGAAATTGCAAGCAGAGGAATTTGAATTAAATGCAGTTTTTAGATTAGCAACCATAATAGGTGGAATATACAGGGTGGTCATAAAAAAACTTTGCCGATATATGGACCTCTAGTGGCCGTTCCGTTCAACCTATCGAGATGAGATTTCACATATAATTATTCAGAGATATGAACTCGGGATTCCGTGAATGTCAACAACATGGCGCTCACGGTTACGGTTATTGGTACAGAAACTCGAAATTTTCAATACGCAACAGCCACTTTTCCCCTCGCAAAATGCTCAGCGCATGCGAAAACCTTAAAAAGCATTGGAACCGTACGTGTATCATAAAAAACGGACGCGTTATGGACGCACAAAAAAAGCTCTTCGAATGGCTAACAAAAACGATATATGGACCTCTAGCGGCTGTTCCTTTCAACCTATCGAGATGAGATTTCAGATATAGTTATTAAGAGGTATGTGCTCGGGAGTCTGAGAACGACAACAATGTGACGCTCACGGTTACGGTTATAGGTATAGAAACTCGAAATTTTCAAATAGCAACGCCCACTTTTTTCCCGTCGCAAAATGCTCAGCGCATGCGAAAACCCTAAAAAGCGTTGGAACGGTACGTGTATCACAAAAAACGGACCCGTTATACACGCACAAAAAAACAGCTCTACGAATGGCTAACAAAAGCACGATCAGCGAGCTTTTATCCGTTTTCTACGCTGAATATCTGTTGAACGGCGTTCTGTGATTGGTTTATAGCCTCTGTCATATGCAAATTTCCTCCGTGCGACCCGATCGTGTCATTATTGGCTGTTCGCAGAGTTTTTTTTGTGCGTGCATAATGCGTCCGTTTTTTGTGATGCACGTACCGTTCCAACGATCCTTAGGGTTTTCGCATTTTGTGACGGGAAAAGTGGGCGTTGCCATTAAAAAACTTCGAGTTTCTATACCTATAACCGTAACCGTGAGCGTCACTATGTTGCCGTTCTCAGAATCCCAAGGTCATATCTCTGAATAACTATATCTCTAATCTCATCTTGATAGATTGAACGGAACGGCAGCTAGAAGTTCATATATCGCCAAAGTTTTTTATGACCATCCTGTATATTAAAAATAATGGGAGCTGATATTATTCATTAGGCTTTGTCTATTTCCTCGCCCGTCGTACTTCATGAGTCTATCCTCACCTATTCGGATTTAATTCTTCTAATATGCTATTCAGCATGTAAATAATTACGAAACTGAGTAAGATTATTACGATTTATAAAATCCAAACCCAGTTAAGATTCAATGGTGTTGTCCGTCTGTCTATCATCACCTATTTGTATCAATATTCTTCTAAGATAGTATTCAGTGCTTAAATAAAATACGAAACTGAGTAAGTTTGTTAGACGATTTATAAAATATTTCATAACTACTTATCCTTTGAACACAATTTATAAATAAACGGTAATTTTAAGTCAAAGATTTTTAAACATTTTAATCCCACATTTCCAGTTTTACATCTTATTGAGAAAACCAGCAAGGACGTTTAAAAATTATAAACTGTTCCATTTATCATTCGTTGCATTATTATTTATTCAATATAAAATTCCTTAAACCACCAAAAGTAAACAAAAATGTATGCTTTCATTTCTTGCTTAATGTAAAAATATGTCATAGTTAAAAAAAATGCGTGAGACACATATATTTTTTTTTTCTTGAAAACCTTTATCCGGATTTTAACTCAATAAATTTAATTGCAGTTTTTATGGTTAATCGTAGCTCTTACGTCATTACTGCAATTAGCTAGTGTTTCAAGCTAACTGCCTATGTTCGAAGCCAATTTTTTAAGAATTTTTTGGTCTTTTATGACAAAATAGCACTTAAAAATTAAAAATGAATAAAAACTTATCTGTAAATACTATACATTTTTATAAATTGGTCAATTTGAAGTAATTGTTAATGAAATTTAGCTAAACACCTATCGCTCTGCACAAAATTCTAATGTTACTATTTTAATTTCCTTCTCACACATGATACATATGACAGTTAACTTCAAAATGACCTACAATCTAGGAGAAGTTAATGTAAAAATAATAATTTTAATGCAAAAATAATACAGACAATTTTATGTTCCAGTATGAAAATTTTCCCCGATTCGCCATTCTTTTCCTTATAAAAAGAACCCCAAATGAAAAACTACTTATTATATATCAATTATTGTGCGTTATTTCATTAACAATAGCATCTAAAACATCTCCTGAAAATGTTATCAAATTATGCATTATATAGAATCATGATAAAGGTAGAGATTTGTGCTAGAAAACATAATTCTGAGAAAAATGTATATAAAGTTGTTTGTCACTTCAATTTTGTAGCAGATGTTTTTTAAAATAGCTATAACTCTGCTTCTAATTGATGTAGAATGAAAATCAAACGGTTTTGAAAAGTGAAAAGATTGAATTATACGATTCTTGCAAAAAATAAAATTTATCATAATAGTCAAAAAATGACATTTTCAACGTAGGCAGTCACCTTAAACTTTCGCTTTCGGAAATACAAGTGCAATTATTTATTATGCAAAAAGTAATTATATTTATTCTATTTTTAATACTTCAAGAAAAAAGAACAGTTTTTTAAAGATAAATTAGAAAGTATGTTTTTAAATACGTAATAGTAACAATATACTTAAATGTGTATTTTTAACTATTTTTTTTTCAAAATGAATAACACAAATTTTGCCCTTCGATTTATAACTATAAAACATAATTCGTAGAAATTACCATGTGTATGTCTCTACCTGTTAGTTCACACTTAAGGGAAGTTGAGTACTCATTAAGTTTTTTTGATAAAATTTTGTGTCAGTTTTCTTGTCATTGAATGATTATGCATATTACAATAATTGATTTTTCCTTAACGCTTTGACGTTTGAAAGAGTTTATAAAGGCATTCATAGAAGATATATGGAATTGACCGTGAGGAATATTTCAATCTGTAAGATAATTCTAGAAGGGAATAAAGTCTGTGCTTGTGTATGGCAATTTACAGTATCTTAGATTCAATTCGCTAATAGCGAAACATTGAATTATATAGTTTCCATTTTAGTTTATTTGAAAGTAGCTACTAATGAAGCAAACTTTGGCTTTTGAAGTCAACGCAGAAATAGAAATTTACAGACGAATAATAGCAATGTATAGTATTGCTTATACGGACTTAAAAATTGTGTACAGCGGTCTTTGTTTGTAATTAACAATTTACAAACAAAGACCCCTTACACAATTTTTAAGTACAGGGGACTTAAAAATTGTGTACAGGGGTCTTTGTGTACAGGGGTTTGTTTAAAAATTGTGTACAGGGGTGAAATAAAAATTCCATCATCTTGTGATATGTAAAAAGTTGCAGCGAATACATGATTAATTTGTCGGATTCGTGATTTGCAGGGCTACTGTGTCTTTTACAAACTATGTAAACCCAAAATTCCGATAGCATAAAATTGATATGTCGCTTACCAAGTTTATTCCAATTCGGCACTTCTAAACAGCTAAATACTCCCATAACAACAGAGGCATTGGATATTCAAGAATTTTCATTACATACCAAAGCTTTGGGAAATCAGATCGAATGTAAATCCGAAATGGACAAAATGAAATTCTTGATAAGTACATTAATCTTCCTTAAAATTAATGTGCAAGGAAACCAAACAGCAGTGCTAATTAAAAAGGGATCAGACATACCATATCATAACGAGACATTCAGATTGTTTAATTAAAAAAAAATTTTTTTTCAAATCTAGTGAAATGAAAATAACATTAACAGCCATATACAGGATTCGTTTTTCTTCAGCAAAAAGATTGTTCAATTCCTCTTCTTACGAGAGACGCTTTATATAAATAATCTAATCGGGAATTGATTTTAACACTAGATAGTGATAATATTGAAAAAAATACTATTCAGATTTTGCATGAAACATCTCCATATATACGTAGAACTGGTTTCATACACAAACGCTTGCCCTCTTCTTATGTATTTATATATTTTTTTTAAGTAAACAAGTGCTTTCAGAAGCCTCATATGGCAAAAGATGTCGGGGCTTTACTTTTTAATTACTTTTATTACGAACACTTTGTTGTAAAACCCCTCTAAATGGAAGATAGATAAACTTCTTGAAAAGAAGATGTTACAGACTAAAAGAAAGGATTTAATGTTATTTATTTCTAATCACCTTTGACGATATCTTATTATTCCGAAAGGTACCATCGCAAATTAGATAAGGAAGGAATATTACAAGTAAATTAGAAAATGTAAAGTTTTATGCTCTCATTTTGTAAGTGAATGTAGATTAAAAATAGAATTCTATTAGTATTAAAGATTGATTTTTACATTCATTCGTTATGACAAAAGAGCGTACTTTCAAGATAAGAAATAAAATGTTAGAGTGATATTTACTGAGTTTTTCTTACTCGGTGATATTTTTACTGAGTGATATTTACTGAATTTAGCTGCTTACACGCTAAAAGGAAGTATTTAAGGTTATATTTTTCTAATCACCTTTGCCGATATCTAATTATTCCGAAAGGTACCATCGCAAATTTAATAAGAGAGAAATATTACAAGTAAATTAGAAAACGAAATTTTTATGCTCTCATTTTGTAAGAGAATGCAGATTAAAAAATAGAATTCTGGTAGTATTAATGATTAATTTTTGCATTCATTACACAGGCCAACGAAAAAGGACTTTCTGAAAACTTTTATAATGGTAATAGCTGATTCTTATGTAATTTTGGTGCTGAATCCGTATCTGACCTCAGTTTTTTTTTCTATCACCCACAGTTTCGTCACAATGTGACTTCGTCGGAAACTAGAAAATTAGGTCATACCATAAATAAAAAAAATAATTAGTGTTACAATATGGACAAAACTTTTATTCAAGTATAAACATGAAAATACCTTTTTATTACGTAGGTTTGATGTGTGCATTGGTTTATATTCCTTTCCCGCTTCTTCTTAAAGCTCTTGATATTGCTTTTCGCCTGTGAATCGCTTGCTCAAATTCTCGGTGAAGTAACCAAAAGTAGTCTCCCATCATATTGGTATTCCAGCGGCCCTGATACCGTCTTCCCATCAATTTAATATCTTTATGAAACCGCTCACCTTGCTCCTCACTGACATCATCCAAATTATCTGGGAAAAAATCAAGGTGACTGTTCAAAAAGTGAATCTTGAGGCTCATCAAACCATTTTTTGAAATTTTCCGGCATGTTGGCTACAATAGAAATATAATGTGGATCCTTTTGTTTCCCAAGAACTTGGTCACAATCTGCTTCAATGATACCCAAGCCTCCTAGCTTTTAAAGCATTTTTGATTCAAAGTTGGGATCGAACATCAGTTTTCGTATTTCAGGCCCAAGAAACACGCCTTCTTTCAATTTTGCTTCAGATAGATGAGGAAACTTCTCGCAGAGATACTTGAAACATTCACCATCTTTGGGTAAGGATTTCACAAACTGTTTCATTAGGCCTAATTGTATGTAGAGGCGGCAGCAGAATGTTTTCCGGGTCCACGAGGTTCTTGCAGAGTGTTCTTCTCTCCAGGCTTTAAAGATTTTCTTGCAGCTAGATTTTTATGGACCAATGTTGACCCATACCCTACTGTCACATTCACATAAGAAACTTGGGAATTCGGTAAAGTCACATTGCTGGCCAAGAAGCATGTATAACACTTTCAAATCTCCCCATATCCTTCAACAAAATGAGTTTATTTTATTTAAAATTATTTAAGGTTTTCATAGCTTTCCTTCAAACGTACATGAGCAACAGGTAATGATGCATAAGTGTTACCATTAGGTAATAGAACACCCATCAAACTAGTTTTAGACGAATCTATAAATAGTCTTCATTCTTCTTTTTATAATCTATTCAGAATTCATTCATCAAAACAGCAATATCTGAGCAGTATACTAAATCATCTTATGTGAAAAATTGAGAAAATTTCTCCTCTTTTCTCCTATATACATAAATGTTTGTTCCTGCTACTAACAAGTTATTTTCTTTGAGCCTGGAGCCAAGCAGTTCAGCTTGCTCCTTCGTTAAACCGAAATCCCTAACCAGATCGTTACCTCGGTTTGAAAAAACACTTAGGTTCTAAAGTTTCTAAACACTGAAACTCATCATCGGTTTCTTCATCTGCACAGACTGGGCATCACTACAGATATCCAGGATCATATCATCAATATCCTCTGGTGGTTTAGGGACAGGATATCTAGACCATGGCCTACTGGCCGAATGGCAGAGGAAGGTTAGGGTACCTTATTATTTTCTTATTTTTGAGTAACTAGTAACATCAACGCTACAAAAGTAACAATAATTACAGTGGTTTTTAGCTCCCTCCATATGATGGAAAAGCAAATCGAACTGTTTCTCTTTTTTTATCATTTTCTAAGATATTCAACACACACATTATTCGATTCCCAAGACTATCCTGATCACCACGGTGTGTTCCAGAGTATGAGAAGTACGCTTTTTTAAGTAACTCTGGAATGTTCCTTTGATGATTTTTAATCACAACTCACCACAAATATTCCAAAAACTGCCAGGGAGTGTTTACAACCGAAAGTGTATGAGTCATATGCATGTCCGTGGCGAAATAACTCCGTTAAGTTGCGGTTAGCTTTAGATTTGAATTCGCTAAAAATGTTATTTCTTTAAATATTGAGTGTTGAAATGTGAAAAAATGGTGGGTGATACGGCTTTTTCATTGTCATATTAGGTTTCAGCACACTAAAAACCACAAGATAAGGCAAATTTATTAAAATGTTTTTATTTTTGGTCTGTGTTATTTATGACAAAATATAAGAAATAAATGTTAGAGTGATCTTTCCAGAGTTTTTCTTTTTTTTAATGGCGATAATTGTAGCAGTGACATTTTTGTCAGATCTCCTGAAAGGCATTGCACAAGGGAGCAAATAACAGTAAAAACATTGAAAAATATTTTACTGATGACAAATGATGATAAATATGAATGAGAACTGAACTAATTTTTAGTTTTTTGGGTAAAATTGCCTATTCGGGTAAAATTGGCATTCTGGTCACCGTAAGTTTCGTTTTCTATAAATACGAAAAGCTTCCAATAAATCAAGTACGTGGACTGAAATGAATTTTTTATTAAAATCTGCAGAAGTAAAATCTACTCGATGATTAAAATATGAGCACAGGCAAGCTATAAAAGTTTTCTTATTTTCCTGCTTTAGATTTTATTATGTTACAAGCTGTTTGCCCAGCGTTGCCCAGGTATTTATTGAACCCAATTTTTTGTTAGACAGGAAAATGAGTGGATTTTACCTATAGTGTAAAATCTAAGTAATTTTATTTAGATGTATTTAAAAGTAATGTGCAGTATACAAATATAAATTAAAATTACAAATTCACTACAATATTAATTTGAATCAAAACTTAATTATACAGAACATTTTTGGTTTCCCCTATCCATCTCAGTGACCCTGAAAACTATGGATTCAACACTACTCTCGGTCACTTCGGACATTTATTTTTAGCTCCAACCATTTATTTTATTTTTTCTCCTTTATTTTCCTCCCCCCCTCCTAATGCTGATTGGGGTTAAACTTAACTTAAACGGCATCTAGAAACTACTCATATGCGACCTCGACAACTATGGATTAGAAACTACTGTAAGTCAATTTGAATACTTTATTTTCCCCCTTCACCCACCCCACGCAATGTTGATGAGGCTGACCTTGCGCTTAAACGGCATCGGGAGTATCCCTATTCATCTTAGACCCTGGAAACTATGGATTCGACACTAATACCAGTCGTTTTCGATTATTTTTATATTTTCCTCTTCCCCCAAGGGGTGCTAGGGGTGTCTTCCCCCCCTAGTGTTTCTTCCTAGATTTTAAGTCATAAATGTACCCAAGTTTGGTTGAAACCAAGTTGGTACCCAAATTTGGTTGCTCCAGGCGTTTCAGACTGACGCTGGAACATACACACACACATGCATTATACATATAGAAGATATTCGTAGTTGTAGGATTTTGAACCATTCAAAAATTATAAAATTATCTTCTTGTTTTCAGATCTGTTTCAAGTTAATGACTATTCTAAACTTAAAAACGGGAATTCAACGTTACCTTCATATATCAACAATATTTTCCCGAAATATATAGGAAATGAAGTATACTTATATCTTATACTTCTTATACTTCCTGATCTAAAATTATTTTAATTAGAACTCATAATTAGAAATGTGAAATTTACAAAATGGACCGTGGGGTTTATTACCTTACTTATTTACACTTTATAAATTAAAACGATTATGAAACACTTATTGTGACGCATTAAATGGAACACTTTCAACAAGATAGCTTCAATGTACTACCGTTTGATACCGTGAATATTCATGATTGCTTCATAGATGAATGTGAACATTTTCAGTATCATCGATGCATGGGAATGGGTCAGTACACTCGATATTCTATCGAACCTAAATATCGACTTTCGAATGTTTAAGAGAGAGAAATACGGACACATTAGGCTAAAAGTACTAGAATTACATCGCGAATGGTTGTCTGTTAGTCCTACACCTCATGGTGCGAGTGGTACGTAAATTTAGAATAGAATAGTCAGCATTCTGTATTTTAACCAGTCTGGTTTTCAGAGAAATGAAAATTGGAGTCTATTATCCTCTGAAAAAGGCCAGATAACTGACGAAGAAAACATATATGATAACTTAAATTTATTTCCCACTATCAGTGGTCAACAAAAATTGGTTTTTGCCAAACGCCTCATTACAGGATCTGCTAAAACTTTTTTTGTTTTCTCAAAGAAATCTGAATTCGTATGATTCAATTAAGACCGCGTTAATAAATGAATTTTCGATAGAATCACATCCATTGAAATTCATAGACAACTCGAAAGACGTCACATGCGTTCTAATGAAAGTTTAATGCAGTATTTTATAGCGATGAGTGAAATTGCAAACCGCACTACTAATACTATTAATGAATGTTCCGTCATTCAGTATACCATACAAGGAATACAGGGTACCCCATCAGAAAAAATTATTCTTTACGATGCAAAAATCTTACACCGAATTCAAAGAAAAACTCCGAACATACGAAACCGTAGTTAGTCAGAAGAACATAATTGGTTCGAATTTTCGACGTGTCGGAAATGGCCAAAGACGCGGCACGGAACCAAACACTTCACCCCAAAGACGTGACTCAAATTTTCTGTTGCTAGAACAGCTAAATCTCATCAACGCTGTTTTAATTGTAATGCAATTGGTCATCTCTCAAAGACGTGCCCTAGTCGTTCTCTTGGCCCTCGTTGCCTTTCTTGTAATTTATTTGGACATAAGTCCGCGGACTACCACCGTACTCCTCAAATTGAGAATTCCGCGACGCATGACGGTGTCAACACGGTGCATGTTGTTACTTCTCCCACTAATATATGCAAAACGGTTGTTTTTTATAATACATTTTCGGGATTAGTGGATACTGGCAGTCATTCGACGCTTCTTAAACATTCCGCGCGGATTAAACTCGGATCACCACCGTTGACGAATACCACTACAATGCTAACTGGTTTCGGTTTTTCAAAAACTAAAGTCATTGGTTCTTTCGCTTCCGAAATTAAAATAGATCATCAAATTGTTCCAGCGAATATTTCCGTTGTTTCAAATAACTGTATGACTTTCGATTTCATACTAGGTTGCGATGTAATCCAACAGGCGAATTTAACTATTACACATGACGGTGCTATGTTTTCAAAAATTTCAAAACCTGATGATCCTGCCGCAGATGACGATTTTGTAATGACAATTTCAGCCGATCCTCCTTCTTTTGATATTGGTCCTAACATTTCTCGCCAAACCCGTAATGACGTTGAACAGCAATTGTTAGCCTACAAACCTAACAAAACGAAAACTGCAAACATCGAACTTGATATAACGCTTACTGACGATAAGCCAATTTTTCATACACCCCGACGCTTACCATTTGCAGAACGTGATATAGTGGATGCTCAAATTGACGAATGGTTAACAAATGAAATTATAGAACCATTTTCCCCCTACGCTAGTCAAGTCGTTGTCGTCCGTAAAAAGAACGGTCAGCCGAGAGTTTGCATAGAATATAGGCAGTTAAATCGTAAGTTAGACAAGGATAACTACACTTTGCCTTTGATCGACGATATTTTGGATCGTCTCCAAATGCCAACTATTGAGTACACTCGATTTACGAAATGGATTTTTTCACGTCCCCGAAAACGAAAAAAGTCGTCGTTACACTAGTTTCGTGACGCATTCAGGCCAATTTCAATTTCGATATATGCCATTTGGATTCAGCTCTTGTCCTTCTGTTTTCATGCGATACATAAATGCCGTTTTTCGTGACCTTATTGCCAAAGGTATTGTACTCCCATACATGGATGATCATCATTCCAGCGAATAATGAGTCTGAAGCTCTTGAACGTCTGAACACTGTTTTAATTGTAGCTCGTGATTATGAACTTGACATAAACTTTAATAAGTGACAATTTCTGTATAACAAAATTGAATTTCTAGGCCACATTGTGGAGCACGGAAAACTGTTCCCATCCTCCTCCAAAACTAAAGCCTTTCTTAATTATCCTGATCCCAAAAACACAAAAGATATCCAAAGTTTTTTCGGTCTTACTGGATATTTTCGTAAATTTCTTCCCTCTTATTCCACCATAGCAAAACCCCTTAGTGATGCTTCGTAAGGACACCCATTTCAATTTCAGACTGATCAGAAAGCCGCATTTCAAAAATTAAAACACCTCCTTTCCCAACAGCCCGTTTTAAGTATTTTTAACCAAAACAGTCCTATTGAAATTCACACTGACACATCAATTGATGGCTTGGGGGCAGTCCTGCTACAAAAATCCAAGGAAGATAATTGTTTCAACCCCGTCTACTACATGTCCAAGAAGACGTTGGACAACGAACGGAAATATACAAGCTATGAATTTGAAGTTCTCGCCATTGTGGAAGCACTTAAAAAACTCCGTATCTATGTTCTTGGTTCACATTTTAAAATAGTTACTGACTGTAATGCATTTGTGAAAACCTTAAGTAAAAAAGAACTTAACTCACTTATAGCTACGAAATAGAACGAATGGACTACGAAAATGGATACGAATAGACTACGAAATAGAACACCGTACTGGTTCCAAAATGGCTCACGTTGATGCCCTTAGTAGAAGCCCATGTTGCATGATTATTCAGGACAGTGTCCTTATATAACTTCTTAAAGCACAGCAATCAGACGAGCATATCGAAACTATAAAAAAACTTCTTTCAACCGCACCATATGACGACTATATAGTTAAAAATAATCTGCTATATAAAACCGTTCAAGGAACTGATTTACTTTTAGTGCCCAAGGGTATGCAGGCGAACATAATTCAGGCAGCTCACGAACTCGGCCACTTCGCCGTACTATGTACTGAAGAACTGTTGCAAAAAGAATTTTTAATCCCGAACTTGAAAGAAAAAATACAGCGATGCATCAATAACTGTGTCACATGCATCCCCAATAATAGAAAACGTGGAAAGCAAGATGGAATGCTGTATCCCATGAAAAAAGACGACACACCCCTGCACACGTACCATATTGACCATCTAGGCCCACTTGCCAGTACATCTAAGCGTTACAAGCACATTTTTGCAGTTATTGATTCATTTACTAAATTTCTGTGGTTATACCCAACCCGGTCTACAGACGCCGCTGTAGTAATCAATAGGTTGGAAACCCAAAGAGCCGTCTTCGGTAATCCATCCCGGATAATTTCCGACAGAGGTATCGCATTTATATCTACTGCATTTCAAGAGTATTGTGAAAAACAGAATATACGTCACATTGCTGTTACTGCTGGACTTCCCAGATCCAACGGTCAAGTTGAAGTCTCAACTCCGTCATCATCGCAGTACTTTCTAAACTCTCTATCGACAACCCAGAAAAATGATATTCGCATGTACCAGCCGTTCAACAAATCATCAACTCCACCTTCCAACGTAGTATCAATTCCACTCCATTCGAAATTCTTTATGGGACTAAAGTGCATTCTCCCCATGACATCAAAATTGTTGATATGATCAACGAGGAAATAAAATCTACATTTCTCCAAAAACGTGATGATCTCCGTAAAGACGCTAAACGACAAATATGCAAGGTTCAAGACAAAAATCTTCGTACTTACAATCTGAGACGCAAACAAGCTCACCCCTTCCAACTCGACGACCTTGTAGCAATCAAGCGTACCCAGTTTGGTCCTGGTCTCAAACTCAAACAAAAATTTCTTGGACCATATAAAATTACAAAAGTAAAACCAAACAACACTTATGATGTTGAAAAGTGTGCATTCTTCGACGGACCAGTGAAAACATCAACTTGTGCAGAATATCTGAAACCTTGGTCCAACACCATTGAGCATATAACTTGATTTTTATTCAACTGAACTTACTTTTTTTAACAACAGAATATTGACAATTGACTCTCAAGAAAAAATGGAAATTATGTACGTGAGGAAAAAAATGTATTCCCGCTTTAGCAGACGATCGCTGTACTCCGAGATGGGAAGACGTCCCTCTCGATCTGTGTATTTTCATTTTTCTAATATTTAACTAATAAAGGATGATTATATCCAATAATGTTGCTGTGGTCGTTACCTCCCCATATATATATATATATATATATATATATATATATATTCGAGTCTTATATTTTAAGACGATGGCTTTATATAAATTATTATCATTATTAAGAAAGGATAATTAGAGAGATAATTTTATTTACACCGGGATTAAAATTTCCTTCAGTTAGACGGATTATTATAAGAATATTTTAATAAATCAAAATTCGGTAGAATGAAATAATAGAAGAAAAAAAGACTATAAAGTGCTGAATTGGAAGTTAAAAAAACATGCAGTTTAATATTATCTGTTATCAATAGTCTTTTATTATCACTAACAACATTACCAATCGTAAACGTTTTACTAAAATGAAAAATATTGGAATTCACAGCATGGATAATATTTTAAGCAATATGGGATTTTAAGCAATATGAGCAGAAAATAAAGAAAAGGGGGTTAAAAGAAAAAGAAAGAAATGCCAATATCACAATATCTGCATGATGATTTTTTGTTCCATACTTTTTTACACAGTAATGTTCTTTTTTTAAAAATTTCTTTATAGATATGGAAAACGCATTAGCATTAAAAATTTCCAATACTGACCAAGTCACCTAGCGAGCAGGAAACCAATCTTAGGTCAAAGAGGGGTAGTTGAAGATATGCTAGTTGGTTCCATTTTGTAGGGCTTATGTGTGCAATTTTTGTCTTTTGTAAGAAGTGTTCTATGATAATCGACCTTTGATGATACTCAAAATCATTGTGATAAAATGTTTCTTTCTTACGGTAAATATGGGGATTGGGATTAGGAAAAAGTTGGCATTACGTAATGCTTAACACGACCCCTAAATCCTAAATTATTAACACTAAGCCCGTCTGCACACGGAGCAACTCAAAAAACTGATAACTCACTCAAATCACAAACCAGTCCGTGATGAGTCGCAACCTATGTAATTGAATGGAGCCACGCACACGGCGCAATTGGTTACAAACCCGTCCGACGGGTTTGTAACCAATTGCGCCGTGTGCGTGGCTCCATTCAATTACATAGGTTGCGACTCATCACGGACTGGTTTGTGATTTGAGTGAGTTATCAGTTTCTTTTGAGTTGCTCCGTGTGCAGACGGGCTAAGAGGTGAAACCTTTGGCTGGGTATTCAGATTTCAGGCTGATCACAGGCTACATCTGCAGCTAGTCTGCAGATTTATTCACGCCTAACAGTCGAGTCGGTCGGTGGTTGGCGATAAAGGTAAACATAACTTATCTTAACTAATTACAAAAAATGTTATCTTTCCGTTCTTAAATAGTAAATTCTTTAGAAAAACATGAATCATATCTCAGCCCAACAAGAGAGAACAAAAGATATTCCTTACAATTTTATAGGCAATTTAACATTTACTAGTGTCAAATTACGTATAAAGCCTTTAAAACATACGTAATTTATTCCGTGTCAATGCTTATATTTTTGACATAAAAGTTTTCATACAGAGCATTGATTGGATACCTTAATAAAATTTGTGCTGGTGTTTTAATTATGTTATTCTATTGAATATATGAAGAACACAATTTTTTTCTATGTACCTTAAATCTTAGAAAGTAAAATAAAATTTCGAAACACAGTATATAACCATTTAACATCTTCACTTTTTACTTTTTTCCACATTAATTTCAGTTTTAATTAACTGATATTAGCTCCCCTGACTGAATTTTGTTTTTAGGTTATAACGCCAATGAGCATTCAACATAATTAAGAGAAATTTTAAAAACACCGATTATTATAACTATTTTCACTCTCTGCTAAAGATCTACAGATATTTAAAAGCAAAATATTTTTAAACATTTAGAGTTAAATTAAAGTACAATTCCATGGAATTTTCAGTAAACTGATTTGGAATCTTTTAACACAAGGTAATTTTATCAAAAATTAATTTAATTCAATTAACACACTATCAGTCTAAGTAACTATTACTTTTTTTAAATGTAAAAATTAAGATTCGTTCATTCGATAAAAAGTAAAAATAAAGAAGCATATAAATATTTTTAAAAAATTACACGCTTAAAAATACATATTTGTCCAATTAAAAGATGGCTTCCAAATTAATATTGCTAAATCCTAATTTTTTTATTACTGCAATATCAAATAATTTAAGAATGGAAGTACTACCATTTCTATAAACTATTTTTTGTATTTATTTATTTTCATTAATTTTAATTAAGCACCGATACTGTTCATTAGTTCTGAAAAATGAATTTATATATGAATATGTATGAATACCAAATTTGGATCTGGAGTTATTTATTATGTCTTGTGTAATTTTTTCTTGAGAAAATAGATTAATAAAATAATCTTGAATTTTTTTTCCGATGAAAAAAGGCTTTTAATATGGTCTTTTGAGCTCAGTTTACTGTCCGTTAATTGCGTAAAGTGTATAGAGGAAATGGGCAATATTTAATATAAATAGTAAACATATTGGTAATAATAGTTCAGTATTGAAATGGGTTCTTTGTAGTAAGTAACCAAACATAAGATGTTTGGAATATGAACGAAATGCAGGTTGGAAAAACTACAATATTCAATTGTATTTTCCTTTAGCTTCTTTTGTAGTTCACATCATTATTTGTCCATTCGTTCTTCTGTCTTGAAATATGGGTAAATATAAATTTCTAATTAACTATTTGAGAATGAACCGATGCTAAAAGTTTTTATTTCTAACATTATATTCTCATTTGATGAAGATATTTTTACAAATATGACGAAGGAAGAATGAAACATAAATTGGCGATTGACTTTTAAGCAATATGAGACCTTTTCTATGATAATCGACTCTGATGCTACATCAAAATCATTGTGATAAAATGGTTCTTTCTTACGGTAAATATGAGGATTTGGGTTGAGCAAAAATCAGCAGTATGCACTGCTGACAAGGACCAAAGTTCCAAATTATTAGCACTAACGGGTGGACCTTGGCTGCGTATTCAGGTTACACGCGGCGGCTAGTTTGCAGGTTTATTCCCGACACCTAACGGTCGAATCGGTTTATTGATCACGTTAAAGGTAAAAATGACTTAAACTACTTACAAAAAATGTTATTTTTTCCGTTTTTAAATATTAAATTCTTTAGAAAATCATGAATCATATCTCATCCCAACAATTATCGAGAACAAAAGAGTTTCCTTAAAATTTTATAGGGAATTTAATATTTACTCGTGTCAAATTACGTATAAATCCATTAAAACATACGGAATTTAATCCGTGTCAATGCTTATATTTTTGACATAAAAGTTTTGATCAAGAGCATTGATTAGATACCGTAATAAAAAATCGTGCTGAGTATTTTAATTATGTTATTCTATTGATTATATGAAAACACAATTTTTTTTCTACGTACCTTGAATCTTAGAAAGTAAACTGAAATTTAGAAACACAGTATATAACCATTTAACTCCTTCACTTTTTTACTTTTTCTATATTAATTTCATTTTTAATTAACTGATATTAGCTTCCCATGACTGAATTTTGTTTTAGATTATATCGCCAACGAGCATTTAACATAATTAAGAGAAATTTTAAGAGCACACCGATATTATAATTATTAACGCTCTCTGTTAAAGGCCTACAGATCATTTAAAAGCAAAATATTTTAAACATTTAGCGTTAAATTAAAGTACAATTCCATGGGATTTTCAGTAAACTGATTTGGAATCTTTTACACAAGGTAATTTATCAAAAATTAATTTAATTCAATTAACACACTATCCGTTTATGGAACTATTATTTTTTCTTAATGTGAACATTAAGTTTCATTCATTCGATTAAAAAGAAAAAATAAAGAAGCATAAATAATATTTTTAAAAATTACGCTCTTAAAAAATTCATATTTGTCCAATTAAAGAAGGCTTCCTAATAATATTGCTAAATTCTAATGTTCTTTTATTACTGCAATATCAAATAATTTAAGAATGGAAAATACAACCATTCTGTAAACTATTTTTTTGCATTTATTTATTTTCATTAATTTTAATTAAACACCGATACTGTTCATTAATTCTGAAAAATGAATTTAGATATGAATATGTATGAATACCAAATTTGGATCTGGAGTTATTTATTATGTCTTGTGTAATTTTATCTTGAGAAAATATATAATAAAATGATCTTGAATTTTTTCAGAGAAAAAAAATGCTTTTAATATGGTCCTTTCAGCTCAGTTTACTGTTTGTTAATTGAGTAAAATGTATAGAGAAATGTGCAAGATTTAATATAAATAGTAAACATATGGTATTAAATAGTTGAGTATTGGAATGGGTTCTTTCAAGCAAGTAACCAAAACATACCGATGTTTTTAATATGAACAAAATGCAGGGTTGGCAAAAACTACAATATCCAGTTGTATTTTCTTTTTGTTTCTATTGCAGTTCACATCATTTTTAATATGTCCAATCATTCTTCTGTCTCGCAATATGAATAAACATAATTTTCTAATTAATTATTTGAGGATGAACCGATGCTTAAAAGCTTTTATTTTCTAACTACTCTTTCTATATACTCATTTGATGAAAATATTTTTTCAAGTATGATGAAGGAAGAATAAACATAAATCCACTATTAGGCTTTTAAGCAATATGGGCAGAAACTGTTAAGAATATTGGAGATTAAAAGTGAAAGGAAAGAAGTCAATATCCACAAATATCTGCAGGGTGATTTCTTGTTTCATACTTTTTTTACATAGGAAAGTTCTATTTTAAAAAATTCCTTTATACATATGGAAAACGACATAGCAATAAGGATATATAACTGAACTCCGTCCAAGTCTGCCCACCAGCGCATGTGCACCCAAAACACCGTAAATCAACCCGGCGAGCAGGAAACGAAAGCTGAGGTCAAAGAGACACATAGATACGAATGTGCCAGGCATCGTGCAATAAAGCAGGTTAAGCTTACGTAGCAGAGACCAAAAGAGTTTGTGAGTAGGGCGAAGAGGTAAATTTATATTAGAAACCCAGAGGAAACGATTGGTCGGTTAAGAGCTCTACGGCCATTTAATGCAAATTAAGGGTAAGTTACGCAAATTTCGGCGACCACGGCTCTCGCCTGTACACCCTGTCAAACTGAATACCGGTCACTACTTAGCCTGTGAACGCAGTAAACCTGTAAACGCAGACGAGGGCTGATTTCCCAAAATGGAGCAGGCTCATTTTATAGGCTTGGGCACCGGATGGAGAGTACAGATCTGCCGACCAATTTGGGCAACCCTGGGCCCCCTCAAATTAAGGATAAATTAGACAGGGATATACAGTTTAAAGACAATGTCGAACAGCTACAAACATCATCTACAAACGTCAATATCTAAATTCTAAAGCTCTGGAATAGCATGTCATCGCCCTATTCATACAGACACTGTCCCGTCTCAGAAAACACTGGATAATAAGAACAATGAATCTAGGGCAGGGGTCGGTAACCTTTTAACAAAGCGGGCATATTTCAGAAATGCGTTATTTCAGAAATGCGTGAGTTCGACGTGCACCACTGGGTGAAGAAGGGTAGAGAGGGAGTTAATATTTAAGCATAAAAATGTTAATGCTACATAAATTGTTGATACATAAATTCAAATTTTAATTTAAACAAAATAATCTTGATAAAATTGATAATGCAATATTTGACATTGCAAATCTGCGGCCAACTCGATGTAATATGGCACATAAGTTGAATCCCTAGTTCTCAGGCATTGGACCAAGTAAGTGTCAGTGGGGTTTGATTTTAACTATTTCATATTGGAAAACAAAGATTCACAAGCATAAATTCTTGGTATTAAATTCTTCCAATAAGGAATCAAAATGTTTGACAAAGTAATAGGTGGTAGCATTTCCATCGCAATAATTTTTTAATTTTAAATTTGGGAAATGTGAAAAATTATCCTTCTTAATATGCGATTTCCAGAGCGATAATTTATCTTTTAATGTATCTATCGTACTTGCCATAGAAGCAAGGGAGAACGACGCTGCCGAAAGATCAGGCTGCTCAGTTTTTGATTTTTACGGTACTGCGATTTTTAATTTTTTTCTACAATTATTCATTACAAGTGCGAGCGTGTGTTGTTCAAATACCTAAAAAAATTCGAAATTTGAACAGCGGGCACCTTAAAATTTTTTCGCGGGCACCACGTTTCCGACCCATGATCTATGGAAACACTGAAATTCCATTGAAACAGCGAGAATAAATTAGTGAGCCTAGTGGAAAGGTTAAGAACTTGAAGAACTTTTTAATATACCTATATTGCCACAAAATTTCAAATAATAAATTTCAATTTCAATTATAATTTCAAATATGACGATAGGATAATAAAGAACTAGAAAGCAAGCTGGAAGATATTTAGGCAGAATAAATGCAACAAACTTATAATAGGAGATTATGTGCAGATCGATCGTAACAGAGGACGGTCACAATGTTATCACAGCTATCGCAATTGTAATGGTGTGTGTCAAGAAAACCCATTTGTTTGTTGCTTAAACTAATTCAGTTGTTCATTCAGGAAATGAAAGCATCTTAGTTGTGTTAATGAAACAAAATCTATCCGGGAGCGAATGTGTCTTGCAGTTGCCATTTACAGAAATTGATGTTAATTTATCGGGAAGGGCTGTTCTATAATAAAACTCTCCTACATTACAAATGTTTTCTTATATAGAGCTTTCTATAAAATGAATTTGAGTCTGAAAAATGTATCGTTAAATGTTTGATCGAATTACCAAGTATGTCTTGCTTTTTTCCAATCGTAATAACTTTACTGTAATGATTGAATAAAGGAACTGAGTAATTTAACTGATTCCCTTCATCGTAGCTTTTTAAGTAGGGTGTTCAGTTAAAAAAAATAATGTGATGTGTGCAAGGCAGTTACAAGAAAGCTTGATAACTGTCCGAAATCAGGCATTTTGTGATATCTTTAGTTAAAAAAAAATAACTTTCTTTCTCAGTTTTTAGCCGCAGTATTGATCTGGATACAAAGGTCTACATTTGCTGATTTTTCATACAGCATGTTGCAAATAAATATAGCAACTTATCAGTAAAATGCTTTTCTGGGAATTAGTTATTTACGTGTATCCTTTAAAAATAACTTCGCAGTTTAATTTTGCAATAAACTGGAAAAAGTGCAGCACAATTTCAAAGAGAAGCCAAATTATATGAAGTTATAATACAAAGGAAACAGCTTGCAACCTAAAATAGCATTACTTGATTCTATTAATCCTTTACATTCTTTTATCTCACAAAAAACTTATACCAAATTCGTCAAATCTATTTTAGCTGAGCTATTTACATCACAGTATGTACATTTCTTTTAGGTGTCATCTCAGATTTACAACATTACAATGTATACTAAAGTATAAAAAAAATATCTATTTTTATATTACTTATTTATAACAATATTTAAATTTATCTCGCAATGAATCCTTTTAATTCGCAAGGTAACGTAAGTAAATTCTAAGTATTTTTCATCCCAAAACAATCAACGTTTTATTTCTCTGAAATGAGTTACTTTAAACATTTTATCGATCAGTGGTATTAAAATGATACATTTCTGTCAAGCTGAATATTCCCTTAATTTTCTCAAACATAATTACCGTTATTCACTTAAACAAATTAATTGGTATTCCAAGGAACTGCCGTTACAACAATGATTAAAATTTTTATCTATGTCTAGATAATTTAACAGTGATTTAAAATTTTATTTCCTCATTCATGAGTTTCAATACTGATCAGAAAACTGGAGAATGAAGGGCGATTTTAAAATTTTGAACATTTCTAATGTCTTACGTTTCTATAAATTTCTACCCATTAGAGCAACGAAAAAACAGCTAATTTTATTCTAACGGAAGATAGTTGTCTGTCGAATATATTTTTCTCAGTTAACTTAGGGGCATATGTTTCTACCGTTTTTATTCAACTTAAAAAAATGTACTTTGTGGTAGATAAAAAAAGACAATGTTTATTTTTTTTCTTTTCGTTAATACATGCATAATTTTGTGTTGTTCCTAAAGCATTAACTTATGAAATTGTTGCAGTAAACAATTGTTTCATTATTATTTCTACTACCGTTTCTCTACATCAGAATTATATTATAAAATGAAAAGAATTGAAATAAATGACAGTTCAGCGCAGTTAATCACATGTTCCTATGGTCCTATGGTCCTAAATGACAGTTCTTTTCAAATTAAGCATCGAAGGAATCGTCAATCAAAATTACAGTTTAAAAGCTAGAGATAATTTTAACTGACAATTTACAGTTAAAGATAATTTTAAAGTCAATATTCTGATTTCGATCATTTTAATGTGTCTTATCTTCTTAAGAGAGAAACCTTTATCTATCCTATAACAATATATAGGTATTTAAATAAATATAACTTGGTATATATAGATAAAGTGAAACTTCTGTAGTCGGCCACTCCTCTAAATAGCCATATGTTTTTCAGACCCAATTTAAGACTACATACATCCAGTGTTATCAAAGAAACCTCTTTTCAACGACCAACCCTCAAAACGGCCATTTTTTTCGCAACCATTACTGGCGACCATAGATAAGTTAGAATTAGTCATGCCTGATAAAATGAGTGTTTAAAAGTTAAAGACAATCTTTAGCCGGTCTTATCTAATTTCCACCTCAATTTTAACCGAGCAGCCCCCAGGGCGATATCTGGAGGATCGTACCCTCTCCCACCCTCTCTGACTTCATAGAGGGACTTTCCGGTCTACAGATTTAACGTGCCCATATCCTGCCTATACACGGATGTGTATGGGCAGCTCTCGCCGGGATCGATCCCAGCACCCTCAGCACTGAAAGCCAGCACGTTATCACAAGGGCACCTCGAGCACAAACAAGCAAACACACACACACACACACACACATACGCATATATATATATATATATATATATAAATATATATATATATATATATATATATATATAAAGTAACATAATACAATTAAATGTAAAATTGCTGTGGAGTACTTTTCAAAAAAAACTAAGTTGTACACTTATCATGAAATCCAGCACAGCAAATAATTTCGCACCCAAGGAATTCAGTTAATTTAACATGCCAGAAATAATTCTTATCATACATGTCTAAAACCACCAGATTAAGATCTACAGAATTTAACCATCGGATGTGTATTCAGCTCTATTCCGCGATCAATAGCCTTCACTCAACATTTGGCCCTTGTTCAACAATTCAACCTGCTATCAGGTGCCCCTGTGGGACATAACTAACGATCTATCTTTAGCCGGTCACACTTAATGGTTCCACAGTTGTGAAAACAGTCCAAGTGTTTACAGTTTTCCTATTAGAAAAGATTTGTTGCATAGTAAAAATTATGGAGTATTTTGCAATATAAAAATTAGCATTGTTACGAATACTCTATAAATAAGAAAGGCTTATTGAATATAGTGGTATTTATTTAGATATTCTACGCAAGAAATGAAGTAAAATATAATGCGAAATTTCGGGAACTACATTGAGAATTTTATATACATATTGCATAATTTGATTTCTGAAATGATGTCATTGATCTTCAATTTCATGGGTGCTCATATACTACGATTTAAGAAAATTAAGTTACAAGTTATTCAGTAATTACACATTAATATCTTACACATTATTTGGTGATTACAAAATGTGAAAGATTCCACAGAATTTCAGCGCGACACACCATGTAATTTCCACTCACTCACTATCGCTCTCTATTATTATCTAATTCTAAGCCCCTAAATCATGTACGAAAATCGTTATATTTGTAAATTTATATGTGTCTGTGTGTGCGTGTTAATATATATATATATATATATATATATATATATATATATATATATATATATATATATATATATATATATATATATATATATATATATATATATATATGTGTGTGTGTGTGTGTGTGTAAGTGTGGTCACTCTAAGAGGGCAGGAGAATCCTATTTGGGTTTGTATTGGTTTGGGATGCTATGGTCCTTTTTTGCTACACGAGGGCTAATCAGACCTGGACCTGCTACTTAAAGTCGATTCAGAACGGCTACAAACGTCCATGCCAACAGTGGGACTCGAACCCACAGACTTTGGTACCGTTTGTCAGTGACCTAGCCATTCGGTATTCTTATTGGGATTTTGAGGATGAATCCACCCTGTTGGAATATTAGGGATCATTGGCCTTTTCATTTCATCTTCTATTGTATCTGGCGCGTGTGAGTTTAGAAAGAGGGGATAGAAATTTTGACTGTATAACATATAGAACATGTTATCTGTCTGAGGGGGAGAAGATAAGGAATCGTATATGTGTTAAGACTGTGTGTTCTTTTCAAGAATGACAACTACTACTACATATATGATGGACATTAGTTATTTTCTCTCTCTCTCTCTCACATATATATATATATATATATATATATAATATATATATATAATATAATATATATATATATATACATATATAATATATATATATATATATATAATATATATTAATGTATATATATATATATATATATATATACCGGGTGGCCATAATTAAACTGACAGTGCTCACAGTGTTCTGTAGCGCGATCTATTTGCGAGAATGACGCCAGATTTTGTAGCAAGATTAAGCAAGACGGGCGAAGGATTCCGCGAAAAAATAAATTAGTTCCAAAAGTTACCGCTAGGGGAATATTTGGCGCTGTGTAATAGAAAATAGAGTGTTAACAAATGCAAATTAATACGGAATAAAATTACCTTTTATTATGCACATTTTCTTATTTAGTTCAAGTGCAATATGGCAACACTTTTAAAAAAGCGTTCGGCAGTTCTCGCTATTCACAATTACATGCAGGTAAAAGTGGGCCTCGTCTCCCCATAAGATTTTCCACGGCCAAGCATCATCCACCTCCATTCTGGCAAGAAAGGTGAGAGCAAAAGTCAATCGCTTATCATGGTCGGGGTACAGTAACTCCTGTACACGGCTGATCTTGTACGGATAGAAGTTGATAATCTTTCGTAAGATTTTCCATACCGTACTGTAAGGCATATCCATATTCCGAGCTGATCCACGAGCGCTAGAGGTGCAGCAATATTGTTTGGTCCTCTGTCGACAATCGCCGTGGCAATTGCTTCGATTGTATCCTGTGGTACAGGTTTTCGTCCTCTGCCTGACTGAACCTTCAGAGAACCAGTTTTCTCAAACGTCGCAACCATTACTTTTAGCCCATTAACTGACACAGGACCGTTACCTTTACGCATTTTTTTGTGCGTTCTAAAAGCACGAAGAGCGGCTGACGCGTTGCAGAGGTTGAGGTAAAAGAGTTTGACCAGTAACGCACGCTCGACTAAAGAAGGAGACATTGCACATAAACTTTCAATCCGATTGATTCGAAACGTAACACATTGCCTTTTAAAACCCAAGCAGCTGGCACTGTGCCAATGGATGTTACGTGAAATTTGAATAAAGAACTTCTTCTTCTGCTCAGCGTACGTGATATTAAAGATCACGAGACTTTATCGGTGTTTTTTAGATTTTACGCTTTTTTAAAAGTGTTACCATATTGCACTTGAACTAAATAAGAAAATGTCCATAATAAAAGGTAATTTTATTCCGCATTAATTTGCATTTGTTAACACTCTATTTTCTATTACACAGCGCCAAATAATCCCCTAGCGGTGACTTTTGGAACTAATTTATTTTTTCGCGGAATCCTTCGTCCCCCGTCTTGTTTAATCTTCCTACAAAATGTGGCGTCATTCTCGCAAATAGATCGCGCTACAGAATAACATATATATATATTTATATATTACTTCTTCCTCCATTAATTTGCACTCCACTGGGGTATGTCCACAAATCTTGAGGGAAGGGATAAATCATGTTGAATTGTATAATTATCACCTGTTATGTGTATGTAACTGGTAATCATCGGGTGTGCTTGTTGGGGTAAAAAAGTAAATTGTAGATTTTATTTGAAGGCGAGTTCTTTGATGCATTCTTCTAACATACTTCCCTTTCCAATGTTTCAATTTATCATCAAAAGGTTAAAATGAACTTTAGTGAATATAAGCTTGTATTCCTGAACATACCTATGCATGATAGGTCATTTAAGATGCTGAAAAAAAAATTGGTATGGTAAAGTTTTACGTCGGCAATAAAATAGTAGATTATAATTTCAAAAATTTAAAGAAATGTTTTAGATGAATATTATACCTTATACAATATGTATTTTTTATAAAAAAAATTACTGCATTATAGGAACCGGTTAATCGTATTATGTGTTTTTCCACTCTGTGGAGACAATGCTCAGAGAATAAGAGTATGTTGAAAGTACAACAGTATATTCGTTTTACGTATTTGTAGCATATCTTATGATGCACGTTATGATGTTCTTTATGCTTGGATAATATACTTGAATGATACCTTCATCGGATTCTCTCAATTTCTATAGAAGAAAACAAAAAATACATATTATTCACTTTCCTTTTAACGTAGCAAAATTAAATTTTATATTACGAATTGTGATTCGTTGATAATGTTTTTCTTGATAGAACGTAAAATGCTAAGAAGTATTCCTAACTCTGCTTTATTTTCTCTCCAAAAGACTAACATAGATTTTAAAAATGTAAATTAAATCTCAATGCATTAAGCCCGTTGAAACGATCTAGACCAAAAGCTGAAGTGTTTATTTCAGAATCAATCTTCACACCAAATCTCCCTCCTTAAAGATACAACAAAAGAACGCCGCAATGAAATACGATTGCTTTGTGCGAAATCGTCGCCTCAATTCTCACAGTATAATGCGAAAGAGTCTCTAATATATTGTTCAATGAAATAACATATAATGAAATAGGAAGTGTAACACGGCGGTCTGCTGACAGATCTAAATCATTGACTATGCAAATCATTTTAAGCTTATTTAAATAAAGTCCATCTTATCCATTTATCCCATTTATAAAATAAAATAAATATATATAATATATATATATATATATATATATATATTCAAGGGCCAGTCAAAAAGTTAGTTGCACTCGTTGGGAATAACAAAACTAGTACGTTGAAATTATAGAACAAAGTATTACTAACATAAAAGTATAATACAAAAGCTATGTCTTGACATAATCACCTCCTTTATTTTAACGTTTTTCAAGGCTTAGTTTCAGTTTTCCTATGCCATCTGCAAAGAATTGCTGTCAAAAATGAGATAACAATAGCTAGGTTGCAACTATTACCTCGCTATCAGAGTGATATCGTCGCGTTGCAAGTCCTTGTTTGATGGAACTGAAGACGTGGAATTCACATGGTGCAAGATCAGGGATGTAAGGGGGTGATTCCACACTTCCCACTTAAACTTTTTCAAAAGATTCCTCGTTAGGGTCACCGCATGCTGTCTCACATTGTCATGGAAGAGCACAATGCCATTTGAAAGTTTACCTGATTGTCGATCTTTAAGCGACTTTTTGCAGACTCTTCAGGGTTTCACAATAAGACGCTCCATTAATTGTGGTACCCTTCGGCAAGAATTCGATATGCACTACACCTTCTTCATCGGAAACAATTTCCTTCCAGAGAGTTGCATTTCCTTTCAGGTGTGAAATGATGAATCGTCATCAGTCACGATTCTGTCCCAAAATTCGTTTCCTTCCTGTTGACAACGTTTGAAAAATGCTATAGTACTTTCAAATCGTAACGATTTCAGTTGGTCAGTCCATAGACAAGGAAAAGGATTCTTTATTAACAGAACTGTTTGTGTTTTCTGCCTTTTCAGTATGAAGATTTGTTGCAATCACGCCATCATTTAATGAAAAATTTTTAAGTAATTCTTCCGGTAGGTTTATGTTCTGGATAGTTTTTACCCGGGGTTCCTCATGTAGTATGCAGGCTATTCTAAATATTTCTTTTCATTTCTGGTTAATATTTAAAAATTTAAACTTATATCAAAAATACTGCTACAGAATCTTGCACTATGGTTCATTGAGCCCTAAATGCGTGATTTTGGTTTATTTTTGTCTGCATCCTTCCTGCTAATAATTATCTTGCTTTGTTGAATTATTTACTATTAGTTACCTATATATATATATATATATATATATATATATATATATATAGGTTGTCACTTTGTATTTCCAATAATCATGAAATTCATAATTTTTTAACAAATTTTTCTAACTATCTATCTATCCATCTATATATCTACATATACATGTACATGTAATTTGCTTAGAAGAGGGACCTTAAGATATGGATGACACATTTAAAAGTTTAAAAAATGGAGATTATCTCTTTAGAGGAATGATTAATAATTATTAGAGGAAATAAGAATAAAAAGGGCATACTAAATTCACCAAAACTCAAAGAGAATGATGGATTGGTGTTGTTCATTGTTAGGTGCGCTGAAAAAAAAGTGCTCCTTCCCTATAAAAGAGTTGCACCATGCGTGCCAAAAACAGCTGACTGGTGAAGGAGAATTTTTGCAAAGAAATGAAGAGATGCTAGGTTTTATTTTTTTATTTTTTCACAAACGGAAAAAAAAATAGAGAGCTATTTTCCCTTTATTTGCCCTCCTTTCTCCTAAAACTGAACGTCCTGTCATTTGTATGCCAATGAAAAGTTCTGCCACATAAATAAAGCGCACGGACTATTAAAAATTTAAAGCTATTTAAAGATTATTTTTTTTTATTCGGAAGTCTGAATGTTACTTAAGAAAATATATATACAAAGCTGCCTTAGGAGGGAGAAAAATTTGAATACTCCATTTTGCTGTAAGATATTTTTATGCTCTTACGGTATGGAAGAGAAGGCATATTTGTTTGATACTGTAATGCTCTAAATTTAATTTTAATAATTTTTACTTTGAATATTAAAATTTCGGATACATGAAAGCAGATTAATAGATTAAGTGGCTGATTTCAAATATAAATGTTTTTATTTAATTATATATTAATTTATACATACACACACACACACACACCTATATATATATATATATATATATATATATATATATATGTATATATACATACATACCAGACTGCCGTTGTATTCTCTTTGGCCAGTATAAGACATAATTTGTCCATCAGATCCCTTTTCAATATTTTGTGTATCTTACAACATTGCAGACAAAACTCAGCATCTCGAGAACGGAAGTTTGTCCTGAAGCGCAACTCCTCCTCGTTTGTTTATAATCGGTGGTCCCGTATCCATCCTAAATTGCTTCGTATACATTGGACAAGGTCTGATCGAATATTTAATGGGAGGGGGGGGAGAATCTATATCATGGAAAAATGTACTCTATTTCTTTATGAATGTAAGCATTTCCAAAATGGTATGCATGAGAAGGAAATAAACTGATTTTACTTTTAAGATAGACAGACACAGACACACACACACACACATATACATATATATATATATGTGTGTGTGTGTGTGTGTGTGTGTGTGTGTGTACGTGTATGTGTGTATACCCATTTCATCACGTCCTAATATCGTAACATGAAGGGGAAACTAGCTTATATTTATATGGCTGGAGCTAGATTCAGCCTGAAAGGAATAAAAATTAAGTTTGGAAGCAGTTGTGTCGAATTGTTTATTAGAGCGACAAAAGTACATCCGTCCATTCCAGAAGAACAGCTCGGAGGTAATACCACTTTTCAGCATTAAACACGAGGGCGAGGTAGACATGCGACTATTATTTGTAGGGTCAACAGAGTTTGGGGCTCGCAATGGTAACCCACTCTTACCTCCAGACATATGCAAGTGTAAAAATGCAAAGGCATGTGATTCATGGGAAGTTCTGTGGCTAAGGGTTTTAAAGCGATAAATTAATATTTCCGGGGATTGAATTTAGGAAAGGGAATTTAAATGCTAGAATGGAGGGTATAATGTTTAATGTATTATATTATACACTGCTGGCCACCCAAATTGCAACACCAACAAAGACAAGAGATATCACAACAAAATTTATTTTGTAGATAACATGTTGACCAAGTATCGAATAATTAAATTTATAGACTTCTGTGAAGTGTGGTTCCTGCCAAAATCAGTAGCCAGAGTAGCCGCCATTGTTGGAGATCACCGCTGCCACACGCCTCGGCATTGATTCAAAGAGACTTTGGATGAGTTCTTTGGGTACAGCAGACCAAGCAGCTTCCAAACGTTGCCAAAGTTGATCTGCTGTGGCACCTGGGGATGGAATCTGGGTCAATCGTAGAGCAACCATGGACCACATGTTTTCTATCGGCGAAAGATCCGGAGATCGAGGCGGACAGGGAAGCAATTCAATCTGGCGATTGACGAAGAACCGTTGGACAATGCATGCCACGTGTGGTCGCGCATTATCCTGTTGAAATATGGATGTGGGCAAGCCCTGAATGTAAGGAAGGACAACTGGCTCCAACACCTCGAAGATGTAGCGCTGGCTGTTTAAAGTACCGGCAATGCGTACTAGAGGTGTGCGAGAGTGATATCCAATATCACCCCATACCATAATACCCGGTGCAGGACCAGTGTGGCGGTGCATAACGCAGCTGTTCAGCATCCTCTCTTCACGGTGTCTCCAGACTCGAATGCGACCATCGTGGTGTTGCAGACAGAAGCGTGACTCGTCAGTAAAGACAATTTCATTCCATTCTGCCGTCCGCATCCTTCTGTCATCGCACCATTGGCGGCGGATACGTCTGTGGTTCTGCGTCAAGGGTAGACAAAGCAATGGACATCTTGCGGACAGACCACTCTGCTGTAAACGGCGTCGAATGGTACGCGCAGACACTGGATGATGTGTTACAGACTGCATGTCCTGTGCTATGGTTCGTGATGTGACTGAGCGATCCGTCACTGCCATGCGCACAATTTGCCTGTCATCACGTGAAGTGGTGGGCTGAGGTGGATGCGATCGAACACGCCGGTCCGTCGTACCCTCCTCCAAAGAGCACATATCCGCATTACAGTTGTTTGGTTTCGTCCAACACGACTACCGATTTCTCTGAAAGAAAATCCACAATCTCGGTAGACCACTATCCTTCCTCTGTCGAACTCGGATACTTGATCAAAAGATGATCGCTGTTTTCGACGAGGCATAATTGATCGTTTTTTTGAAAAAACCACAAGAAAAACACAATTGCCGACCTTGAAATCGTCGAAATCTCCAAGCCTTAAATAGCGCTTTGAAGTGGCGCCACAGGCGTGCGTGATGTGCGTCTGCGCTGAAATTCTAATCATTTGCATATCTCACCTCCGGTGAGACACACACACACACACACATATATATATATATATATATATATATATATATATATATATATGTGTGTGTGTGTGAGCTTAATGATAATGTAAATGTTAGTTTACAAAAAAAAATTATATATAGCAATGGAACAAAATGCTTTTCATTCCAGTAGATTTCGAATAAGAGTCCTAACAGGATTTAGAGGATTAATGACTTTTAAGGGGATAGTGGACATTTGAAACAATACATATTTTTTTATGTTTTCATGCATCTTTAGAAATTAGATTTAATTTCAAATATTATTCTAGGTATAATTTCAAACATTTGTTCAAATTTAAGTGTTAGTAAACTTAAAATATTTTGAGCTCCAAAAATTCTATAATTTTAATAATCTTTAAAATTAACTTAGACTATGATTTAAAATCCATGTTCTTATTAATAATATGTAAATTGTAATACGTTTGCTATTTATATAAAAAAATGTCACTTATGATTGTTTTATACTTAAAACTTTGAGTTATTGTTGATTTAGGTAGAAAATCCTGATAATTACAATTTCGTTGAAAAGTTTGCGCTAAGAGAACCACATAATCTTTGAAACAGATGACAAATATCCAGATAAAAGAAATGATTTTACGCAAATTAAGGTTTAGGTATTATTCATAATATTTTCTGCCTAAAATCCCTACTTAATAATCTCATTTTCCAGACTAATAAATGCTTTAATTATTGAATTTCCTAAAGGTTATAATACTTTCCCCCTTTCACACGAAATTATTGAAAAGGGATTCTTATAAAAAATTTTCTACACATTATTTTATATTTTTGTCACAATATATTCTTTAATTTTGTTTTGCGCACAAAGAAGAAAAAAAAGCAGAAGTCTTCAAGAAACGAAATGCAGATATGTTTATATCCTAATCATATGTTGTATTCCGCATATGATTCCTTTTTTTCCAGCGTTTCTAATCTAATTTACTGCATATACATTTGTCACCCTAAAACAACATAAGCTTTTGTTGTTGAAAATCTTCTCTGCATTCATCACATAGAATAAATTTATTATATTGTTAGTAAATAAATTATGTAGTCAGGATTGTTCGTTTATTAAAGACAATTCAAAAATAAGTTTTATAAAGTTTCTTACGATTCTATTTCTCATATCCTTCATTATGTAAAAAATAAATGTGATAGGGTGTGAAAATATATATTCTGCATGTCAAATGTTTAATTATACTCCCATGATATTGAATTTATATGCAAATTTAGATTTGTAGCTTTCGGGTAATTCACAGTTTCAAATTTTCTAGCTAGCCATTTTACTTTCAATAACTCGATATGACATGTACATCGTTTATGATATATTTTTACAAAAATATATCATCTATAATTTTTCTTGTACATTTTTTCCCTGTATTTCAAAATTTTATATTTTAAAGCTTAATAAATGCAATAGTTTACTTAATATTGGTTTCACACTTCTCTTTCCCTCCCTCCCCCCCCAAAAAAAATACTCAAATCTGGAGAAAATGTTTAGAACATTTGTCTGTGGAAGAACAACTTATTTTGTTTTTTATTTAAATTTAATCCATTGAAATGTGTATTAGTTACGCTTAACATCTTTAGAAGCATATCTTATCATTCACATTAATTTACTGATTTATACATTAAATAAAGTTGTTGTCATACCTAAATCCTAAAATTTTAATCATATCTTTACTTATACGGTTCTTTGTCTACAAATGATTTTTTCCTTAAAACATAAACAGAGTTAGCGAAACCATGACTTCAATTTTAATAACAGTAAAAGTTTCGCAGCGATTAAACATGCTCACAAAATTTGTTTTTAATATTGTGAAAATCCTCATGAAAGACATTTTTAAAAAAAGCTCAATGAAGCGATTTCGAAACTTTCATTAACAAATATTTTTTGCAAAGGTTATTAGAATAAAATACAAAGGCAATACACAATTTAAAAAAAAAATTGAAAGTAATAATGCCAAACTGAAAACATTTCAGATTAATAACTGGAATTATTAGAAATAGTACACTGAGAAATATAATATAGAAACTGATTATTATAATGTTAGCTTTTGAACAAGAACATTTTGGTGTCCAAAAGATTAGCCTTAGTTATTTACTTGGACATTTTCCTAACCGGAAAATTGAAATGGATCAAAACTTGATGTGTTTGTTTTATAATGTCATGCATATACAATTCGGAAAAATAAAATTAGAAAAAATGAAATTTAGAAATTATAAGAAAAAAATATTACGTTACAATTGTGCATATCTTGAAGAAAAAGTCTGAAATCTACTTATAGATAAGTCTGAAATCTACTTATAGATTTTTATTAAAAAAAAGTGCCACACGTGATATGAGGTTGTGGTTTTCTGTAGAAACAACGCGAAGCTTATGTCAGTATTTCATCTAGGTTGGGCAGTTGTTCACGAGGTGCATGGACATCAATTTTCCCTGTTTGAGCAGAGTTTCTACTGAAACCTGCGTACTGTAGGATGTATGTCTCTATATTGCATACGATTCACACTCAATAGGATGCAAAACCAGTCTTTGATAGCTTTTGGATGTATTGTTACCTTCATCATGAAGAAATCATCAGCCATCTAATACCAGTAATATACGCGTTAACACACAAACACCAGATTTGTGATCCCACTGCACTGGGAAGTATATAGTATCTCCAATAGTCTTTGAACATTTAATCACAAATATTTCATGTGCCTAGGAGCTCTATGCCCCTAGTATCAAGCTAGCTAATGGGTAATCTTTTTTCGTAAAATTGACGTTAAGAGGATATTCATATATCACCCATATTTTAAAATTTTTTGGGGAGATAACTATTAATAAGTAAAAAAATTATATTTTTCCAGGTAAGTTGGCAAGAGAAAAGATAAACAATAATTAATAAAATAAGAAAAACTTTGCAGAATCCCTTAAGTATGAAAGAACGAAGCATATATTCATCTAGAAAACTCTTCTTGTACTGTTTTTTTTTCCCATAACAAAATTTAAAAATGTAATATACATTATTTATAGTAATTTTCAACATTCTTTCCCTCTTGGAAGACACTTTTAAATATTACGACAAATTGATTCTTGATAAAAATAGATTTCTCAGGAGACTGTTTATTAAAAATTTAAAAAACGTAGAATAGAATAATCAGGCAACAAACAGGAAGCTAAAAGAAATAATATATTTTCCTTGATGGAAGCTATTAAAATTTTCAGAATTAAAAATAACAATGGAAATATTTCATTTCTTTTAAAAGCAGATCTTAAATTTCATACCTGTTTGAGATTCTGGAAAAAAAATTCCATTTAATAAACATTTTTAATTATTGAAATTTTTGGATTATCAAATGATTTACTTTCCTGAAATTAGAACAATGCAACCGAAATCAATAATTTTTGTGGGATTACTGCGTCGAAGCGAACTCACATTCATCTGTGTAAAGCTGTACAGCGTGAGATTTAAATATATAGCCTGTTCGAATTAAGACATTTGAAACAAAATGTCACTTAATGCAAAGAAGTTTATCAAACTAAAATCTCATTACTTTCCTTACGATTTGGAATGGAGAAATCTAATTAAACACGCAAACAAGTCGATTTTTAATTAGATTAAATTCCCACAGGAGTATCGAAGCTGGAACGATATTTACTCGAATTTCTTAGTAAATAGAGAAATCTTACGAACTGTCGACATATTAAAGGAAAACTGCGAAATTCCCTTTCGCTGTGCTGTCCATTTAAGAACAAAAATTTATAAATATACCACTGAAAATGTATTCTGAAAATTATATAGAAGTAAGTAAAAAATTATTTATTTATTTATTTATTTATTGAATATACCAATTTTTTTAAAGAAAGATTCATATTAAAATTTTGATTACAGATGTATCATATTAAAACCTATTTAATTGACAGAATTATTATTGATGTTTACTAATTAAATGGAATAGGTTTTACTTAAAAACAGTACATCGTAATTTGGTCTCAATATATAAGGATATCTACTACCTCAAAAGAAATTAAATAAAACAACATCATAAACATATCGAAGTTTTCACAAATAATTATTGAGTACGTAAAGCTCAATTTGAAGAACGTTTCTGATATGAAAAATTTCACCTTGATTTGCTAATAAAATTCAAGAATAATGTATCTAAAAAGTATAAAGACATTAAATAAATATTCAAATTACAGTTATATAACTAGACCATTTTTCAAAATAATTTTGAAAATTCTATCAGACATGATATTTACCAAATCTGCATATTTTCTGGTTATATTCCTATAGAGCAATGTTCAATTTGTTCCTTTAATTCCATCTCGCCTGAGAATTGTCGTCCATTCACGTCCACATATATAGCTAACATGAGCTGGGGGATATGGTCACCCATAAAAGGATGGCCATTGGGTTAAGATCGGGAAGGAAAGTTTGCCTATCCCTTACTGTAACACCAGGGATGGGCATTAAGTCGATAGCGATCGACCAGTGGACCACCAAGACGTTTTGGGGTGACCGCCTTTACTAAGACCTAAGCCGCGCATACTAAAAGAAGCATATTTATGGAACACCGACGCGGTTTTAAAAGAGTAAGTTTTTTTTCTTGTAGTTATGTGGGTAAGTACATATACGTATTTATTATTAGGTTATAATAAATTTTGTAGACCGTTTTTTTAAGCTCACCACACCTACATCACTGAGTGGACCGCAACACCTTGAAAAAATTAGAAGTAGCCCGAACCCTGGAAAAGTATGCCCACTCCTGCTGTAACACAATAAGTCGCCAGAATTTTTTATGTGCTTTTATGGAGGGGGCGGCGCAGTGCTCGCTGGGAAGGCGGAGGGTGAGTTTCAATCCCGCTTCTGTCTGTGGTCTGTGTGTGTGGTGTGTCTAGTGAAGGGAATAAATGTGTTTTTGTGTAGATTCGTCTCTTTCTTGAGTTTTTGGCCTCGACCCTTCATTTTAGAACGATGCGCAATATCGGGTAGAAATTACGGTCGTATTTCTGAAATTCATTGGCGCCCGAAACAGGGGCTCGAGGTATTTAAAAGTGAAAGAGAGAAAAATTAAAGTTTCAAGACTGATATGAAAATTTTAATGTCTAGACGAACGCCACTTAGAACAGGGTTTACTCGAGTTTTCACATCTTTGAACAAAGAACTGGAAAGTAGAGAACCTGATACAGAAGTATTAGAGTCATTACTTGATAAATTATAGGATAAATTCAAGAGGATTCGTGAAGCTGATAATGATATTCTTAATCAATTATTAGAGGACAGTGCTTCACAAGATATATAATTCTTTAGGCTTTACAAGCCAAAATAATTTGAGGCTTGTGCAGCATATGTTGACAAATTTATAAGTTGCGAATCCAAAGTGAAGAAGGTTATGTCAAAATCGAAATTACAAGTGCCAGAAATAGTGAGAACAGAAAATCTTGAAGTTAAACAGGCAATGACATTACCGGAATTATCATTAAAATTATTTGATGGAATCCTCGTGAATGGCTCAGATTTTGGAATACTTTGGGAAAATACATGAAGACTCGAGATTAGACGACCATTCAAATTTGTGTATTTGTTTCAAACAAACGATTCCGAAATGGAAAGCTCGGGAGATAGTTGATAGTTTTCCTACGACTGCATAAAACTAATGTAAGGCAATAGAACACTTAAAAAAAGATTTGGCCGTGAGGATATTTTAATTCAAATATATGTCAGAGATCTTTTACAGATGGTTTTAACCAATAACAACATCCGAGGAAAAGAATTCAACATATCATCGTTGTATGATAGTTTTAGAAACAAACCTTCGTTCGCTCGAATCCCACGGAGTCACAGAAGATAAGAATGCCAACATTTTATTTCCGCTCTTCGAATCATGTCTTCCTTACGATATTTTGAGAATTTGGGAAAGGGAGCGGGAGAAGTTCAAAACAGGTAAGAATGAATTAAAATCTATTCTTGAATTTTTGAAAAAGGAAGTAATATCTGAAGAACGAATTGTATTAGCTCGTACTTGTTTTGGTTTTGATAAAGATAAAACACATTCTAAAATTGATATTAGATCTGATGAATTTAATGTAGCTACTGCGAATGATTTATTTGTTGGTAACACTTTTAAATATAAATCATCTACTAAGAAATATAACGAATGTTGTCTCTTTTGTGACAAATTGCATTCATCAGAGAAATGTTTTAAAGTTAGTTCTCTCTCTTACGAAGACAAAAAGAATATTGTGCTAAAAAAGAGAGCATGCTTTGTTTGTTTAAAACGAAATCATATTTCTCGTGATTGTAGAGCTAAAGTTAAATATATTATATTCAATAGAAGGCATTTTACAATTCTATGGCAAAATATCAAAACGAATAATTCGGTGTCAGAAGATAGGAAAACAGAAGTAGAGAGTTCTGATAATGTTTTAAGTAGTCAGGTTCAAAGTTCTAACACTCTGTTACAAACCATAACTCTACGTGTCAAAAATAGTAACAGAGAAAAACTGGTGGGAGCAATCATTGATTCCGGCTCTGGAAAGTCCTATATAAGATATTATTAAATTTTTAAGGTATGATAGTTGCGGGGAATCGAAATTGATTCATAAGTTATTTGGTGTTGTTGAGACAAAAGAAAAGTTACATCACTTGTATAAAGTAAATTTAAGTAGTGTTAATAATGAATATAATTGTCAGAATTTTTGTTTGAATGAGCTTGTCATGTGTTGAGATGTGAGAAGAGTACCGAATGGTCCATGGTTATCTGAACTAAATGATTTTGGTATAACAGTTGGTGATCTAGAAAATAATTCCTTTGAAATCGGAAATAATATTAAATTGTTGATAGGAGCCGATGTTGCGGGAAGCTTGTTAACCGGGAATATTAAAATTCTAAAATCTGGCCCGGTTGCTGTACAGACACACTTAGGTTGGACATTAATGGGTAAGATTCCCGCAAACAAATCAGATAATAGATTCAATAACGGTTATATCGTTGCTAGTAAATGAAAGCTCTGGAGCTAATTTGTGGAAATTAGATGTTTTAGGCATTACAGACCCAGTAGAATCTAAAACAAAGTCAGAAATGCATGAAGAAACCATGCAATATTTTAAGAATACCGTGAAAGTGAAACCAAATTGAAGATACGAAATTGCTTTGCCCTGGGTCCTAGATAACTCCCTTTTGCCGAGTAATAGATAATTGGCCGAAAAACGACTTGCTACCACGCAAAGAAAACTATCAGACTCAAACAAAACCGAAGTTTACACTGAAGTATTTGATACGTGGTTAGAGCAAGGAATTATCGAAGTAGTTGCTGATAATTCAGATTCTCAAGTTCATTATTTTCCACACAGGCCTGTATTAAAGATTCAAGTGAGACCACGAAGGTGAGAAAAGTGTTTGATGTCTCGGCTCACTTTAAAGGGTCCCCTTCACTAAACGACTGTCTGGATAAGGGACCAAACTTAATTGAAATAATTCCTTCACTATTAAATCATTTCCGGGAGTATCCCGTCGGAGCAGTATCAGACATTGAAAAGGCGTTTCTGCAAATCGGTATTACAGAAAGAGATGGAGACTATTTGAAATTTTTGTGGAAAGATGAAGCTAAAGGGGAGTTTATATTTACAGACATAAACGTGTTGTTTTTGGGGTCAATTGCAGCCCTTTTTATTAACTTCCACACTGAATAACCATTTTAGAAAATACTCCCAATCATTTCGCTTCTACAGCAGAAAAATTAAGAGAATCGCTGTATGTTGATTAATTGTGTTTGCAGCTTTAACACAGTTGAAGAGTTAAATAAATTTATTTCGGAATCAAAATCGTTACTGTCATTGGTAAAATTCAACCTTCGAGGATGGTAGTCAAATTGTCCAGTGGAAACAGACCACTTAGAATCTAATGATTCTGTAGCTGTCTTCGGGCTAAATTGGGATTTAAAAGGTGATATGATTTCATGCAAAATTGATTCGCATGGGGAGGGGCAAATCATGGCAACTAAACGGGCTCTTCTCTCATTTGCACATAAAGTTTTTGATCCCAGCGGATTCCCTTTTCCTGTGACCCTGCTTCCAAAATTGATTATTCAGAAATGCTGGAAGTTGAAATTAAAGGGGGATGAGATAATCCCTGAATATTTGGTGAAACAATTTTTAAAGTGGGTTCAGGAAATAGATTTGATTTCTAACATCAAGATTTAGCGTTATATAGGTTTAGATCATCCTGAGGATAAAGATATCAGTCTTCACGTATTCTGTGACGCGAGTAGAAGGGCGTATGCCACTTGCATTTTTCTGAGGGTGAAGACAAATAATCTCATTCAAGTGAAGTTAATACAGTCACGTGCGAGAGTAGCCCCTCTTAACATAACAATACCACGGTTAGAACCTTTGTCCTGCTGTATAGAATCCAGATCGGCAAGTCGAGGCATTACTGATATAAGAATACCAAACCTAAAGATCTTTTATTGGAGTGACTCTACAACAGCTTTGAGTTGGATACAACGAGACGACAGATGGGGAACGTTCGTCTGGAATCGCCTTCAAGAGATCAGATCACTGACCCAGAAAGGCGATTGGCATCATATTGCGGGAAAATTTAATGCGTCTGACCTTCCATCAAAAGTATGTTCTACTGAGCAATTTCTAAAGCTGAAATGGTGGTAGGGACCAGCATGGCTTAAAGAACCATAATCAATTTGGCAACAAAGCGACGAATGACCTGACGAATTACAGATAAATTCTGAAATGCGTAAGACAACTGTGACAGTCCTTGCTAAATGTACAGAGCCTGATGCGTGGTACTACAGATATTTCTCTTTCTTACAGTAAAATATACGGCTTATAGCTTTGAATTTATCGATTCATCAACAATTCTGGGAAGAGAAAATGTCCTTAAAGAACCTAATCTTACATGCCATCTAAATAGAGAATTCAAAAAGAGTGCTCATTTCTTTGATTCAAAGAGAAGTTTTTGACCAAATCTAGTGAAGATAAAATACGACCTCTTACACCAGTTGTTATGCGTTTGGAATAATTAGAGTAAAAAACGCAAGTCATGTATCGACAAGATACAGAAAGTTTCAAATATCCAGTGATTTTGCAACGGATCATCCAGTTGTTCATGTATTGATTTCCTGCAAACATCAAGAATTATTGAAACGCTGGGGGTCTCCCTATTGATGACACACCTGAGGCAGAAATATTGGATCACTAAGGCCAGGGAAAACTATTCGGACAGTGGTTGGACAATGTGTGCGTTTGTAAGAGATTCCGCGCCCGGAAAATGGAGACAGTGCCAGTAGCATTACCAACAGAAAGAGGTCCAAGACTCAGCAGTTTTCCAAGTCATTGGCATAGATCTAGCGGGCACTTTGCATCTAAAGAGTAAAACATAAGTCATGGGTCGTTATTCTACACCTGTGTTGTGTTACCGAGCGGTGCACTTCGAACTGATTACATCTCTGTCTACCGAAGCTTTTCCTCATTGCGGCGTTTTATAGACATAAGAGGTAGGACAATGACGATTTGCTCCAATAATGGTACACAATTTTGTCGGGGCAGATAAAGCCTTTTCGGAATTAGACTGGAATCCAAATTTCTACCGCTGCAGCTCTTCGCAGAGATTCGCTGGAAGATTTAACCCTCCTACAGCAGCCTGGTGGGGAGGTTGGGGGGAGCGCTGATCCAAATGCTGAAAAGAATTTTGAGAAAAATTCTGGAGCTCCCTAACTACCTATGAATAACTTAACTACCTCCTTTGCGATTGTGAAGAAATAGTAAACGCGAGACCATTAACTATGTGACAGAAGACATAGACAGTTTTGGCACCATGGACTACGGCTATGTTCTTACAAGAAATAAGGTCTTCCGACGTAGAGGATATAGACACCATCGACACTCAAGAAATTAATAGAAGAATCAGATATAGGCAAGAAATCAGAATTCATGTTAGTTAAAGATTCCCGTATAGAATATCTTGAACAGTTGCCAACAAATGACTTTACATCGAGCGCAAATCAATCCCTAGCTGTAGGCGAGTTTTGCTTTGGAGAGTGACAATAAGAAACGCATACCTATGGCCCATTAACTCGAGTATTGGAATGATCCCAGGAAAAGACGGTCAAAACAGAGTTGCCCGTGTTAAAGACTGAGTTTGGCAACTGTTTAAGACCAATACAAAGACTGTTTCATTCGGAGATTGACAACACATTACCTCATGAACCAGTACTTCGCAAAAAATGTGGAAGAAAAGTGACTGTTCCTGATAGATTGTCTTACGATGAACATTTTTTTAACTTTTGCCTTTTTTATATATTTTGATTGATAATTATTAGTTTTAGTGCATGTTGTATAATTATGTATAGTATCATTGAATATTCTAATTTTGTTATTGGTTGTTGAGTTTACCTTCAGTGAACTCAAGGTGGGAGGATATTAGAAATAAGGCCTCTCTCGTACATTTCCTTTTGCCTGTCAGAAATAGTAGCCAGAATGTTTTATGTATGTTTATGTAAGGGGGCGACTCAGTGCTTCTGGGAAGGTGGAGGGTGAGTTTCAATCCCGCTTGTGTCAATGGTCTGTGTGTGTGGTGCTTCTAGTGAAGTGAATAAATGTGTTTCTTTGTAGATTCGCCTCTTTCTTGAGTTTTTGGCCTTGACTCTTCATTTTAGAACGATGCGTAATACCGGGTAGAAATTACCGTCGTATTTGTGAAATGCAGGTCCTTGCGCTATCCTGTTGGACCTCGCAATGGAGCTGTGCAAGGATTTTCATAATCGGGTAACAGGCAGCTACAGTGTACGCATGGGTAATCTTCAGAGTTATCTCTGAATTTAGGGAAACAATATCAGACGAAGGTGCCTTAAGGACATAACAAATCCATGGTTCACCCTGTCTGCTGAAGTTGAGAACAAGCGCCTCAAATACTGACAGTTATCATTCCAGTAAAAGTGAAGGTCCTCCAAATTGAACATTTCTCATTTGGTGGTAGTTAATTCGCTCTTCATTTACATGTGACCTCTGGCAAAATGCAATCCATCTACTTTACGGTGTTTGCACATTTTTCCAAATACTGTTTTACCATTTTCTATAATTCTACGATGAACTGAATCCTTCGAGATGACACAGCGTATCCTCTGGGGAAACTAACACAGGGACAAATTTTGGGAGGAAACGAGACAAATATTATTAAGCAATAGTCTGTATTCTTTGTTTTCCTTCGCCTTCCGATCGGACGATGGCCGAATGACTTGGGCGCTGGATTCGGTACCAGAGTCTGTGCTGCCCTGTTAAGTTAAAATACCCTAATTCCAACTTTTTTCTAAAGGCTTATTGTAGCGTTTTCGAATCGGTCTACAAAAAGACGCCTTTTATGATATTCGAAACACCATAAATCCCAATTCAGTGATGAGTTATATTGAAATTTATATTGGTCATAACTCCAGTTTCAGGCCGTTTTCTATAAAAGAAGGCCCTACGTAACAAACAAGTAACAGTTGTAGTTAGGACCTTTTAACTTATCAGGATAGTATGGGATCGAGTCCCACTCTTGGCATTGGTTTGTAGCCGCTCGGAATCGGCTTTAACCTGCAGGTCCCGGTTAAATCAACCCTCGTGTAGCAAAAAAAATGACCGTAGTGCTCCAAACCTTCACCTTCCAGACCGGTACTGGCATGCGTAATCAACACGTTTTGGTAAAATTTTCCCCCTTTTATTTTCAGAATCTTTTCGAACCGGCATTTTCATGAGGTTCCAAATTTCGTTCTTATTTTCACCAGAGACGTTGCATGTCATTTTTACAGCTAAATGAAGGGCAGCAGTTTTATGTCTTTTGTAAAATACTGTGCTTCGAAACATAAGCACGTTACAAACTTTTTTTTAAATTTACTAAGCTAATTTACAGATTCGCGAATACATTTTAATCGAAACTTATGAAATAGCTAAAATTGGTACTCTTTACATGTTTTCTGTTAATTTCAGGCAATACGTGGCATGAAGATTTATAAAAACTTTATTGTCGACTGACTTTGATTACTCACAAAATTTGCTTCCTGCCGAACCTGACTCTAACTGCACTTCGAAAACTGGAAATTGTTTTGAAATCAAAAACCTGTTATGGGAACACCAAGGATTGAGATCTTAACTTTTGGAAATCGTCACCTATCCACAAACTGCGTTTCTCAGCCTCAAAAAGTCTGTCGTGTTTAGGGTCAGTTATTTTTCGCTGACTTCTAAGCTGTATTTTAAGCTGTTTGTTTAAGAATAAGATCACATCTTAAACCAGAGTTTATACAATTTAGCTTTTTTAAGTAAACTCTGATGTAAAAAAATTCGATATTGTTATTCAAGGCAAGTAGCAACGCCGCAAGTGAAGGATTCTGTCTATTATCAGTGCCAAAGACTGTTGGCATGAGTACATGTTAGATCAAGTTTAATGCAGAGACCAACAGGTAAAAACAATCTTGGATTCCACCTACTGCCTCATTAAAGAGATACGTTTACAAAAGGCAATGCCACTGCACTATTAACACTGATGTTCTGTTCGGGTCTATTTGACCTAAAATAAATTTTATCAGTGTATAAAATTTAATCCATCACTGATAACAGTGTTAGATCTTGTAACTTTGTTTTTATAAAGGAGTATTTAATTGTCATAAAATATCTTCCCATTATTTTTATATTTTGAGTATTTTTTTAAGTTTAATACTCGTGTACTGTTCGGGTCATTATGACCCGATTCAAAACTCCAATGATATTCCGTTACTCCCTTACGTCCTTATAAAAAATTTCTAATTAGAAATGAATTACATCTTTCTAACAGTTCTTCCTGATATTGTTTTTTTTTTGTAATCTTCTCATAATATTTGATGAAATTCATCAAATATCAATATATTTGCTGTGAAATAAGCTGCACATTTCAACACGAGTCAGTAATATTCAATATGCAAGTCCAACTGGTTCATTTTATAATTGCTTCTTGATACAAAGGAAATCATTCATAAGAACGTAAATATTCATCAACAGATTTGTAATACCAAATATGCAAGTATCAATAGGAAGAGAGGGGATGCAAGATTCCTACCCCTCTGTGTTGTGTGCGTGAGTGAACATGTAAATAATATGTAAATTATTTGTAAATAGTTTTGTATGTTCATAAATATATGAATTAAACTAGTTTGTCTTCCACGATGGTATTCATTTCTCAACCCAAATCATTAGAGAACCAGCCGTGTCCCGGAATGGACGCGATATAGGTCATGCATTCGTGATAATATTATAATTACATTTATTCATATAATTACTAGTGATTGATCAGATTATTTATATCTGTCATCTTTAACAAAGGTAGAGGAAAATATAAGCACTCAGCAATAGTATAAAAGTTTCAACAGTTCCCAAATGGGGATTGAAGAAGTGCTAGAAACATGTTCACTTCTTTAATTCAAAAAATATTTGATTTCCAAAATATTTGCCTTTTAATACGAATATTTTATTATGCACAAGAATAAAAAAATAGCTTTTTATTTAAAACAAGGAAATACAAAACCTTTTTTCCTGCTATGCTCATACCTATATAAATTCCAGATGCTTCCAATAATATTACCAGACACATACGTGATGAAAGAAAGGATATTTGGGGATGCAGATATTTATAGATTTCTTGCTGTACATAACTATTTTGCCCATACTGATATTTTTAAAAAGGGCGAGGGCGAAAATTATTTGGTCATTTTTAAATGCAATTAAATACAAAATATAAGATTTTCTATTATTTTAATTCCTTTTCATATACTAAGTTTCACTTGATATTTTAAAGATGTTTGGTTTACATCGTTAGAACAGCAATTCATTAGTTATTGCAACACAGTGCACCAAGAATATAAAATTTTTTTTTATTCTTTGGAATTTTGCAAACAAAGGGAAGTAATCGATAATGAAGTGGAAAAACGTGGCTACAATTCGAAGCTAAATTTGGAGTTAGGTGAATTCCTACATCTTGTATTGCTTAACTATAAAATTTAGTATTATTTCAGAGTTTTATACTGGTTTTATTTTACCCCAAAAGAAAAATGTTTTACGTTAATCAAAAGATAAAATATATAAAATTTGTATAAAATTTATAAAATTTATATGTTTTTCTCTATTATACTGGTAATCATTTTGAGTTATATCACACAAAAATTTATCCTCTTCACATTTTATATCGAACACAACTGACAAAATAAAAACATAAAATAAAGTTTCAGCATCCGTTAAAAACCCGTACTGATCAGCTTATTTACATAATAATCACGTAACGCATTATTTGCCAAAATATATTTTTAGGGGACTCATACCTTTAATAGGCCACGTGACACGCCAAACATATCCCTATTTTCAATAATCAATAGTTATTAAAATAATTTATTCAGAAATCGGAAAATTTTACTGTGAGTTACACATTCTTTCTTCTTTATAAACATGGCTCTCAGTTTTTTTCTAACTTGAAGAGAAACTTTTTAATTTTTTAAAATTGTAACCATTCTTGTTTCATTGTTATGTCCTTTCGTACATGCTATCACCAAAACCTTTGTCTAGAATACCATGAGATTTTATACACGGGAAGTATAAAAAGTATCATTAAAATAATCTACATTTATGTCATTCCTGCCATAAAAATTTTAATTACAATAAATTTTTAAATAATTTTTTTTCGAAATTATAAAATAAAAAAACCCCTTTTTTTCTATGAAGAACTAATAATTTTGATTTTTCTGTACTTCATTTAAAAGGTATATTATACAAAATAATTTTAACACTCAAAAAATATTTATATTCATTAATATACGGACGCAAGTCTGCGCACAATTCCATAACAATGAAACAAAATGGTTGAAATTTTAAAAATTAAGAAATTTCTCTTCCAGTTAGAAAAAATTGAGAGTGATATTTATAAAGAAGAAAACGTGTGTAAAAGAAAAAATTTCGTATTTCTGAATAAATTATTTTAGTAACTACTGATAATTGAAAATAGAGATATGTTTGTCGAGACTCTTGGACTTTTAAAGGTACGTGTCCCCTTCAACATAATTTAAAGTTTAAATAAGACACATAAGTACAGGCTACAATGACCAATGCCAACCTCAAGCGTAAAACCCGCATAATTAGAACAACACTCTACCGTTTAAAAAGGAAATTTAAAATTTTCTTTTTATATATAAAATGATAAATAAATAAATGGTAAAACATATTCTTCCGAAATCATTGGTCCTTAACCAGGTGTCAGGTAGAACCCAAGAAGTTGTCAACGAATTAAGCAGTGATTAAAAAAAAATGGTTTCATTGTTTCAAAATGACAGCAAATATAACAAATTTAAAAAATTGGGGAAAATATTACCGATATTTTTGTCCCATTTCTGAAAAATCTTTTATTTTCTTTTAAGCAGAAATTTAAGCAGAAAAAAGCCCTTTTCTGCTTAAAAATCCCTAACATATATTCCGTGACGTGGACTCCCATTTTGGCGCGGTCGGCTGTCTGTCGCGACATTCAGTTTCATGATTTGTGTTCGTCCTATACTCGTGAAAATATCGCTGAGCAGAAAAAAAATACCTTTCTTGATTTTAGCACATAAATAGTCCATGCGTTTGTGTCAGAGTCATGATCACTTTTATTCTTATAATTACTATGTGGTATAATAAGATTGATATGTGTATGCTGTGACGTATTGATCGAGGTAGCGATCGACTGAACTAATATTACAGCCAAGTAATTTAAACGAGTTACTTTATTTGAAAAATAGTTGAAGAAAAGTTGATGAG
>OU015497.1:50681593-50919093 GCA_907164885.2 Dolomedes plantarius | reverse complement strand
GACATATCATGGTTAGATTTTGAGTTATCACAACAGTCGTTTACATTTTTGATGAAAAATAAGTTCTTCTGGAAACACGATTTAAAATTTTGATTTGTATTGAAATTCATAGCTGCTGTTTATATTCAAATCGCTGTAATTTCATTTCTAATGATCGTATCGAAAAAACAAAAGCAGATTTAGAAAAAAAATTCACAATCTTTAAAGAAAAGGAATAAGATCAATTTCGGAATTTTCGTCCAAATTGATGTTTTAAACGTAGTCGGATACCTTAAAACCTGTTCATAAATATTGCTAATATTGGGGTATAAAACTTTGAATTAAAAGAACCCTTACTACTTTACAAAAGTAACCTTATTTGATAAAAAACAAATGTATAATCGAGTTATTTTTGTAAATTATTCTTTTTATCAACAATATTTCTGAGCTAATTATAGTTTTTGATATTAATGTTTCTACCTTTATAAGAATGCAAATATATGAACAGCATACTAGAGTAATTTCCATCTTAAATCCCGTTTTAATTGGTGATAGGTACTATCATTTTGTAGTTGTAACAGGACTGTCTGGCAGAATTAAATTATATATCAACAGATTAATAGCATTTCTCAAGGAGGAAATGTTTGCTGTCAAACTTAAATTTACATTCGGAATTCAGTTGTTCTATCAATATGAATAACCATTATTTATACAGATATATTGAATGTGTGTATTCAAGAAAAGAAGGACTGAGATTAAAATAAGTTGAGAAATTTCAATGAAATTTTGCTTTTACTCTAATTAAACATTTACTTTTTCTTTGATTCAGCACATAATATAAATTAAAATAGTTAAATAGTTATCTTTTTTTGTTAATAGATATTTGTAAATCTTCAAGTATATCGTCATTAATAATTAAAATGTAAAAAAATATTGTAAGTCTTACTATTATATGAGACTACTAAAGCCGATGACATGGGATTTATATTGCAAAAATGCATGCGGAATACATTTTAGACATTTTCAAGCAAAATTCAAGAGAAATCTGCAAGCGAAAATTTGTACATGCTTTTGTCTAATACGTATTGAGGCCACGAATCAACATCATTCATTGTTGAACTTCCGAAAAATTATAGAGTCCTTTAAACATATATATTTGCTTAGTGAATGCAAAGTTTGGTACAAAGAGAGTGCTAGGCTATTACCGAGAACAAAGGTGACAATTTTACTATGAAAATACATTTTTCAAGATAAAAAGGTTTCTTATTGTAATAGATTTTATTAATTACAATCTAAAAGTTAATAGATAAGTGTAGAGTATCCAACAAATGTTATTTTCTTTTAAAAATGTCCTCCGGCTTACAGCTCTTTTAACAAGTTTTCTGCAACGTTTATTTAAAGGACATTGTTTGCCAATATAAAACAATTAATATATGGAATAATACATTAATAGATGCATATTTTCGCCAATTTTTACTCAACTCTAGATACTTGTGCAATAGAAAAGGATTTTCCATTTTGCTATAAAAATAAAAAGGAAAATATGTAGAAAGGTATTTCAATCGAGGAAATGGATAAATCAATAGGAACTTCAATAGGCAACAGTTACGACGACTCTATTCAAAATTAAATATGCTTAACAATTAGTATGTTCAAACTTTTTTCAGATAGGCTATGGCAGCATGGTCAAACTATATGCCCTTCCGTGAGAGAGCCTGCAGGCTTGAGTCTTCTATTTCTAGCCGGTGTTTTTGTAGCAATTCAAGATCGCCATCAAACTGTAGGTCCCAGTCATTTAAACCCTTATGTTGCGAGAGATGATCAGAGCAATCTCAGCCATTCAAGAAGAATACATATTTGGGAGCCAATCATTCGTCATGCATCATAAATATGTTGGATTGTCTAAAAATATGCCACTGCATCGGATCACTTATGACAAAAAATTATTTCTAACCATTACTTTAAAAATCTATGGTTTTTTATTCAACAACTACTTCTGAATTTCTTCACAATGTCAAAATCAAAAATGATTTAATTGCCATTTCATGTTTTGAAACAATTATCTTTTCGATCTATGTATCTGAACACATGTTTCAACAAACGTGTACTAATACTTAGACAACGAAACATATCTAATGCCTACTTATTGCATTTATTTATTGTTTTGACTCAAATGTTTATCGCTGGAATACTGCATAAGAAAATCATACGGTAATTTTGAGTGTGATATGTATACAATTTAAAAATATTTTAGAACAGCTCTTCAACAATATTTGAAAAATTAAATTAATTTTCATTAAAAAAAACCACGTTTTTTTCACCAAATAAAAGTTACGAAAGAAAATATTTTTCAATTATTTCGAAACTTTTTTGTAGGAGATAATCTTACGGGATTTAAAGGTATAATTAAATTTCCTGCACTAAAAACTTACTAGAAAAAGTGTAATCATTGCTTGATACATACTACAATTTTTGTTTTTCGCATAGATGATAAGCTTCATTTGGATAATAATTAATTTTATGGAAAAGAGAATCTTTTTTCCAAATTTTTACATTGACTTTAATTAGCATTCTTTAATCAAAAATTCGGAAAAATTCTAGTAAATTTTTTCGCCTTTAAATAATTACGGTTGACTTTAGTTTAAACAATTTGGCAGACAAGCGACCGAGAATCTGAATGACTTAAAAATACTACTTTGATCAATTACCATTGTTCTTCAACAGTAAATGACTCAACTATTATGAATACACTAGGGAGTTGAAAAGAAATAAGCCCTGAAATATTATTATCTTTTTTTATAATTTAAAATAGTTATGAGTTAGCTTTTATGAGTTTAAACAGAAATGGAGAGAAAAAGTGTAGTTAGGAACAGTTTTTTAAAAGAAACAATGAAAGTAATAGATCACAAGGAGAAGAATTGTGGGAGTGGCAAAAAAAATTTAATGGTTATCATCATAACTAGATGAATTTCTTTTCTTAAGTCACTTAAAGAAAAATGCTGCAGTTGGTTGGTACTCTGGAATCTTAAACAAAATATGAAATATATATGAGAACATTTGTTCTTAAAATATCTGTTGTGTACACGTGTAATCGCGTTATTTATATCCAGTAATGACACCTACGTGAAATTTGCTGAAAAGGAACTAAACAGATTTCTCACTGACCCTCTTAATAGTTCCCATCTAAAGGGAAGATAAACAGTAAGTTAAACCGAGTAAGAGATTTATAGTTAGCAATTGTGCTAACTTCAAGTTGGACTTTATTAAAAGAAATATTTTCCCTCAACGAACTGGTTTTATCGTATGATATCATATAAAAATGTTTGATCCTATAGAGAGAAATTTTTTATCTAAACTAAATAGTTTTATAGAGAAAAAGTAAGAAGCAAACTTTTGGCAAAAATTCATGCTATTACAGCACATTAGTTTTGTGTAGTTCAGTTGACTATAGATCATCTGCCTATTTAGTAAATTCGAAAATTAAGAAACTACAAGAGCTTGAACTGAAAGAACTTTCCAAGGGAAAATCATGGCACCTTCATATCCTTCGGTTGCTTGAGCGCCCAAGAGATTGGGCTGTCGCAGCTTTTCGATTGACGACGGGACATGACTGTCTCGCCACTCATCTCCATCGAGTCAACATACTGAATAGCTCCATGTGCCCCCTCTTCAGCAGCGACGAACTGATGATTGCTGACCATGTTCTTAAGTTCGGCTCATCATAGTTCTTCTGTTTTTACCGAATATTGGGAAGCTAGAGAACGTTTGTCTGCTTGTATTTAAATTTTTATTTAATTTTGTGCTTTGTATCGTATATTCTTCACTGTGCTCTTAGCCAAGGATAATGTCTCTGTGCAGGATGTATTGGAAATAAAAAAAACAGTACATAGCTAAAACGGCTTCTATAAAATGAAACTCTCAAAGATATTGTTTATGAGATTCTTGAAAGAAAAGTTTATCCAGAAGTCTTTGGGGTTCATCTTGCTAAAATGTCCATTTTTCTTTTCTTGCAGAATACATAAAGCTTAAACATTACAAGATAAATCGATATAAGAAATGTATAATAAACACTGTCGTGTAGGATGTGCAAACCAATTTTGAAAGTTAAGTCCATCAAATTTCTTCAAGATGAATTATCCAATCACGAAGAAGTATTCAAATCTATCGTACTTGATCGCACAGATAACAAAACTTTGTTAGTTCCAATAAATTTATCTGAATATACAGTGAAAGTTGACGTGATGTACGTATTTTGAGTTCTAAGGTTGATAATCCCAATTTTTTTTCATCGTAATTGGAGATGAAAATTCCCAACATTAAAATTACAGCAATTTATAAGGAATAAAATGTTCATATTTTTTATAAGTCTGTGAATTGGAAGAGTAATGATATGAGTTCTTCTGGCTTGAGTCATCTCTGAAGCCAGTAATGAGGTATTGAATAAGCAATTCTTCTTCAGAATCTTCACTAAGCATCTTTTGCCTTGCTCGTTAAATTTTGTGCGAACTCCGAGGTTGGTGTTGCAAAGAAAGTTAAAGTTTTGCAAGGGGATCACATTTACATTTATCCTACCTATTATGCACTGAGTATATTCATTTGCATATATGAGTGTGTAGGGTTTACATAAGATTCGATTCACAACAATCGAACTTTTAGGTGAATAAAGTTAAAGAAGCCGCTTAAGAAATGCTAATTGCGGCATACGCGATTGCTATAAATACCAAGCAGCTAGATTAAACAAACAGTGTGTGAGGGAGTTACGAAGGGAGACGAAGCGAAAGGAAGTGAAAGGAGGAGTAGTGCTGCCGAAACGAAGTATCGAGCTGGAGCTAGGCATAGAGTCTGGTTTAATAATAGTTGAGTTTTGCGAGCAGCCGCTGGAGGCATAGCTAGGTTGCTTCAAACCTACGCGAGTTCCTGTTAGGCCCAATGTTTACGTGGCAGCACTGCTGGTTGACTTTCAAAGTATCTGTGAGTATTGCAAAGTGTATTTTTCTTGAATAAGTAGTTATACGAGGGAATATATTGAATTGTATTTCCCTTGCATGAATGCTATAAATATATATCGTACTAGTAATATGCATTATTTATGTTGAAAAGGAAAATCTATATGTGCAAATATTTAAATAAACATTGTTATGTAAGAACTGTGTTTGACTGAAATTATTTAGAGTGCCACTTCAAGATATACATACGCAAAGGTAGAAAAGAAGTGCAAATTCTCTATAAGTGTGCCTTTATTTGCATATTCAGGGAATTATTTTTGGTCATATAGTGTTGATACTCGTACATGCAAACATAAAATTAATTTACAACACTTTTTCAATGATAATATATTTTTCATTAGTTTTCTGAGGTGATTCCGAAAATTTTGATTTTTAATGCCCATTTTGTTGCTTATCTATGAACACTGCATGCATGTTTTTTTGCTGTACAAAAGCAATCTTGTAACAATTAGTATACTTAGTAGTAATATATAACTATTGAGATAAGCTAAGAGGAAAGCTTGGCATTATCCTTATATGGTAATTCTAATTTGGCGTGATGTTATCCTTAAGGGTAAAGACTTTGTTATAACGAGGATATTTGTTCGATTCAGTGATATGTTAGATATAGGGCAAATATATAAAATTTTAAAAACTTGCAAAAATCAAATGAAACTCAAATTTATGAAGTATATTTTTTATCCAAAATATAATAGTTCAAATCAAAGTGTAAGTCTGACTTGTGTTAAAATAGCAGGAAATAGGAGAGTTAGACATTTAATAACAGTGGTTAGCAAAACACGTAACAGTGACTGATAACACATATTAGAAGTCATTTGCAAAACAATAATGTTATCAAATGGAGAAATTATCTTACAAGGACTAAAATAATCAAGCAGAAGATGGATGGTTCGTCCATACCGTTAGCAGAAAGACATAATGATAGAAATTCCTGGACATCAGAAAAAGTATGTCTCAAAAGAGAAAAAAAAAACTAAAACAAAAGTTTTCACGGGCAGAGAGCAATTAATAAAAGGCCGAGTTCTGAGTCATGGATCATGACACAGTAATACGTACCTTTTGGCCTAATTAAAACTTATAGCGAGGAACTGAACCAACCTAGTTGGGCTCCCTGTAATCAATAAACCATTAGACCGGGTCATCGCGAAAAAGCAAAATTATTATAAAACAGAAAACCTTGAGTCTCATAGCAAGTCAAGATCATTTCACTGAATCTCATAGCGGAAAAAAAGTAAAACCATGACTCTGTATCTACAATTAAAAGATCTTTAAGCTGTCGATTACTTTGTGCTGTTAACTTACAATATCTATGCGAAGCACAGTAAGGTGCTGAAACCCATTTTTTATTTATTTGTTTGCAAACACGGTTGTTAACTTTCTCTGATGACAGCGGTGTTATTTTTTAATGGTGATGCCCCATAAAATGCATATTAGTGGTTAAGCTTATGCAAAGAGAACATTATTAGTTATTCCCTATAAAGTAGTATTAATGATCATTGCATATAAGATATCTAAGCTAGGATAGGTTGTTTCATGTTATGCAATTGATGTCGCTAGATTAGATGCATATCTACAACATTTAAATCACGTGTATTTATGTGCGTGTATCTGAACAAAGTTAATTTTTAGGCTACATCTTTTCAAAAGTGCGCATTACTCCTTTAGTGAGTTGAGGACTTGTATGGTTCGAGCATCATAATTTTGAATGAAGCGAATATGGATACGTTATTTAAAGTATTACATGTTTGTGATAATGGTACATAACTGCACTCAGGCGACTACATAAAACATAAATAAAGAGTATAAATTATTGCAACGATCCTAACATCACTTTTCAGATAGTAAAATTTAATGTTATCTAACATACTTGATGATATATTATGTTCAACTCAAAGTAGGTTTAGTTCAAAACACTGCTAAGCAATTTATTTAGTTCTAATTATTCATGCAGTTTACGAGTTAATAAGTATAACGCTTTAATACAGTTTTGTAATTACACAATCTGATATAGATAAGTCAAAAATATTATCATCCTTGAAATCTGCTACTTGGTATCTGCTACTTGGAAGAAAAAGAACTCCTGTAGATGTGAAACATTTTTAGGATAAACTATTCAATCTAAATTTATTTAAAAAGTAACAAACTTTGAAAATGGAAATTAAATATTCGAAATTTATTTCTTTAAAACAGATCGGATTTAAATATGAGCATTTCTAAGAGAACTATAGGAACTAAACTGGTAAAATTAAGAACTAGCTAATAAAATGTTTGAATTGGCTAACAACAAACTACTCAACTAGAGTAGAATGACTGCCTCAATCACCTCGAAAGTAGAGTCTGTTTATTAAACTCTTCTAGATGCGTGATAATTGAGCAATACGACTTTTAGATGTTTAGTCTATCTTGTGATTCAAGAATAGGTGTAGACGTTAAAAGAAAGTGGACTACAGGGAAAAACAAACTATATTTGTAAATATCAGGTTTTGAAGGTATTTCGGAATATTTAGCAGTACATAAAGAAAATTTTCCAGGGTAAGAGGTGGTGTTTTATCGTAAAGAATTTTGTAGGAATTAAAGGAAATAAAGCAGGATAATTTTCATGAAAATAAGAAATTTCATGAAAATAAGAAATTTCATGAAAAATGTTTTGGGGTTGAAAGGAAATAAGAAAAAACCTCAAATAGAGAATCAATATTATTCATTACCTGCAAAAACAGATAGACTCAAAGATAGACTAAATATACAGCATAAAAGAAAAAGAGAGACAGAGCGATAGACAGATTTTGAAAAAGATCGAGAGATTCAGAGACATGGACAGGACTGATAGACATAGATAAAACTATAAAATTAAAATTTTTTTATAAATGTTTTCCTAAGTGTTAAAATGTTGAAATAAATATTAAAAACACTATAAAATTTTGCTTTTGTTTTGTGTGTGTGTTTTTTAAGTAAAAAATAATTGCAGCTGCGTAGTAGTGTCTTTAGCTGCGGAGGTTTCTACGGGTACATCGTACCCATAAAAATTCTATCCATTGTACAGCCATTTGAAATAGAATCAAAATTTGTAGATCATGGTGTATAGTTTTATGAGCAGTAAAAGGGGACGTCGAATATCGAATACACAATTAGCTAAGCAAGTACCAACTAACCAACCAAATGCAACCAAGGCCAAGACTAAATAAGAAAAATTACAATATACTAAATATTGCAATCTCAAAATAAAAAAAAATGCCGAGAGGTCATTACTATACTCTTTCAGTGATAAAAAAAAGTGAAAAAAATATTTGCAAACACATTCAGGTGCCAACCTCAAAATCAATTATTAAAAAATAAGGAAAAATAAATAATCAACATACTAGTGAAAGCGAGCCTCCTGTTAGAATGCACCCGACAGTCATTACTTAAATCATTACTACGAGCTGTTGTGTTGTTCTTTTGTCCTGACATATATTTAACAGCAAAAATTATTATACAGCAAGGGGCTTTATTAATTACTGCCGTTACTTCTCGTGCTAAATAAGTTTTTGAAGATTCTTTTTCCGTTTTCCCCTTATTACGTAATTGATAATAATTTTCGAGTTCCCTTTTTTTGTTCTATTGCACGAAAAGTCATATTTTTTTATGAACTACATGAAAGTTATTATGTTATTAGTTTCGGTTCATTAGTTTTAGGGGACTTTTCTTGAAGTATATATATATGTGTTTCGGTAATTACCTATTACGTGGACAGTAGCACTCAATTATAGTTGAAATATTATTCTTTCCTTTTCCTGGCAAATACGCGAGAATAAAATTGAAATGCCCTTTACCTAAATGTTTATGTTCTTATATGAGTGTATGTGTGTTTATATAAATGAAAGTGATAAACGTTTACTTAACAAACAAAACTTTTGTATGAGAAATATGTTCCTAGGCGTTTGAAATGTTTGGTAAAAAATATAAGCTGGAATTTTAATTTTTTCATTTGCAGTAGTGACAACTAACTTGGTGTATTTTGATTCTTTATTATTTTATCTATTAAAATTTATTACATTTCTGGAACAGTCAAATGTTATTGATAAATTTCAATATATATATATATATATATAATGTAATAAATTTTAACCTCCTATAATCGCCTGTAATCCGACTTCTCTCTCTCTATGGTAATCTTTCCGTTCTTTACCCCTTTCTCATATATTAACCTACCTCGGAAATTTCTGGCAACCCGTTTTACAATTACTTCGATATGCTCGCGCGCATGAGAGCTCGACGTTGCTATATAAGGTCATGCTATTGCTCGAATAAAGTTATATGTTCTTGAATTCAAATCTTATTGTTTTAGGCCACGATGCTTATTTCAGGAGATGACCATTCGGGTCATCTCCTGAAATAAGCACATATATATATATATATATATATATATATATATATATATATATATATATATATATATATATATATATATATATATATATATATATATATATATATATATATATATATATATATATATATATATATCTGAGCGCGTGTGAACAATTAATTATCGATGATCATGAACTCTCCGCTGCGAAAAACAGCTTATTTCCTGAATTAGAAGGCACATTAGGATCTCTAAAAGAAAATTACCGTTAAACGCTAATTAATGTAGTTAAATATAGTTTATGCGTCTAAATACTACACACACACACACACATTTATATATATATATATATATATATATATATATATATATATATATATATATATATATATATATATATATGTGTGTGTGTGTGTGTGTGTGTGTGTGTGTGTGTGCGTGTGTGTGTGTGTGCGTGTGTGTGTTAGAAGATGGATATAAAGAGACATTTTACAGTGTTTTTGCACATAAGTTTGGATTATATTCATGCATTTGCAAAGAAAGATAATTTTGCAAAATAGCATCCTATTTATCGGAAGAGGTAAGATGGAAAATGAAATGTAAATGTTTTGTGTCACAAGGCTCTGTAGGAGTGAGCAGATTGCATTGGTGGGTTATTTTGTTTTTCTACATAATTAGTATAATATTTTCACAACAAGATGGTATAACAAAAAAAAACACCTGAGATGTGGAAAATTAATACTTAAAACATGGTTTGCGAGTAGCGATGCCTGTGGTAATTGAAAATATCTAAACCTTTGTCTAACTTCCATTTCCCTTCCGTCTAGTAAAGCATAAATCTTGCATGAACTTATCAATTTTTCATAACTCTATTTAAATAATTCTCTCTTAATGTAACAGAATTCTTTAATTGAAAATTTATAAATGAAATTTGTTATCAGGTAAATTAATTCGCAGAAACAGATGCATTTATATCATTAGTAAAGCCTAAACCTGCCTAACATACTTTATATATTATTTTTCTAGTTTAAAGGTTAACCGTACCACTCCAAATAGGTGCGTTTAAATATTTACTTTCCAAGCTTTTAAAGCAATGACAATTCTCTGTCCTGGTAGGTTAAATACTGCAAATATTATTCAATCTCACAATTTGTTATTCTTATTTCGTTTTAAATTGAGACATGTATGATTGTAAAATTCTAGATATAAATATTTGTATTGCAGAGATTTAAATTAAACTAAGGAAAAGATGCAACAAAGGTGATTTAAAACTTAAAATGTGTAATTAATATCAATGGAACATACTTTGGCAAATGCAGAATATCAAATTTTCTGATACTCTATAATTTTCACCCTTTCAGACACAAATGAATTAATCTTTATAAAGTAATATTTTGAATATATAACATTTTATTGAATATGAAATCTATGCTTCATTCTTGATGGACACAACTTCTTAATTTACAGGCATGTATGAGTGTAGAAAGTATGAATAATGTGTATAAAAAGTATCCTTAACCTGATGGATGAGAACAGAAAGTGAATCTATCAGCATCCAGGTAATTGTTATTAATTAAATGGAAATCTAAATTCAAAATTTAGCACTTCACGAATATTTAAAAAAACATATAAAAAGACTATAAATAATATGTTTTAGGTTTTTTTAACTTCTAAAATGCAGATATGATGATTATTAAATTTACCACTATATAGGTGATAAAAAAATGCCAAAACTGTTCATCGATCATATTTGATATGCCTTGAGCAATAAGACGAATTTATCAGTGAATATCATACCGAAGTGTTAAAAATATTAGGTTCTCTTAATTGTTTTCATGGTCATGTATCATTCTCTATTAAGGCTATAAGTATGTTAAAACTCTATTTTCTTTTTAACAATAACACTGTGTCATAAGATATTTGGTAACTCATGGATAACCGTTGAGTAAAAAATATTGGAAAAAAAGAACACCAATGGAACTTTCTTAATACGATCAAAAGTGCAAAAATACGCAAAATAACTAACAATTTATACCATTTACAGGAAATTAGAATTGAAATGCGTTACGTGACAAGTTTTCATAATATGTTAAAAATATTTGATTTCAAATCTATTTTATTCACAATTTTTCATACACAAGTTTTGAGCAGCTAACGTAATTCATCTATCAGCGCTATGAATGTAGGTTTAATAGTACTTTTAATTTGTTAGTCAATTTGATTTAAATGATAGAGGCAAAGCTTGTAAATTACCTCCTCTCCCCGATCACCTTTTATGCTTTGAAATTTCAAGTAAAGTTTCCTTGATTCCATTTGTATGGCTAAAATTTCAAATTTTAACACTAGTTCTTATTTGCATGCATTTTGATTATAATGGATTGTAATATTTCTTATTTCTTACTCCCAAAATAGCGGGTTAATAAAAAGTATAGTAAAATATACAGACTTGATAACTAAATTCTAAGCGGTAGTCTGTGCAAGTATTTGTCGAACAATATATCAATGTCAATATGACAGAGCATTACGAATGACAACTCATTTAATAACACTACATTCCGGAAATGGAGCGAGAAACATATTATACCTCTAATGATGTCTGAAATACTAGAATGTAAAGAATAAATACTTCCGCCAGGTGTCTTAGGTTAAGGGTAAATCAATTTACCCCGTCACAACTAATGCATGAAAATCATTCTATAATTATTCCAAATATTTTTATAGAGGCATCAAAAACTAAAAGGAAATTGAAAATGAAATAAAATTCAAAATTTTACTTTTTAAGCAAAAAATAGTAAAATTTCACCAAAATCATTCTGAAGGAACAGTTTAGGACCAGTCCTGTAGTGAAGTATAAAGCTCGGTTTCAAAAATATCCCTTTTAACTTTCATCTCCTAACTGGACATTATTTAACACTAGAAAGACGGCTGCCGTCATTTTGACGGTTTCGGACATAGTATTGACCACTATGTCTGTATTTATGTCTCAGGCTTCTGAAATTTTATGACTTTTTCTAATTTTAGGAGAAATATGCACACACATTTACAAAATTATATTCGATAGTAAAAAGGGGGAGAAAATGTGCTGTATACCTACTAAGACTGAAATCCGTAAATATGACGGCAATATAGAAAACAGGCAGAAATCTTTAAAATAATACCGGGAAAATGTTAGTTATATTTCATCTCTTACCCCTTTTGCAAATAACAGAAACATTGGCTCCTAACAGAAACATTGAAAATTTTGGTGTTGAAAAATACGGACTGCACAAAGTATGCATATATTTTTATGGATTAACCATACCAGGTTGTCAGATCCGCATACCTACATAAAAACATATCTAAATGTATGCTAATTTATTTTATATTGGTATGAAATAGTTCAAAACTTAAAGTACATAAAACTTTTTTTGAAAAAAACATTAAATATGTTTAAGTTCTTGATTTCATTTTTAACCATCAAAATGACGGCGTTCAAACTTTTTAGTAAGATAAAAATTCCCGTCTTTCTGGTGTTAAGAAATTTCCCATATTTTTCTTCCATATTATACATAAAAAAATCTTTTTATGATATGAGTATGTAAGGAAATAAAAAAACGATATTTTATAATAAATTGACCTTTTAAACATCATTCAAAAAAAAAAGTATATATATATATATATATATATATTCTACATGCACATCCTTATTAATTTCTTTGATTGAAGAATATAATCAGACTGATTTTAGAGTTTTAAAATACCTAAATGTTAATAGAATTTTTCGTAGAAAATACATATTTCAAAACAAGTGTCAATTTAAAATTAGAGGATCCTTCAAAATAGTAATTCAAACTGGACTTTGAATTCCTGTTTGCTTATTGAATATGAAAGTGAGATTAGGAAGTCATCTGAAATAGTATCCCTAGTTATCAAATATTTATCTATATATGGAAAAAAAAATTATCTTTCAACGTGTAGTGATAAAAGGACTCGTATCATCCGCGAAGTATTTTATACGGATGATGCTGTATAAACGTTGTAAAATTAGCTTCACTGCAAAGACACCGCCTAACATAATTGGATATGTCAGAACATCCAAGTACATTTGCCTTTATTCAGATGATCTTCATTTATTTGAATTTCTGCGAAGGTTACACGCTTATGAGAAGAAAAAAAAATTCTTTAACCAGGACAAAAGTGATTTTGCTTTTAACTAAACTAGGAATTGACTTTGACTTATGTTGTCAGACAGCCTTAACAAACTAATGGCTTTAATAGTCGCAATAAAATTCTAATAGCTGAAGAGTATCCCTTTTTGTTTTGCCTTTATATTTATATGGAAATTATGTCTAAGAGTAAAATTGAAAAGAACCACTGCAGTTAAAATCTAGAATGTACGCAATGAAGAAAAGTAAGGAGCAACTGAAAATTAAAAATACTGGTATTTTAATAAGTAACAGCTTTATTAAAACTGGTAAAAATTATACCTTCCGTTATTATTTTTTTCAACTAAAAATAGGATTCATATTCCTCAAAAGGATAAACTTATATATACAGTCGAACCTCCATATATCGAACTTCCCTATATCGAAATTTTCTATATATCGAACTCTTAGCAAATCTCCATGTTCATTACATAGAAAAACTGTTTCTATATATCGAAAAAAATCTCTATACATCGAAATTTTTTTCACGACATATTGGGAGATTTTATTGCACTTTAGAATAAAATCTCCCAATTCTTGGCGTTTGAAACAATACTTCGTGGACTTCAATTCGGGGAAAACGTCCCTGGTGAAGTTTTTAATGGACTGAATAAATGCGAGAATTTCTTTGAACTTTCCGCAAAACTGGCTGTTCAGCAAGATATTCGTAGTTTTTTTAAAGGTATATAGTACTCAATAAATCTTTCACATTAATTCATTTTTTAGTTATTAGCTTTCATTTAATGTGATTCGTATATAAATTGGCAATGGAGTTTCGTATACGAAAATTAGCTTTAATTTTAATGTTTTAGGAGAATTATGATAAAACTAAGATCAATTCTATATATCGAAATTTCTATATATCGAATTTTTTTCCGGCATTTTGCTACTTCGATATATGGAGGTTCGACTGTATATATATATATATATATATATATATATATATATATATATATATATATATATATATATACAGTCGAACCCTGTTATAGCGAACCGGTATATAACGAACTCACGGCTATTACGAATGAAAATTTTGGTCCCGCAGTTTTCCTATTGTATGTAATTTAATTAGTATTGTGTCAGTTTAATGTAATCAATTTTAGTAGATTTAATTCATTAATGATAATTTTTTATATATTTTATCACTTTTTTAATAAATCATTATTGAATACTCATTGCAACTAATGAGTTATACATTTTGTGAACTCTAGCAATTTTCTTATCGGTTCGGATATAGCGAAACATCAATAAAACGAACAAAACCTTTGGTTCCTTGAAGTTCGTTGTAACAGTGTTCGACTATATATATATATATATATATATATATATATATATTATTTTATTATTTTATTATTTTAAGTATTAGTATTTGGAGTTACATCCATTCAGCAGTGTACACATATGCGCACAGATAAAGAGCATTACGAGAAGAAATCTAAAAAACCTAACAAAGAGCATAGTCTCAAAGTCAAATACTGTGAATCATACAGAGTCTCTTTCTAGACTGCCAATATCTCTCATACATGCCTCGTGCCACGCAACCCCTCGCAAACACTAATATGGGAGGCATCCATTTCTACGTGTTTCTTACAAAGGACACAGTTGGGTGAAGTATAAATCCTAAAGCGGTGTAAATATTTGGCCAAGCAATCGTGTCCGGTTTCTAGCCCCATAGCAGCCATAACATATCATCTGGGGAACACTGGTAACTTCTATATCATGTCCCTCCATAGTTTCCCCTTAAGTCCTCAAACTGTCTCTTCTTGTAGTCGCTGTTTATTTTGTTTTATGTTATCCTCTCAATGGAGGAGTACGATATGGTGTCCAAAGGAACATTTGTATCTCGGACTATCTCAGAAAGTTTGTCAGTCAACTCGTTTCCATAAAGGACGGAATGTATTGAGTTCTACCATTCTCTATTCGCTTTGAATCAGGCCAATCCTTTTGAATCCGGGATACGATCAGTTTCATAAAAAAGAGAACAGGCGTGATTTTCCCATTAACTTTATTGTTTTGCTTTTTGTGTATATGTGTCATCTGCTTACAGATTTTCTATACAATTTTTCTACAAAAGAAATCTGCAATAAAATTTATTTCGTGGTCGACGAAAGACTCAATATGTAGCAGCTGTACGTATGATTTCATTTATCAAGAATAAAAATACAATTTTTTTACAAACAATAAAAATTATTCTATTGTTGCATGATAAAATATTCATAACATAATATGTTCACCTATTTTATTTATAATTTCGCCGGTATATGAATGTATGTACGACAATATAAACTTTGTTATAAATTCATTGAATGTAAAACTATTATAAAATTCCGTATTCGCATTTACGACTGTAAAGAAATCCCAAGTTTTTTTAAAGTGATGTATAAACGTTTATCGATTTTTACCACGTTTTTATAAACTCGCGTTCTTGTTTGTGTGTTTGTCCCGTACAAATCTTGCAATCGATTTTTAAGTAACTTCCCGACTAACTAGACATTTGAAACTTTTAGAATAGCTGAGAACACGATGACAATGCATTCTTTTAATACTTTTAGCCATCTTTAAGCAGGATTGAATTTATTTTCAGTTAATTTTGTTTTGTATGGAAAGTTAGTTCGGAAAAAATACTCAAGGTGGCGCTTTGATCGAATTTGTATGTTTGCACGTTTGCGTAACGGTGTTTGACGATTTTGAAAACAGAAAACATGTGAATTTATTTTGTTTACAAATATATTGTGCCGAAAATTTAAACAAAAAATTATAAAAGTTAGCAGTTTATAAAGTCTGTGGATAGTGGAAAGGACTAAAAAATGATTAAAATTAAATAAAAGAAAGTGAAAAAGAAAAATTCCGTGAAGGTTTGTGCAATTAGTTTATATGATTGAACAGAAAATTTAAAAACATGGTATATAAAAAGTTCTTTTTATCTTGTAATTGTGCAATTTAAGTAACAATATTCAGTGTCTACAACGAAATTTTTAATCGAAGGTAAACGTAAGGAACTTTTCTAGAAACTAAATCATTTATATCAGAAGATGATTGGAATTACGAAGCCATTACTTTAGAGACCCTAGCTTTAAAAATAACAAATATCTTAAGAAATCCCTGTCAGGTCGAGAAATCTTGAATCAAGAGGATAAAGTGGTGTTTGAGGATGTCTTAATGTACCAGGTTATTAACGATCAACAGTGAATGAATTTGACAGTGCTCTTTGAAACGTCTTGATTAATGAAAAATGCGCGGATGAAGATTTAGTCTGCCACACCTTTGAACCATATGGAGGAACACAATAGATAAAATTTGACGGATCCTGTTATAATCTTTTCTAGTAAGTTTCATAATCACATTTTACTTTCGAAATGATAAAAGTGGTTTGTTCTCAGTAATCAATATACGAAGTTATTTTAATTCCATTGTTTGAATGTTATATAATACCAGAAGAATTATAGAAGTAATATATAAGAGTTACAGAAGTGTGTAAAAGTGTATGATGACATTTAAAGAATTTTAAACTATAATCTGTTTAAAAATCTGCCGTAAGTTATTTGAAATGACAACTGATCAACTACCTACACACACACACACATATATATATATATATATTCTGATCTATTTTTATTACTTATAATTCAAAAATGTTTATAAATTGAATTTTTTAAACTCTTTCTGGAAAGTTTAATTCTTTCGAATATGTAATGCAATATACATACAGGTAACAGTGAGATAACTGTCAACTGAAACTTTGAGCGAGACTTGATCCTTTACTATCATCACATGCATAGAATCTTCTAGTGAACAGGAATCAATCATAGATGGACTTGATTATGTAAGTAATGATCTAAGCAGGATTGATCAATGTGGATACGTCAGTTTCAGGCAGGAAGTAACTGAACAGACACTAAAACCTTTTAAAGATTGCATATAGTTATATCAAATTACAACTGCTTTTGTGGTATTTAAATACAACTGATGTATGTAAGTAGTATGATTGACAGTAGAACTACTAAGCCTGGCAATATGGCTAATTTTTAACGTTGGGGGAAATAGGTTTAACTAAATTCTTGGTTCTATTAGCGTTAAATTATTCTTCATAAAACCTTAGAATTTAAATTCATGTAAATACTCACAAATTCCTGTGAATCATTGCAATTATTTTCAAATGTGCTCTGTTATTTTCAATAACTTCTATGTGAAAAAGAATCCCCATATCAATCAAATTAATCTTATTACAAGAATTTTTAGAGATAATTTGTTCAGTTAATTCACTCTTTTTAAATAGGGATTTCGTTGACATAGGGAATGTTATGAATATTATGAAAATAACCCCTACATGAAACAAATCAATTTTATTAGCAGCATTTTTATCGAGTTGAAACAAATTATACTTTACTCAAAGGACATAATGCAGTACATGATAATAAATCATTCTACATCGACTTTAACATCACCATATAATTTTATTAATGATTCTTCTTTAGACAAACCCACATAGCTCTAATATATGATTGTATACGTTGGAACAGAATATCATTGATAATGGGAAATGAACATACATTGTATTATTATTATCCTCGTGTTCTAATTTTTGAATAGCAAATGTAGAAAACTGTTGAACTCTAGTATACATTTCCTATTTAGAGGCGTTATAAAAATTCAGCAATGTATGCACATGATTCATACTCCCCCTCCCCTATTCAATAATATATAAAAAGTGTTAAAATCTGTTACGGGAGAGGTTAGGTGAACAGTGTTCAATTTATTATTCGAAGCAGCTGGTGTTTCTAACATTGAAAAAGCAACATTTATCTTAATGCAATCACTATATTGTACATTGCAACAATTATACAGTAGTAAAAAAAATTATTTTAAATTATTTGACTAGTTTAATATTAAGTTTATTGTTCAAAATGTTTTAGCAAGTAATTCATACCTAAATATTTCTTAAAGACTGCCTTTTACGGGGCATAAGGGATAAAAATAAAGCTTTAATTCTTTGAGTCTATGTAATGAGTATGTAAATTATATCCCTTTAATTTCAATAAGCTAATAAATTTATCCAGAGTTGGTATTATGAAAATTGACACCACGAATGGTAAGAATACAACACAGTTGCTTAATAAAGCTTTTAATCAGTTCAACTGCTTTAATACATGTGGCCTAAGAGCGATTTACAAGCTATTTTGATTCTGCTCATATTGTTCACCGTTTGATGAAAAGATGAAGAAATATAGCTTCAAGACATATTTTAATCACATTTAACAATTTTCATTTCTAGCATCACTCAAATTTTATGTCACTTCAATTACAATTTCGGTGAATAATTTTTTTTTAAATTCCATATTGTTTAAAATTGCATACGGAGTCTTAAAATTCATCAAATAATATGACTGATTTTGAAAAAAATGAATATTATAATAACCAAACAATTGAGTATTAAAACAAAATATACTCTTTCTGTAATGTTATCATTAAGATACATTCCATTTTTGATTTAATACCTTCTTTGGCCGAGTAGAATAAGCAATATAAGCATACTCTTTTTCCATCTACAAGCCTCCATCATGCAAAGCCCTTAAGAAACTAGTTTCTTTTTTAACACAGAGATTAAATTCGAGCTCTAAAATCAGTAATTATGAGTATATAGATGTAAGTTGTTTGAAGATATATTTCTCTACCAGATCTTTTAAAAAGATTTATTTAAAATTTCCCCGCTAATTTCTTTTAATTTCTTTTTTTTAAATTTTGCCAAAATAATTCTAAAATCCTTTAAAATTCAAGAATTAATTGCATCATAAATTCTTTAAGTTTTAAAGGGAACATGTTAATGCTTCTTTCAAAATTTTGATCTTTTTGATTCATACAGAATTCATATAAAATAATTTTAATCAAGTCCTTGGTTTCGTATTCATACTGGTTAGTATTCTAGTTGATAATGCATGCAATACATAGCTTTAAATTAAAATAACTTTCAAAATAAATAATACAAGAAAAACACAGTAATATTTAACTATAACAGAATAAATAAAAGCTATCAAACAGAATACGCATACATTTTTGTTTTAAAGCTAAGAAATTCCAAGAATTTTAAAATCTGAGTAGAGAAAACTCTAAATATGTGCTTTTATTGGGTACTGCTTTTATAGTCTATTTTTATGAAATAACTTTAATAGTTGAAAAATGTTTCACATCCTGATTTATGTGTATTGGTCAGGAAATGATGATAAATGTCTGATATAAAAGGTATCGTCACATATATTTTTAATTGTAGCAGTCATAATATTTATAAAATACTACATTACATTTGTAAAATAATTTTCAAAATTCTTATGGATACTTTGTATAACATAAGTATAAACTTAATAATTTATTTTTATTAGATTGAAATATGAGGCAATTAAAAACATTAAACGTTTAGAAAAAAAGTTGAATTTTTTTTTCTTCCTTAAGAATTACTGATGCGTAATTTAGCTATATTTTCCCGAATATTCTGTTTTTTTCTGATAATCTTTACACACGTCTTTTTTATGGCTTTGTGAGAAAATCAAATAAAAAGATTTTATTATATATATAATCGCCGTTGTCTGTGTATAACACTTCCGGGCTGTACTCATCTTTCAATTGAAGCCTTCAGTAAACAAACGGCCGGTTAGGCTTAATTTCACTATCAGATGTGGATCAGAATTTTTTCTTACCTAAAAACTAATATCTTCTCCATCAAATCACGTTTGTTCAGCCTATTTTTCTATAAAACATTCAGAACTAAAAAAAATTGGATGTTTCTAGCTGTATATTTAAGAGATTTTTAAAATCTGTTTACTTTTGCTATGAATTCTGAAAGTAAAAATCTTGAATGTGAATGAATCAAGTAGCTCAAGAATTCATATCGCGTAGTGAGCTGGATGGCAGTCTACTACTCCAATCGCATGAAAAACTAAATAAATAAAAAATAATGAAAGGGTTTGCTTTTACAAGGTGTGGATTTGCAATATTCTTAGATAATTCGGGATATTTTTTAACTTCATATACTTTTTCCATTATGAGGTCATTATTAGTATTATGACGTCAAAATGACGGGTTACCTTCTAGTTTATCAATATTGATGAATTAAACACGAAAAATTCCGTGGGTTTCGATGTCCTAGTAAAAATTTTAGATTGTTTTTGGCTGTAATATATTAACCATGTAATGTATTAAACAGGAATAAAATCATTCTTTTTAACCTTTATATAAACTAAAAGACCGTAAATAAGGATCTCATAACTGGCTAAGGAAATGATTATATTTTAAGTAAGAGGTTATTCTCCAAATAAAAATAAAATTCGAAGATAATTGGTTCAAAGACTATATTTTAGGTGTAAAAATTTGCATTATTTTAGGAACGCTTTCTCCCTAGATATACACAGTAAATTGTTTGAAACATTGTATTGTGATTATTCCATTCTATTGTGACAATTAATTGTTTAGAAGTTACACATATTGTCAATATTGAATTTTGTTTTGTCAAAAGAAAGCTGATAAATATTTAAATGATAATTTATTTTCATTAAGATTAACTTATATATAATTTACCTATATTTTTCTGAATATTCTGGTTTCTTGATAATATTTGGAAAAGCTGCTTTTTGCTAAGAGTAAATAAAATGAAAGGTTTTATCTTTCTGTATAAATTAAACAAACACGAAAAATGTTTTTTGGGGACATTTCTTTCATTCCTGGAAGAGGTTAATTTTTTAAACGTTTTTAAGTGAAATAAATGTTTTATTACATTCGTATTCGTCTTGTAAGTTAAGGAATTGATATTGTGATAATCGCTAGCTTCATATTCAAGATTTTTTTCCCATAGGATTTAAGAGCGAAAAAACGTTTTTTATTAATTAATGCAAATAGATACTGGAATGTATTACAAAAAAAAAAATTATTATCGCTATAAAAATAGTTTAATATATCCAAATATATTGTACCCGCAATTTGAATTTTTATTTAACATTTTTCACTTAGTTTGGCAGTATGTAGACATGTAACTCCAGAGTCTTTCATTCCAAAATATCGATTTTTTGTTGGGGTTTTTTACAGTATTATGATTGAAAATGAAAGCTATTAGTCTTATTTAAAATTTCGAAAAAATCTGAAAGGAAAGACAGGTTTTATTAAAAGAAGTAATTTTTCAATATATTTTCAAAAATAATTGAAGGGTATATTTTTAAACCTAAAAACAAAATAATCACTGGAAGAGTTCTGGAAAATGATGAAAGAGAACAAAAGTCATTTTTAAAGTGAAAATATTGAAAACAAAAAAATATTTGTAATGCAGGAAAAAAAAAGAATTGTTTTTAATGAGCTGACTTTTTACGTGGACAGAAACTTCATACTCAGTTTTTAGGCAAATGAAATATAAACAAATGAAAATAAAGCATGATATTTTTGAAATAAAAAGGAATTTCAAAAATGTCTAAAGATAAAACAGGTTTCAAATTTCTTAAAATAATAATGTTTTTCATCTTAGTCCACATTTAATGTTTAAACCCACATAAAACAGTGACTACAATATAAAGATTCAACTTTGCGTGTTTTAATAAGGAAAATTACTGTTTAATGATATTACGCTAGTTTTGAAACACATAACGAATTTTTATTTCTACATTGCATGGAAAACATTAGTATTTATAATAAATAAATAAATAAATATATATATATATATATATATATATATATATATATATATATATATATATATATATATATATATATATATATATATATATATATATATAAGATATGATAAAAATTTATTTATATTCATATATATATATTTATATGTATGTATTAATCATGAAGGCATCTATTTAAAACTGATGAAATTTGAGTGCACTGATTTCCTGATTTCATTTAATAATATATTCCATAATATGGCAGGTCATTTAAAATTATAAATTTGTCATTGTCATAGGTGATATTAGATGAGAAGGATTTCAATTTCAGCTCATATCCTTAGATGTATGCAATACCAATCATACATCGTATAAGATTGGCGTTTGATTGCCTTGCGTCAAATGAGCCCTCACACTCCAACAAACCACTTCAATAGACCGACACTGAATAGATTATTATAGGATGCGGAAATATTTGTTGCGACTTACTGTATTGATATAGTTGGGAGTCTTACCCATTATATTATTTACAACTCCTCTTTAAGGAGTAGCCTTTATAATTAAACTGTAATCAAACTTTAACATTGAAAAATATATTAAGTAATTTTGTGATTAGCGAAATGTGTTTATAGTAATATTTTGAATCTATTGGAAAATTAAGGAAATTATAAGAAAATTGTTCAAAAGAATTTTAATTAAAACCAAAACTATATAAAAATCATCATTTACATTTCTTAAATCTGGATACTTTGACTTGAAAACAATCTTGATTTACGCACAATAACTTTTTACCTATGTTAATTATCACTAAGGGCTATATAAACAAGGTTTAAAGATTAATCAGAGTAAAGAAATTCACCAAAAATGGTTAAGTTACACTAAATTTTATATGTATAAATAAATAAATAATAAAAATATATATATATATATATATATATATATATATATATATGTGTGTGTGTGTGTGTGTGTGTGTGTGTGCTCACGGTTATCACACGTAAAAACCCAAATACAAAAGGTTAGAGAAACATTTAACTTCCTAGGAAATTTGACTAATATACTTCCTAGGTAATTTGACTAACTTCCTAGGTAAGTTGACCAACTTCCTAGGTAAGTTCACTGGGGTGTCCACGCAAAATTCATTAAAATCTGGTACAAGGCGGTTGGATATATGAAAAGATATTGTCATATGGAGCGCCCATTTGGGGATTAAAGGCGGAAAAAAATGCGAGGAAGAGTTAGGAAAACGTCAACGCCACTTCCTCTTAGCGATCACTAGGGTCAACCGCACTTCCCCAACCTCAGCACTGCAAGTACTGGCAGGGCTAACACCAATAAATTTGATAATAAAATACGAAGCAGTGCTAGGCTTAGTGAGTAGGATCGGTGTGAAACAATAACTATTTGGAAAAACCTACGAAGAAAGGAAATTATATGAAAAATATCAATATTTGGCAAGAACACCCATCAAATACGGTATTCGTTGAGGATATGCCCCACTCCAGAACAATAGCGATCTGCACCGATGGTTCCAAAACTGATAAAGGCACAGACTCAGCCTTTGTTGCCTATCGGGACGGTCAGGAAATTCACACCTGGTTTAACCGCTTGGCCAGCTGTAACAGCGTTTATCAAGCTGATCTCCACGCCATTATCCAAGCAACAAAGTGGGCTGAAAGTCAAAATTTACCTTTTAGAATATCAACGGACAGTCGTTCTTCGATACAAGCGAAGAACGACTGAAGTCACGGCTGAAGAGGTTTGTGTTTTATTGTGCTTCTCCTTCGAATAATTTTGTTTTGGCTCTGGGACTTCAAAATCATGATTTGGCTGAACTCTGTGAAGAAGGAGACACGTTGAGAACAAAATCAAGCAGCTAGAGATAGCTAGTAAAGTATAAAAGCAGCATAACAAGCACTAATCTCTACTTCCGCGCCGGGGGTCGTTTGTAAGTATTATCTTTACCATCTCACCCACTAAAATATTCCTCCTGCTTCCTCAACAAATTCATAAGGCGTAGTTGTGTCTACTTCTCTCTGACTACCCCCTAACACCCCGTTAACATCAGTCAGACAACCTAATTTTTCCTGCTTAAGCTTACTTGAATTAGCTGTACTAGTTGATCTGAATGGTCCAGATCGTTAATGTTATGATTCCCCAAGGAGGAACTGCTCAGCACTCGTCGGGAGTAGGGACTCCGGAGGCAAGGTAGGGTTAAGGTTACAGCCTGCTATGATGAGCGAAATGGCACGAGGCCTGCGTAAGTCAGGACATTTGGTCTTATCCTCGGACTCTGACCTATCGACTGCAGCCTTGTTAGGTTAGCTGGACCTCCCTTGAGTTGGTCCAACCCTAGAGGTCACGGTTCTCGTCATTGGAGTGGTGCCCTCTGGCGAACACAGGACACGCCGTCTCACGAAGGTTCCGCAGGGTGGGTTGCACAGTAATGATGAGGATCACAACCCAGTTGCTGGTTCTGCGCTCAGGGTTGCAACTGTTCCTTCTCGAAATTGATCATTCCCAATTTATGCCTAGTCATCTCCTTGCTCGGAATTTGCGACGATGTCGCCTTTCTTAGCTTAACTTATTCTGAGCCAGTCCAAGTTAGTGACGCATAATTGTGCCTCGTTTCCTTTAATTATTGTCTCGTTCGCGTTTTCGCTCACCCCCACTAGTCAGAGTTATTCTCCTTCGCTGCTATTCAAAATTATTATTTCCGTTTAACTTTATCCGTCTGTTCTGCCCGGGGTTGGTTTGTGCCTCTTGCGATGGGGGCTTGTCGTGTGGCCGCGTGGTGCGGGGGATGATTGTCTGGTCCGTGCGCGAGGTGGCTGCCTGCTGCGGGTCTATCCGTACCATCGGGATTTACCCAATTGGTCTACTGCCAGATCGGGCCAGGTATGTGATTTTGAGGTGTGTGTGTGTGTTTGTGTGTGTGTGTGTGTGTGTGTGTGTGTGTTTGTTCGTGTGTGTGGGTGCGTATGTGTAAATAGGAGGTATATTTTCGGAAACAGCTTTTACAATGTTCGAAGTGATTCCATATTTTTACAAAACTTTTTTACCATTATATTCCATATTTTTGCAAAACTATATGGGTATAACAGAGTAAATTTTCTTCAAAGCAATGGTACAATAATTTCCGAAAATCCTTTTAACCATATCAACAAATGAATTCGTATGAGTGGTAAATACTTTTAAAAAGGGCTGTTTTACTTACTTCAATATTCACAACTTTGTTATAAAATGCATTTATTATATGATACGATAGTGAGATATAACATTCTGTTTCGGAGCTTAATCAACAATTTCTCATGCATTTTTATTACACAAAATTCATAAAAATCATAAAAAAAATTATATCATTGGTATTGGTTGTTAAAAATTTAAATCCATTGCACATTAAAGATAACATTACAGACTCTTGTCTACAGTCATTGTAGCCTTTGTCTAAATTCAACTCTGTTCTTACATCACAGATCACATATTCATTGGGAATACGCTGGTCATTTTGAAATATGGAAGATCTGGAATATATCTATTATAATTTATAATTTTATTTGTTTGATATAATATCTATTTGTTATTTGATACGATAATGAGATATATTCAGTAGTAAATAAAATTTTGATGCTTAATCAGTAACTTCTCAACCAACTTAATTTTAAAACATTTATGAAAAAATTCATATAAATATTATATAAGTGAGTGTGGGCTTTTAGAGGCCATGTGGTACAGCGCGCTGGTTTTCGATGCTGAGGGTGCTCGGGTTGAATCCCGGCGTCATGCCACAAAAAATGCCTCCGCTGTGTCGTACTTTCATTGGGGGCATTGCTGGTCCACCTATTTGGTGCCCCATAATAAAGAGGCCAGCAAAACCGCAGTGATAATAGGCGAATGTTTAAAGGGACAAGGCCTCCGTATTGGAAACAAAAAACTATATAAGTGATATTTGGGAGCTAAAAATTTAAATCAATAGTGCATTAAATCTAATCTTTTCTAGTCTCATGTCTTGAGTTATTATAGTCTTTATCTAAATTCAATGCCGCTCATTCACCACATTTCTAAAATTCATCGAGAATAAGCCGGTCACTTTGAAATCTGGAAGATGTGTAATATGTCTATTTATCCTGCTAATTTTCTTCGTTTAACCAGAATGCAGGTGCATAAATTCTCGGGAAAATTCTGAAATGGGAAAGTACGGTATCCATTTTCATTTTTACAATTATCTCCGATGACCGGAAATTCTGCATGGATCTTTTCATTTAAGGCGGAATTCTTACGATTTTTTTTTCTCTGAGGAAGTTATATTTTAGTTTTTTCTATTCTTATTACTATTCGATTTTTATTAGTGTTCAAATTAAATATATCATGTATATATATTTAGGTTCATCAGCACTAATATCAATCGAAAGGTTTTCGCAGTACTGTTTGTCGTAATCGCAAGCGGCTCGGATTCTCTCTAAACAGTTCTAAACTTGATATTGCACCCCGGCAAGAAAAGTGACACAACTCAAAAATGCAGCTTTTAAGAAAAATTAACCTAAAGAATACTATATAGCTTGAACTAACATTACAATAAAACTGATACAAGTTCCCTCATGTGGACAAATTGCGAGATAGAAATGTGTTGCTTTTCGTGAACGATGGGGCTTTTCATATATATTTTTCAATGACAACCTCAAAACTGCCATTTTTTTACTTGTGTCTTTTTTTCTTGCCGGTTTGCGATATGAGAAACTTCACTTTTTATCCCGGTCCTAAAAAATTCGTAAAGTTGGATGTAATTCCTATTATTGTTTACTTCTTAGCTATGGGAACCTAATATTCGGAGAACATATATTTTCTATCTCGAAAAAGCTGTTTAAAGTTTTTACATTTTTCTTTATATGGTCTTTTACCGCTGATCAATGAAATTTCCAGTAATTTTCCAATCCCGCATTGTTGGAAAATTAATCTTTTTAGTATCTGATAATGCGGGATATAGTAAATCTACATTATTGCAGGAAAATTTTAGTCAACTTCATTTAAATTTATGAAAAAAAAGTTTATAATTTGATAAATACTTATTTACACTTTGCAATGATATAGATTTATTTTGTTTTTCTTTATTAGGAAGAGCTCTTTGTTGTAAGAAACTGAAATATTATCTAAATTGAGGATGATTAATGAACTAAAACTATATGGCTGTAAAAAAAAATTCTCATCCTACTTTCCATACCAGAAGAGCTCTTCGTAATTTGCGGTTGAAACTGGTACATAAAATATTTTAACTCGTCATCTCCATCTTTATCTCATTTAATAGTTGAATATCCATATCCTGCGCTGTTCACTTTCATCCATCATACAGGTTTTTACCATTTAATTTAATGTTTTTAAAACTGTTTATATCTTGTTTATACTTGAAATATCCATATCCTGCGCTGTTCACTTTCATCCATCATACTGGTTTTTACCATTTAATTTAATGTTTTTAAAACTGTTTATATCTTGTTTATACTTGAAATTTTATATATTAGGTGTTTTTATATGGTCTTTCTGTACTTCGTTTGGTTTTGTTTTTATCATTTCTCTCCATTTTCATATATTTTTATCAGTGGTTTTATGGTTCTTTGGTCTATAAATAAATTACATGTACGTTTGTTCTCGTTTTACCTTGTGCTTGGCGCAGCTTGTCCTCTCTGGAGATTTCGCCAATAAACCCAAACAAACCAAACCAAACCCTCTTCTTCGATGACTCCAATCTCGTACAATTTATTTATTTTTTTCTATTAAATACTCTATATCTGTAGACAACACATGCTATGTAAGCTTTTAAAACCTAACGTCAGGGTTTAACCTAGACTTTGGCTGAATATGACAGGGTTTGGTTTACTTTCAAACTTTTATTTTTAAGATAACACGTGTTAAAAACAAACAACCATCACTTTTGCAGTTTATACTGTTTCTGTCACTTAAGTAAATAAATGTATAATCGCAAATTTAGAAGCTCGAAATGCATTCCTAGGAAGCATTACCCTTATTCCCCCTTGCTACTATTGAGTAAATAGTGTAAAATTAGAGGCACTCACGATCCTATGTGTGCTTTACCACTCCTCAATGCATTACCACTGCTGCGCTGTTCATAATCCGCATTCCCCGAACTAGCATAAAACTCAAAGGTTAAGAATCTGATACTACGGAAGTGGGGCTCACAGTCGAAGTAGATGTCGCAGTTGAGGAATCATCAGCCGAAGTAGTAGGAGCATTAGTCAAAGAACTAATTCGCTTCCCGTCTTTTAAACTTTAACTAGCCAATTAAAGTTCTTATTTGATCGCATGATCTCTGACTTTATTGAAATTTAGCATTAGTTACGTCTTCGTAACACAATGAAGTTAAACAATTATTACCACGTTTTTATCATCTCGCTTTCTTGTTTGTTTGTGTGTATGTTTGTCCCGTACAAATCTTGCAATCGATTTTTAACTAACTTCACGAATAGCTAGACATTTGAAACTTTTAGAATAGCTTCGAACCCGATGACAATGCATTATTTTAATAATTTTAGCCATCTTTAAGCAGAATTGAATTAATTGTCAGTTAATTTTCTTTTGTAGACTGGTGCAGCCCTCTATCGACCGGGTCGAGAACGAAAAGTTAAACGCAAGTTAACTTCCTATTAACTTCATTTTCTTTCAAGTTCATGGGATAATTGACCAAAAAAAATTTGTATTTTTTAATACATAGAATTGTCAAGTTTATGTGATTCAACAGAAAATTTGAAAACATGGTATATAAAAAGTTCTTTTTATCTTGTAATTATCTAAATAAATTTATCTTGTACAGGTATTCCTCGACTTACAACCACTCGTCTTACGACCGCTCGCAGTTACGACCGAAATTTTTATTTATTTATTTATTTTTACTTATTGTTATCTTTTTCTTAAAAATATCGTTCCTTGAGCGTACAGTACATACCTATATGTATTACATGAATATTAAAAACTACCTTGGACAACTTTATTTAAAAACAAAACAAAACAGGAAACGTATCTTCTGTAGCAAATTCTGAACCACTGGATTGTACTACTAACATAATAGGTAGTGATGACACATAATAATTTATGCCTTCTATATAAAGTACAACGCATCTTAAATTAAGTATGCATGTATGAATGTAAAAAATATAAGTATGTACATATACAATAATTTTTGTTTGAAACTCGACTTAGGTCCAAATTAACTTACGACCAATGTCTCGGTCCCTATCTCGGTCATACGACGAGGAATATATGAATATACACTTCGGTTCATCACTACTAATTTCAATCGACAGGTTTTCACAATGCTGGTTACCGTAACCGTCAACGGCTCGGAATCTCTCCAAACAGTTCTAATCTTGATATGAGGAACTCTACTTAACCCTGTCCTCAAAAATTCGTAAGCTCGGAATTCCTATTATTTTTTACTATGTAGCTGCATGAACTTAATAGTATTATTAGAACATATGAAGGCCATATTGGAATAGTGGTGCAACTCCACTTATTAAATAATTACAAGATAAAAAAAACTTTTTATATACCATGTTTTTAAATTTTCTATTGAATCATATATAAACTTGACAATTCTATGTATTAATAAATACTTTTTTAAAAATTTTTTTGATGAATTATTCTATCAACTTGAAAGAAAATGAAGTTAATTGGAAGTTAACTTGCGTTTAACTTTTCGCTCCCGTTCCGGCCGATAGAGTGCTGCACCAGTCTTCAAAACACAATTAACTGAAAATAATAAAAAAATGGTAAAAATCTGCTTAAAGATGGTTAAAAATATTTAAAAAAAGGCATTGTCATCGTGTTCTGAGCTATTCTAAAAGTTTCAAATGTTAAGCTAGTCGGGAAGTTAGTTAAAAATCTATTGCAAGATTTGTACTGGACGAACACACAAACACACACACAAACATGAAAGCAAGTTAATAAAAACATGAAAAAAAATGGAGTTAGCCTCACTTTCTTGCCGATACTAGTCATTTCTATCTTATTTTTAAACTGGTGCACCTCCAGATTATTTCTGCTGCCAACAGAGGGCATTATAAGTCAGACTTCAGCAGTCATTTCTCAGCACTCATAAGACCTTAAGGCCCTGTATCTAAAAATGAACAAGAATGGAGCTGGGCCACTATTCAAATAAGACCTTCATATATTTTCTATGTGGGAAAAGTTTTTTCAAGATTTTAAAATTGTTCCATATATGGTCTCTTTCCACTGATCATTTAAATTACCAGCAATTTTGCAATCCCGTAATGTTGGAATAGAATCCATGAGAATTGAAAATATCCATAAAGAAAAATGTGTGGGACACCAAAAAGAAATAATGCCAAGACAACACAACTAGCAATCTTGCAATCACAGAACGCTATAAATTTAAACCAATCACTGCTTTTAAATGCGGGGAATATTAAATCCGTTTATTACAGGGGAAAATTTAATAAATCTTCATTTAAATTTACATTAAAAAGTTTTTATTATGATACATATTTTTTTTTTCATTTTCATTACGAAATATTAGTCGCAAGAAACTGAATTATTATCTAAACTGAGTACGAGTAATGAGCTAAAATACATGGAAGTAAAGAATTACTCATCCTATCTTCCATCCCAGAAGAGCTCTGCGTAATCTGCGGTTTGGAGCAATCCATAAATTATCAAAGTGTTGAGAGCTCTTTAGTATTACATTCATCGAAACGTCACGTATTTACTTTCGCAAATTGCCTGTCATGAATATTCAATGCCATACCGGTCAATGTATTCAAGACGGAGGAGAATAGCTAAGTATCCATCATTCAATAAAAGTTTTCGCGAAACATTAATGCATGTTTTCATTTTTAAGTTCGGTTATTGATTCGGGTGCACTTTGAGAGTGATAAATATATTTAGGCAAAGATATATTTTAATTTTCGAAATATTTAATTAAGTACTTTAACAGTGAAAACATCAATACCGCCGCGAGGAATACGAAAATAGATTATCGATTTATGAATGGAGAGGGAATTTTTCGCGCGGATAAATAACACTAAAAATATATTAAACGTCTTTTTAAAGTAAAATTTAAACACATTAAAAGCAATTTGATAATATTCCTTTGAGAAAAATAATACTCAATGGTTAACATCATTTTTTTTTCACAGTGGTTTCCTATATATATTTGCTGTGTTTGTATTTTTTAAAATATTTAAATTGTTTTCTGGCTATACTTGTTGTAATTATAAGACGAAGTTGTAAGCATGACATAGTTAAGCAGGATAAATACTACTTTTATGTATAACATTATAGTTTCAACTAGGTACATAATATTGCTTCATAATTGCAATTTTTATATAAGAAAATTTCTAAAATACAGGGTGTCTGGGCTAAAAGTATCCAAAAGTTATGGCTTATTTTTAGGGAACTACCCATTAGAATTAAAAAAATATATTTAAATAGAAAGAACATCTCACAAAATTTTAATGCCAGGCATAGTTTTAGATCATAGTATCATAGATATCGATGTTTGCACATTTTGTAGCACGACAAACGTCTAAATGGTAATTCAGTTTTCTCCAAGTGTTTCGTAGCATATCAGGAGTTATTAGACTTTTTTGCTTGTGGATTCATTAAATACGTTGTGCATAAATGAAAAATTGAAACTGTGGATGAGTTGAAGAAGTGTATCATTCAAGCAATTCGTGTAATAACTCCTGATATGCTACGAAACACTTGGAGAGAACTGGATTACCATTTAGACGTTAGTCGTGCTACAAAAGGTGCATACATCGAAATCTATAATAATATGATCGAAATCTATGATTGATGTTAAAACTTAGTGAGATGTTCTTTCTATTTAAATATATATTTTTTAAATTCTAATGGGTAGTTCCGTAGAAATAAGTCATTAGTTTTAAATACTTTTAGCCCGGACACCTTGTAAAACATTTATATTAAAGGTAATTATTACTGGATTTCTGTTAGAGAAAATATGACTACATTTATTAAATATTTTTATAATGTTATATTTTTTAATAGCTACAAAAACATTAATAATATTAAATAACATAAATTTTTGCTTAGATTGGTCCCATTTAAATTTAAAATTCCTTTTAAAACTAATTTAAAAATGCTTGCATTATGTATCTTTCGACTACAAAATAAAATGTACGTCAATTAAAGGAAAATAATCCAACAATCAAATTAAAATTGTCCCATCAAAGTCTACAATCAAATTTTCCCAGTCAGTTTTACACACGAGTTGCAAAACATGACTGCAGGGCGCTAAACAATTCAACCAATTAGCCTCTATAAGCACGACTAAAAGAGTTAAGCAGAAAGCACACCTGTTGAAATTAGCAACAGGCATACTTTCTGTATAAGAGAAAATTTCCATTGCATAGCTTTGTTGAAAATAAAATAAATATTCTTAATGTAAAGGAAATAATTAGAGAAAAGATGTTTTGTAATTTTAATTTTTTTACATGTTCAAAAGAGATAAAATCGTATCTATATCCATAAATGTTTCTTTAAATTGTAAGCTGCAATAGGTGACACAATATGAAAAGTTGAACTCATATAAAATATCCTTTTATTCTTCTGTTCTTGCCATTGGAAAATGAACGTTTATTCTTTGATTGGTAAAAACGAAGATACCAATACTGAATACAGGTAATTAAAAATAATCTTACAGATTCAATGATACAAGTAAAAAGATACTAGCAATAATGAATAAAAAATTCAATTAATAAATACATAATGAATATATTATAAAAAACAGCATATTATATGAAAATGCATATGTGTATATATATATTTGATTACATGGTTGTTTTTTTTCTGTTAGTTCATATAAATGCAAATAAAAAATTTAAAATAACAACTTGTTAATTTGCATATGTGATGTATTCTACAGGGACAAACATGGTGCATTTATATGTGGTGAATAAGTGAAAGAGGGAATAAAATTTTCCTTTGATTTCAAGAAAATCGTTCTACACTGAAATCACAAATTAATGTCCGGTTTCATAGAAATTTAACCTATTTCCGCCCAAGTAAAACCGACTGACCTTATCGTTGAATATCCTTTGTCCTGCACCATCTGTCAGGTCAACAAAGCCTATAAGGGTTTTTCCCCACGCCCCTTGCAAACAAAGTTCAGCATTTGTTCTGGTTGACTCAAAAAGATTGATTGGTCTTTATAATACTTCTTCTCTCCTTTTGCCGTTTATCTACATGTCATAAAATTAAAATAAGGATGCTCGATAGCTGAAGCACATCTTATGCAAGAAAAAGTCTTTTGATTTATCGATGTTATGTCTAACAACAAAAACCAAGCAAAGAAAACTTCTCTAATACCAAAATAAAAGTAAAAAGGCGGCTACTCACTTCACACTACTTAACTGCATATCATCAAGCCGAATTTACTTTATCTAGGCCTGATCTCATGTCAGGAACTTGCGGAAAATAACTATATATATATATATATATATATATATATATATATATATATATATATATATATGTGTGTGTGTGTGTGTGTAAGTAAATTTACGTGTATAATTATTTTTCACAAGTATATGTAAATCTCTGACACGAAATTTATCTTTTGAAAGGATTCTGACGATAACCAAAGTTCTTACGTAAATAATAGCTTTTATAATTCGGTTCAATTAGTTCTTATTGTCACTTCAAACAATATACGTTTAAGCAAAAATTCAGTATTATTGAAATAAATTTTGATGAAGTGTTTTTTAATCAAGATATGGAAGACTTACAAAAATATCGTATTCTGTTTACGGAAAAATTTGTAGGCACTGTCCATTGAAATAAGATGGTATTTGAAAATCATTTTTCTACAATGTTTCACGTAAAATATATATCATTACCTCTTGTAATAAAAATTATTATGAATAAATGTAAATTCACGTGTTCTTTCCACCGAGCATGTTTATTACATTGAAGGAAAGTAGAAAATGATAAATAGGTACTTCAAATTCTAGTCCGTAATTTCACATACTTAGTTTACATCCCATGATTTTTTGATATTTTATAAAAGTGTATAGTATAACTGACTTTGCAATTACAATGTATAAATAAAGACGAATTCCGTAGTACCACACCTGCCTTTCTCGTAAGGAACCGCTAAAAAAAAAAAGTGTTTTTATGGAAAGCTACGATGTGAATAAAGACAGAGTCCCCATTATCCGCAACAAAAAACTGTGAAGAGGTGAAGTTGTGATACGGAAACAAAAAATCAGCTAACTGACGCGAAAAAAATGAAAGAAGAATACTTCGAACTGAAAAAAGGAAAAAAAAAAAAACTGTGTAAAAGAAATAAACAACGTATAAATTAGGAGGAATAATACAAAATAGACCACAATAGCGGAGAAATATTTATAATATATTAGTAAAGAATGTTTATTAAAAAAAATAAAATTAAAAAGAGAAAAGTTGTTACAAAATTCTGCCTAATATACTTCCGTATATCCATCTATTTATCTCTCCATATATATATATATATATATATATATATATATATATATATATATATATATATATATATATATATATATATATATATATATGTATGTATATATATGTATATATATATGTATATATTTATTTATATTTTACATACATACACACATACATACAGTTTGATATTTATTGTGTTTGAGAACGCGTTAGTGTTCTAGTTATTTAATACTCCATACTGCAGTTGAAGTTCATTAACTTCAAATGACAGCCACCGTTTTTTCCCTTGTGAATTCTGACTTAGCAACTGCGTTTGACGTAGTTACTCTAGTCCGCATCATGTCGTGCTGGCACGCAAAATGTTTTAAAGTATTAATAAAAGTGCAAGAATCAGTCCAAGTTTTCTTTTGTTTTTATTTACTGTTTTATTTTATTTTTTAAACGCTACACATATATACACACATACACCTTTAAATGGTATATTATTAAGTAGCCTGTAGAGCAAATTATTGGAAAAACGTACTGTGTGTAAGGAAAGGTCCTTTCCATTTCGAAGTACCAATATTTTAAGAGATATAAATTGTAATTTTATTACATATTTTTGGGTTTGAATTAAAATTCTCTACAGCAGTTTTTTAATAAATTCTACATTTTTCAAAATATTGGAAGTATTATGAAATATATATGTTATGCTAACAACATAATTTCTTTAAATAAAGTAAACCCCAATTTAATTATATAGGTCATCTATGAAAGAGGAGTATATATAAGCCTGCATTTCATAAACGATCTCTTGATTGATTAAACATTCAACATACAATGTTGATAAATCTCCATCCAAATATTCATTCTTAAGTAATACTTAGTCTGATTCAGTACTTTTACTCAATTAATTACTTTTCTATTTCCAAACTGGGGAATTCCGAAATATCTTTATTAGATCATTTATATGATAATTTCAAAACACTGATTTATGATAACATGGTAAGATTAAATTTTAACAGCATGAAAAATTTAGCCTAACTATAGAAACTTATACTTTATAAGTGCATATAAGATATAGATGTTTTATTCTCACAGTCCATGTACATATGCTTTTAGTTTGAAAATTAATAAAATTTTTAGCTGATGCAATTTATCATGCTAGAAAGGAAGCAGAAATATGAATCACTGTTCTTATTATTAAAATCATTAATTATTTTAAGATTATCCTTGTATATATTCATGAAAATTTTAACACGTCTTTCGTATCATAATTTTAAATTTATTCAGAAATTAACATGGACGCATGAATTTGTATTTTAGTGGAACATATAAATCAATAAAAGTATAAATATATTTTTACTCTGCACTCATTTATTCATATTAATAATATATATATATATATATATATATATATATATATATATATATATTATTACATCTTCTCGATTGAATTATTAATCTTACTCTGCTAATCTGACCCTTAATATGTAAGGCAGTATATCTACTTCCCACTATTGCATAACAAACAGTATGTGGTATTATGATTATTATAAACAACATATTTACATATCATTGCTTTAGCAGCTTACTCATTACATTCAAATAATATAGAGTGGCACAAGTGATGGCTAACAGTCGCAGTTTATATCCTTGGACGCATCTGCTTCCACTCTATCTGATATAACTGTCCCAAAAGATTGGCATCCAATTGCTGTTTCGCGGGTATTAGAACATAGGAGAGCGGGCGCGACTAATTATAGAAATAGGAAATGAAATATTTACACTGAATGTCATAAGATGGGAGTCTATAATATTTCAAATAGCAAAATCCGTATAGTAAATATTATAGTGATCGCATAACAATATTTATGCTGTTTTTTTTTAACTCAGAGTATTTGTTATTTCAAATTGCAAAATCCTATATTCTAGCGATCGAATATTCTAGCGATCGCATAAAAATATCTATGTTGTTTTTTTGAACTACAAATATTTTTCATTTCAGATTCAATTTTAGCACTTTTGCAATGTTTAATGTTACTACGCTAAAACATTCTATAATAAAAATATTATAGTTCAGTATAACACTGGGTTAAATTAGTTTATGCGCATAATAAATAATCTGGTGCCTGCAAAGAAAAAATATTTAAGTGGTTTTATTCAACGCAAACTATTCGCCATATCAGACTCAATCTTAGTAATTTTGCATTGTTTAATCGTACTACACCGATACATTGAAAAGAAAGGAAAAATATTTTTCAGTATAACGCTAGGTTAAATTATTTTATGCGCATAATAAATAATCTGGAAACTGCATGAAAGTTTTTAATGTTTTTTTCAACGTAAAAAAATAGTCTTTTCAGATTCAATCTTAGCATTTTTGCATTGTTTAATATTACTACACATATGCATTGAAAAAGGGTATAATATTATATTTTGGTATAACACTGGTCTAAATTAGTTTATGCGCATAATAAATATTTTGTATACAAATATTTAGGATGATTTTTCAACGCAAGTATTTGTAATTTCAGATTTAGTTTTAGAATTTTTGCATTGTTTAATACTTCTACACATATACATTTAAAAAAAGGAAAAAAAAAATATCATAATTCATTCATAACACTGAATTATTTTATGCGTATGGCAAATATTATGAGGACTGCATAACAATATTAATGATGTTTTTTTCGCAGAAAAACATTCTGATCCAATCTTAGCATTCTTATGCTGTTTAATATGACTACACATATGCATTGTAAAAGAGAGGGAAATATTATAATTCAGTATAACACTGAGTTAAATTATTTTATGGGCATAATAAACATTCTACATTAATAAAATTTGTTTTTTGAACGAAAAGTATCTGTCGTTTAAGATTCCATCTTAGCACATTTGCATTGTTAAATATTACTACACATATTCTGTGAAAATAGCAAAATTATTATAATTCAGTATAAAAACGAGTTAAATTATTTTATCTTACTTTAAAATTCTTGAAATCTTACGAAAATACTAAAATTTTTACGTTTTTATGGAAGTTATTTTAGATCACGTATCTTTAAAATGTATTTATCAAGGCCATGTTTAAATTATCTGTAACATTACGTCTGTGACGATTTTTCAGACGAAAAATAATATTTATCATTGTCTTTTGAGTCTTAAACCGAAATATGAGGTCATAATTTTTTAACAGGGCAGAGTTTTTTGTTAAAGGGAATTGGAAATACTCTGAAATAGTTCTACGTATAGTTATTTATCTCAAAAAGGGTTAATACAAAGTATAAATTTGAAGAATAAAGGGTTTTATAAGATTAGTAATTTGTATATCATCTACATCATTACAATCATCTGTAACTTCCCATTAACTGTCTTTTTTCCAACTTACAGCAACTGTACTTTTTCTGAGATATAACATATGCAAGAATAATCTATCAGTTTATTGCTCCAAGTTCAGAACAAAAATATATATTTCTGGTGAGCTAAGTTTTTCAAAGACAAGAATCATTATTCGAATCTTCAGTTAAAACAATTGTTTTACCATTTTGAGCGTAAATCCCGAGATCAAGAAAAACATTTCTTGCGTGTCTTTTAGTTATTTTTTTCCATTCCACGTATGGCACATTGATAGGTGACTGACGACTTCAATAATATACCATCTGCACTACCCACACTTTGGAGAGAACTTAGATATAATAGTAACACGGCTGAGGCAAAATGCACTACTCAGTTACTAGATTTTATTCAGCAATGAAACCTGATACCCGAAGTTCAAAAATCCCTTTTTGTACATTTTGAGCCAGGAAAAAAAAAATTCCTGTATAAAGAGAAGATTGACTTTTGAAGTTGAAATATTGAAGTTTTCGAGAGAAGTAAACTGACAGGAAATATTCATAGAATGTTTGCTACGACCTGAAAGAAATACCTTTGTACCTTAAGTTCTAATATGGATACAAAAACATAGTTTTTCCTTGAGTGATTATGGTTGTAAAAGCATAAAAAAATACAAAGTACCAAAAAGAGCAGGTCAAAAAAGAAAAGCAGATTTCATTTAAGGAAATTATGCTTCAGGATTCTGAGGTAGGTCCTCAACAGCTGAAATTACCATTCATCCTATGAAGCTAGAATTTAATCAAAACTTTCAGGAGACATATCAAAGAAAGGACATGAAAAAGGGAGGACAGTCGAATTGGGTGATTCCAAAACTTGTGGCCTTTATATTTTATTGCAATCAGTTACCCAGATCGAGCCCTTAACTATATTTTCTACAAGTAGTGAGGACCACTTTGCGAGTTTTGCCTGGTTTCGCGCTTTGACTGAAGAGGTACAAGAAATTATTTCCTGGGAATTCAGGACTCTTTTCTCCCACAAAAATAAGTGGAATAATTAAGGAACTTTCTTCGTTTTTTTTAAACTCACAAATGGAAAAAAATAAATAAATAAAATGCCGTTTTCTATTAGAATGTATTTAGAATGAGTCCGAAGCCAATGCCCGGAAGTCCATCCAAAATATGAGATGGGAACTGATAGGAAACATAGACAATAAATTTCAAAGAAGTGCCAAGTGAATCCTCTGATAACTATATATCTAAGGGACGTGATTTGCATCGTCATAACCTATATCTTCCGCCCTTAACGAAGAGATCTGAACGCGAAATCAGTTAACAGGGAAACAGCGTGTTAAATCTATGGCGGACATCCGTTGTAAAGGAAACAGGAAATAGCTGTACGAACGGATAATCCTTAATATTAAAAAGTGGCGTGTCATTATTAAAATAAAAGAGAAAGCAAAGGAAGTATGAATCAATTAATGTAATAAAAAAGGCTTTGAGGTTGAAATTATTCGATTTATAAGTATCTGATCTAATTTTATATAAAAATCAGTTGTAAAAATACAAATAATACATTTTTTGAAAGCCCATCCCACGTGAAAATTTTAGTATTGGTTGATTTATATTTTATATTAGCAAAATACAACAGAATAAAAATTAATGAAGTCAATTAAATGAGAGCTAATATTTAATAATCGGTGTGACCAAATAAATTAATTGCAATGATATGCATTTTAGCGTTTAATACAAAGGATCGCTACACAGTAAAATAAGATGGTTAATAAAGCAACTGCTGAAAAAAAAAATTGTCCTCTATACCGATCCTGTGCCTTTAATTACATTTATTTTTAATCTTTATATATTCTAATATCTAACATAGCCTTTCAATGGTGATGTATAGCTAAAAAAGAAATATCTGTTTTCCTAAGCACATCCTATACCACAAGTTCCTTTTATGATTTGATTTGAAGTAAATATATTGAGTGGATGTATATAGGATAAAATTTGGTAAATATGATTAGATGGTAGATCACAGTTTGTTCATGATCTTATGAATATGGAAAACTCCAGCATATGTTTCAGACATAAATTTTTTCTTTTTCTTGAATAAAATCCTTATCTTCATAAAAACCAACTTAGTGATCGTAAAAATATTCAGTGCTGTTATGATCTGGGTGAATATATTAATAAAAAATGAAAACGATTTGCTTTATGTCGTGCGATAACTTTGATAAAACTACCAACCGTTATTCATTTACAATACCAACACACACACACAATTTAGTATATATATATATATATATATATATATATATATATATATATATATATATATATATATATATATATATATATATCTTTATTTTTTTATGGAAGATGCCTTATAAGTAACTGAAACTTTTATGGACACACACATGATGAAAGAATGAGAAGCTTTTTAAGATTTACTATAGAATTAGAAAAGCTGCTAGTACTGACTATAACTAGGACTACATCAATTTAGGGAAACTGTTTGCCGTTTTTCCATTGTAGCTGGGATGTAAATTAAGAGTGATTTACAAATTACTGATGACAACGAGTTTTAATTAAGTTATCATACACTATCATTTCAATTGTCGTTTTTGGCAAAATCTTTCATTTAAACGATCGTAATTCAAATGCTGATCTTAAAAAAACACTTTCTTCATTCAAAGATTTTTTTTGCGTGTTTAAGGTATGTACACATGCTGATGCAAACAAGTATGTATTTTATTTGTTAATGGTAAAAAAGCATATAAAGATTCAAATTTCTTTCAAATATTAAGTTTAACGGCTTTTGTGTGCAACGTATTCCAAGGTAATTTCTAACTTTTTTGTCCTTTTGTAGTTCTGATGGTATTTCCCCTTAATCGGGCAAAAAAAGATGTTTAACATTTTACTCAATATTGACTCTTGAAGGGGCAAATATTGAAATTGAATTCTATTGGCAAAAGAAGTATAATTTAGTTTAAGAAGCTTTCGTTTAGAAAAGCATATATATAACTATACTTATGCAAGAAAGTATGTATTTCACGTGGTTGTGGTCAGAAAACATGTATAGATTCCAAGTGCTTTCATATCTTAAGTTCAACGTCTGCAAAGTAATCCACGATGAGTCACGGCATTTTTTCTTTCATCGACATGAATCTATTTCACCTAAAATGAGACCTAAAAATATTTAATATTCCACTCCCTATTGGCTATCGGAAAGAACAGAAATTCATTTTTAGTACGTCTAGTACGGGGAGTATAATTTCGTTTAGAAAGCTCTCCATTTTACAGAAGCAGGTATGTATCTATACTTGTAGAAACAAGTAGGTATTTAACTGTTTATGGTCAGAAAGCATGTAAAGATTAAAATTTCTTTCAAAATTGTACGTACAACTTCGGTTAAGTAGCTCTCCGTTTTATACAAGCACGTATGTATCCATACTTATACAAGCAAGTACGTATTCATTTGTCTGTTGTCAGAGAGCATGTAAAGATTCAAACTGCTTTCAAATTTTAAGTTTAACGATGTATGCAATGTATTGCCACAATGATTTGCGACAGTATTTCTTTTATCGCCCTGAATCTATTTCACCTAAATTGGGACAAAAAAATAATATTTAACATTTCACTCCTTATTGGCTCACGGAAGCAGATATTGAAATTTATTCCGTCTAGTACTGAAAGTATAATTTCGTTTAAGAAGCTCTCCGTTTTATAGAATCAGGCATGTACCTAAACTTATAGAAACAAGCATGTGTTTAATTGTTTATGGTCAGAAAGCATGTAAAGATTTAAATTTCTTTCAAATTGTAAGTGCAAGTTTGGTTACGTAGCTATCCGTTTTATACAAGCAAGTTTGTATCCATACTCACACAAGCAAATATGAATCCATTCTTAAACAATCAAGATGTATCCATACTCATACAAGCTAGTATGTATTTTATTTGTCTGTTGTCAGTGAGCATGTAAAGATTCAAACTGCTTTCAAATATTAATGCTAACGACTTTTGTGTGCAACGTATTCCAAAATGATTTGTAACATTTTATTTCATTTTATAGTCCTGAATGTATTTCCCCAAAATCGTATCCAAAAAAATTTTTAACATTTCACTCAATATTGGCTTTTGGAAGGGGCAAATACTGAAATTGAATTCTACTGGCACAAGAAGTATAATTTAGTTTAAGAAGCTTTTCTTTAGAAAAGCATATATGTAGCTATACTTATGCAAGGAAGTATATATTTCCCTTGTGTATGGTCAGAAAGCATGTAAAGATTGAAACAGCTTTCGGATTTTAAGTTCAGCGACCCCTTGTATGCAAAGTATTCCATGATGAGCCATGAAAACTTTTCTTTCATCACATGAATATATTTCAGCAACACGTAGCTCTCCGTTTTATACAAGCAACTTTGTATCCATCCTCATGCAAGAAATTATGTATCCATTCGTATACAAACAAGTTCGTAACCATACTCTTACAAGCAAGTATGTATCCATACTCATGCAAGCAAGTATGTATCCATACTTATACGAGCAAGTATGTTTCCATTCTTATACAAGTATGGAAAATATGTATCCAGAATTATGCAAGCAAGTATGTATCCATATTTATACAAGCAAGTATGTATCCATACTCATACAAGCAAGTATGAGAAGTATGTATCCATACTTATACAAGCAAGTATGTATCCATACTCATACAAGCAAATATGGCAGGTATGTATCCATACTTATACAAGCAAGTATGTATCCATATTTATACAAGCACGTATGTATCCATACTTATGCAAGCAAGTATGTATCCATACTTATACAAGCACGTATGTATTCATACTTATACAAGCAAGTATGTATCCATACTCATACAAGCAAGTATGGGAAGTATGTATCCATACTTATACAAGCAAGCAAGTATCCATATTTATACAAGTAAGTATGTATTTCATTTGTCTATTGCTCGAGAGCATGTAAAGATTCAAACTGCTTTCAAAGTTTAAGTTTAACGACCCCCTGTATGCAATGTATTCCACAATGATTTGCGACAATCTTTCTTTTATCGCCCTGAATCTATTTCACCTAAATTGGGACCAAAAAAATAATATTTAACATTTCACTCCCTATTGGCTCTCGGAAGGAGCAAATATTGAAATTGAGTTCGTCTGGTACTGGAAGTATAATTTCGGTTACGAAGCTCTCCATTTACGTCCCTTATCCACAAGAATACCCGAAACCCTCCCCTAATTCTAACTCTCCCTGACGGCCGTAAGGGAGAAAGCGTTATAATACGACATTAGGATGCAGAGGCATTGTTCGCCCCCATATATCCAAAAAGAAAGGTTCTATTTTTACGATCTGGGAATTGTTGGGAGATTTTTTTTTTCCCTCTTCTTCTTCACTCTGGTTCCCAGTTGCCAGACCTCTTCGGAAATAGAGAAAATCGATTCAGTTTGGAGAGTAAGGTATAGATAGAGAATAAAAGCCGAGGAAGGATAAGCATATAAGCATTTTCTGATACGAAAAAATGATAGAAATCCTTTTTCTTGCGGTCGTATATATCCATCAGTGAAAATATTATTTAACTTCTTGTGTGTAGCATCATAAAGTAGGGTTGGTTTCCGTAAAGAAATGATACATTTTTGATTAAGGGATAAGGAAGATATAAGACCAGTAGGAAAGAAATGTTTACATTTTTCAAAGCTATTGAACTATTTTTTTCCGTAAATTTTATTTGAAAATATTCCTTCTTGGACGTAAACTAAAAAATGTGCCGTTAAAGGAAAGAAAAAAATGTACCTCGTGTGTTGTAATTCCCTGTTTGTCAGTGACTATGAATACATGTACTAGGGCAGGGGAAAAAATTAATAGGAAAAAATGTCATCCTTCACTTAAAAATAATGATATACGCATTCGGTAATAACGGTCTCAAAGGATCTAATTTTCTCGAAAATAGTATCTGACGAGATAGATATTTTTTGATAAAGTCAGATTTTTCGGGAGGGTTATTTTTGGAAATAAATAAACCCACAGGATTACAGTCGAGGGAGAAAGAAAACATAAGGAACTTCGGAATCAGTCCATCGCATTAAAGTGATTTACCTAAAGAGTGTGATGGAATGTAACGCAGCATGTTATTCTCTGGTCTTAGATGCGAGCGCCGAAATGGTTGCAGTTAGGAGAAATAAATTGGATAATGTGAGTAGAAAAATAGGAAAACGTTTAAAGAAAATTTGCCACAAATTAAGATTAAAATATTGAATTATATATAAAAATCAATGCCTATGAAATATCAAAGGTAACGAAAGTAAGTTTTAAATATATATATATATATATATATATATATATATATATATATATATATATATATATATATATATATATATATATATATATATATATATATATATATATATAATTAGTATAAATAAAAAAGAGGGGTGTTTATGTCTTTAAACATTGGTCTTCATCAGCAGGAAATGATTCTGGATAACAAGTTTTGTGTAACTTTATTATGAAATAAAGAGTTACTATTATTTATGAAACAATTATCATTTCTCAAAGAATAAGTGATCAGAAAAGAATAATTACATGATAAAAAGAAATTTTTATAAACCATAATTTTAAATTTTCTGTTGAATCATATAAACTTGACAATTCTATGTGTTAATAAATACTTTTTAAAAGTTTTTTTTGATGAATTATCCCATCAACTTGAAATAAAATGAAGTTAATTGAAAGTTAACTTGCATATAACTTTTCGTTCCCGTTCCGGCCAATAGATCGCTGCACAAGTCTACAAAACAAAATTAACTGAAAATAACTGAAAATTAATTTAATTTTGCTTAAAGATAGCTAAAAGTAATAAAAAAGTGCATTGTCATCGTGTTCTGAGCTATTCTAAAAGTTCAAATGTCTATCTAGTCGGGAAGTTAGTTAAAAATCGATTGCAAAATTTGTACTTGACAAATACACAAACACCCAAACAAGAAAGAAAGTTAATAAAAACATGGTAATAAATAATATTTTATAGATTTAATGTGTTTACAGGTGGACTTAATTATCTGATAGAGACTTTTGTTGACCAAAGTGTTTCTGATCAAACAAAGGTAAGTTTTATACATATAGCATTAGATACGAAAAATATCTATATAAACTCATCTCCCTATTAGAGATACATGGCTGTGAATGTATTGCAGATCAATCAGTATTCAAAGTGCAGGGATAACATATCTAAAAGTTGTCAACTCTCAAGGCTTCGTTCGAGAATTTTCATATTAGACTCCAAAATAATCCGTTTTACAGTCGTTCGATATATTCAATGAAATATTAATTGCCTGAAAGGAACTAGAGTCCCACTATATGGTGCGTACACTTTAAAAGAATAAAATTATTTTTGGAGGAAGATAGCTACAATTAACGGGTGTTATTAATGTTTACCATGACTTTGACTCAGATTCTAAAAGCTTCTCATTCTAAATTCTGAACATCTAGGTATTACCATTTATCTTCAAAACAGTTTTTTTATATCTACATAAATGTAACCAGATATTAAAAGGATCATCACGATCGATTTATAACTTTTTTGATAGTATTTATTTTAATATGAATCTAATGCATTATTATTTATATATATATATATATATATATATATATATATATATATATATATATATATATATATATATATATATATATATATATATTTATAAAAATTTTCTTGCTTTCATACGATTTGAAAAAAAAACACTTTTCAAGATATAAAAAATAATGCATCGTACTATTAAATGCGTATAAAATCATTAAAACTCGGTATTAAATGTTGGACCAGCATTAATAACGCAACATGCATAGTAATGTGTATTTTTCCCTAGAAGAAACTTGCGGTCCCAGGTGTTATTCAGATGTTAGAACTTTGTGTGGCCCAGTTCCTCATAAAATATAGATATTACTTAAAGTTTGCTACACACTTCTATTATCACATAACAAGAATGAAATGGGCTTAAATATAATAATAACCTTCACCCCAGTGATAATGTGCAAAGAAAATTGAATGGACCTGCTCAAAATTATGCACTATTGTTCCCTATTCTGTGAAATCTTTATTAAGAGCGCATGCTGAAGGTTTGATATGACTGCGTTAGATTTCGTTAAACTTCCCGATGGTCAGTCGCGGTGATGGAATGAGAAATTTATTGAAAATAAAAGAGTAAATAAAGAGTAAATCCACAGTATGTTCCTTCAGATCTAATCTACTATGCGAGTAATTTTTCCAATAACTGTTAATGTTCCAGTTTCAGTACTTTTCATTGACATATATGCTAATCAAATTGCTTATATTTTCTCCATAGATTCACAAGATCTATGGAGTCGGATATAAAGGGAAAATGTCAAAAATTAAGAGCGCATGCTGAAGGTTTGATATGACTGCGTTAGATTTCGTTAAACATCCCGATGGTCAGTCGTGGTGATGGAATGAGAAATTTATTGAAAATAAAAGAGTAAATAAAGAGTAAATCCACAGTATGTTCCTTCAGATCTAATCTACTATGCGAGTAATTTTTCCAATAACTGTTAATGTTCCAGTTTCAGTACTTTTCATTGACATATATGCTAATCAAATTGCTTATATTTTCTCCATAGATTCACAAGATCTATGGAGTCGGATATAAAGGAAAAATGTCAAAAATTAAGAGCGCATGCTGAAGGTTTGATATGACTGCGTTAGATTTCGTTAAACTTCCCGATGGTCAGTCGCGGTGATGGAATGAGAAATTTATTGAAAATAAAAGAGTAAATAAAGAGTAAATCCACAGTATGTTCCTTCAGATCTAATCTACTATGCGAGTAATTTTTCCAATAACTGTTAATGTTCCAGTTTCAGTACTTTTCATTGACATATATGCTAATCAAATTGCTTATATTTTCTCCATAGATTCACAAGATCTATGGAGTCGGATATAAAGGTAAAATGTCAAAATTTAAGAGCGCATGCTGAAGGTTTGATATGACTGCGTTAGATTTCGTTAAACTTCCCGATGGTCAGTCGCGGTGATGGAATGAGAAATTTATTGAAAATAAAAGAGTAAATAAAGAGTAAATCCACAGTATGTTCCTTCAGATATAATCTACTATGCGAGTAATTTTTCCAATAACTGTTAATGTTCCAGTTTCAGTACATTTCATTGACATATATGCTAATCAAATTGCTTATATTTTCTCCAAAGATTCACAAGATATTTAGTCGGATATAAAGGGAAAATGTTAAAAATTAAGAGCGCATGCTGAAGGTTTGATATGACTGCGTTAGATTTCGTTAAACTTCCCGATGGTCAGTCGCGGTGATGGAATGAGAAATTTATTGAAAATAAAAGAGTAAATAAAGAGTAAATCCACAGTATGTTCCTTCAGATCTAATCTACTATGCGAGTAATTTTTCCAATAACTGTTAATGTTCCAGTTTCAGTACTTTTCATTGACATATATGCTAATCAAATTGCTTATATTTTCTCCATAGATTCACAAGATCTATGGAGTCGGATATAAAGGGAAAATGTCAAAAATTAAGAGTGCTTGCTGAAGGTTTGATATGACTGCGTTAGATTTCGTTAAACTTCCCGATGGTCAGTCGTGGTGATGGAATGAGAAATTTATTGAAAATAAAAGATTAAATAAATAGTAAATCCACAGTATGTTCCTTCAGATCTATTCTACTATGCGAGTAGTTTTTCCAATAACTGTTAATGTTCCAGTTTCAGTACTTTTCATTGACATATATGCTAATCAAATTGCTTATATTTTCTCCATAGATTCACAAGATCTATGGAGTCGGATATAAAGGGAAAATGTCAAAAATTAAGAGCGCATGCTGAAGGTTTGATATGACTGCGTTGGATTTCGTTAAACTTCCCGATGGTCAGTCGTAGTGATGGAATGAGAAATTTATTGAAAATAAAAGAGTAAATAAAGAGTAAATCCACAGTATGTTCCTTCAGATCTAATCTACTATGCGAGTAATTTTTCCAATAACTGTTAATGTTCCAGTTTCAGTACTTTTCATTGACATATATGCTAATCAAATTGCTTATATTTTCTCCATAGATTCACAAGATCTATGGAGTCGGATATAAAGGGAAAATGTCAAAAATTAAGAGCGCATGCTGAAGGTTTGATATGACTGCGTTAGATTTCGTTAAACATCCCGATGGTCAGTCGTGGTGATGGAATGAGAAATTTATTGAAAATAAAAGAGTAAATAAAGAGTAAATCCACAGTATGTTTCTTCAGATCTAATCTACTATGCGAGTAATTTTTCCAATAACTGTTAATGTTCCAGTTTCAGTACTTTTCATTGACATATATGCTAATCAAATTGCTTATATTTTCTCCATAGATTCACAAGATCTATGGAGTCGGATATAAAGGGAAAATGTCAAAAATTAAGAGCGCATGCTGAAGGTTTGATATGACTGCGTTAGATTTCGTTAAACATCCCGATGGTCAGTCGTGGTGATGGAATGAGAAATTTATTGAAAATAAAAGAGTAAATAAAGAGTAAATCCACAGTATGTTCCTTCAGATCTAATCTACTATGCGAGTAATTTTTCCAATAACTGTTAATGTTCCAGTTTCAGTACTTTTCATTGACATATATGCTAATCAAATTGCTTATATTTTCTCCATAGATTCACAAGATCTATGGAGTCGGATATAAAGGGAAAATGTCAAAAATTAAGAGCGCATGCTGAAGGTTTGATATGACTGCGTTAGATTTCGTTAAACATCCCGATGGTCAGTCGTGGTGATGGAATGAGAAATTTATTGAAAATAAAAGAGTAAATAAAGAGTAAATCCACAGTATGTTCCTTCAGATCTAATCTACTATGCGAGTAATTTTTCCAATAACTGTTAATGTTCCAGTTTCAGTACTTTTCATTGACATATATGCTAATCAAATTGCTTATATTTTCTCCATAGATTCACAAGATCTATGGAGTCGGATATAAAGGGAAAATGTCAAAATTTAAGAGCGCATGCTGAAGGTTTGATATGACTGCGTTAGATTTCGTTAAACTTCCCGATGGTCAGTCGCGGTGATGGAATGAGAAATTTATTGAAAATAAAAGAGTAAATAAAGAGTAAATCCACAGTATGTTCCTTCAGATATAATCTACTATGCGAGTAATTTTTCCAATAACTGTTAATGTTCCAGTTTCAGTACATTTCATTGACATATATGCTAATCAAATTGCTTATATTTTCTCCAAAGATTCACAAGATATTTAGTCGGATATAAAGGGAAAATGTTAAAAATTAAGAGCGCATGCTGAAGGTTTGATATGACTGCGTTAGATTTCGTTAAACTTCCCGATGGTCAGTCGCGGTGATGGAATGAGAAATTTATTGAAAATAAAAGAGTAAATAAAGAGTAAATCCACAGTATGTTCCTTCAGATCTAATCTACTATGCGAGTAATTTTTCCAATAACTGTTAATGTTCCAGTTTCAGTACTTTTCATTGACATATATGCTAATCAAATTGCTTATATTTTCTCCATAGATTCACAAGATCTATGGAGTCGGATATAAAGGGAAAATGTCAAAAATTAAGAGTGCTTGCTGAAGGTTTGATATGACTGCGTTAGATTTCGTTAAACTTCCCGATGGTCAGTCGTGGTGATGGAATGAGAAATTTATTGAAAATAAAAGAGTAAATAAAGAGTAAATCCACAGTATGTTCCTTCAGATCTATTCTACTATGCGAGTAGTTTTTCCAATAACTGTTAATGTTCCAGTTTCAGTACTTTTCATTGACATATATGCTAATCAAATTGCTTATATTTTCTCCATAGATTCACAAGATCTATGGAGTCGGATATAAAGGGAAAATGTCAAAAATTAAGAGCGCATGCTGAAGGTTTGATATGACTGCGTTGGATTTCGTTAAACTTCCCGATGGTCAGTCGTAGTGATGGAATGAGAAATTTATTGAAAATAAAACAGTAAATAAAGAGTAAATCCGCAGTATGTTCCTTCAGATCTAATCTACTATGCGAGTAATTTTTCCAATAACTGTTAATGTTCCAGTTTCAGTACTTTTCATTGACATATATGCTAATCAAATTGCTTATATTTTCTCCATAGATTCACAAGATCTATGGAGTCGGATATAAAGGGAAAATGTCAAAAATTAAGAGCGCATGCTGAAGGTTTGATATGACTGCGTTAGATTTCGTTAAACTTCCCGATGGTCAGTCACGGTGATGGAATGAGAAATTTATTGAAAATAAAAGAGTAAATAAAGAGTAAATCCACAGTATGTTCCTTCAGATCTAATCTACTATGCGAGTAATTTTTCCAATAACTGTTAATGTTCCAGTTTCAGTACTTTTCATTGACATATATGCTAATCAAATTGCTTATATTTTCTCCAAAGATTCACAAGATATTTAGTCGGATATAAAGGGAAAATGTTAAAAATTAAGAGCGCATGCTGAAGGTTTGATATGACTGCGTTAGATTTCGTTAAACTTCCCGATGGTCAGTCGCGGTGATGGAATGAGAAATTTATTGAAAATAAAAGAGTAAATAAAGAGTAAATCCACAGTATGTTCCTTCAGATCTAATCTACTATGCGAGTAATTTTTCCAATAACTGTTAATGTTCCAGTTTCAGTACTTTTCATTGACATATATGCTAATCAAATTGCTTATATTTTCTCTATAGATTCACAAGATATTTAGTCGGATATAAAGGGAAAATGTCAAAAATTATGGTGAAATTAGAAATTATTTTTCTCATTAACTATTCTGTAAAATTACATGATCTAGCATATCTATTTAACTTTGCATGCATTTTAAACTTTGTACAGACTATTCTAAATTTATAGCCAGGAACGTAAAAAAGCATGCCATATTCATTATAAATTGTTCAAGAAATGCTTAAAATATTAATGTCAATTTATAGGCCCATTCACTTTTTGGTATTTATATACAAATAAGAAATTTTGAGAAATAATTAAATGTTCAAGTTTATAAAGAGTTAAAATAATTACGTAATATAAATACGTAAATTAGTATAATTAATATAATAATATTACGTAAATGAATATAATAATAAAATTACGCAAAATCGAAATGAAAAAAAAAGTACACCTTCATAAATAAGAGCAAAATATGAATAGATTTGGGTAAATCAGCATTGAATTTGGCTTTAAATCAATTCTGAAACCAAATTTTCTACCTACCTACATTAGAGTATAGAATAAACAAATTGTTTCTTTTCAAAAATGAGTGTAACTGTTTTTTTTTGTCATCTTTCTTTTCATCATGTTTCATTAGAACTCTACCTAAAAGGGTAAATAAATTGTGCAAAAAATACACAGCTATTATTTCAGAACAATTCCCCCTTTGTAAATGTTTATTTTCAACACATTTATTTCTACATAGTGTAATGATTTGGAATTCCTGTTTAATATCCCATTCTGTCTTACTTCCAAAACATTAAATTCTTTACGATGTAATCAATACCTTTCAACTAACATAACACTTACCTAGCTTAAAAAGAATTTTCCCCCCTCCAAGAGAAAAAACTATTTTTTTTAATTTACACTTTGTTGGACATTATTAATGGTACTTTTTAAAGAAATATTCTAAAAATAGTAAATCTTGCTTCCAGAAAAATTGTAGTGAGATATTCATAATTTTCAATAAAAAGTGTTAAGTTTATTAAAATATTGTTTAAAAATTATTTAATTAATGAAGACGGTTACGTGTGAAATTATTGTATACTAGAACTTTAAAACTTTATATAATTTAGAAGAAATATTTTAAATGAATAATCTTTAATTTGGGCAAAAAGTAAGTTTCTAACTACAATTTAACCATTTAAGTCTGGCTTTGGTAGATTATTCTTTTAAATATTTCCATAACCATCAAGTTATTAAACATGTTTTCACACTTTCATAATTTTTTCGATTTGGAAGTAGTTTTTTTAAATTTTATATAAAGTAGAATTTACAAACTGAAATTTAACTGTTTAGGTCAAATTTGGAAGTTTATTATTTTAAATGTTCGAAACGTTTTCAAAACCAACAACTTATAAATAAGCCCTCATGCTTTAACCATTTTCGAGTTAAAATGTATTTTTCTTATGTATTTATATATAAAATTTTTAATACTGTTATGATACGAAATATAACGTAAACTATGATTATGTTATATTAAATTAAAATTTTAGTTTATATTTTAATAACTTTGTAGAATCAACGAAGTTATATATATATATATATATATATATATATATATATATATATATATATATATATATATATATATATATATATATATATATATATATATATATATATATATATATATATATATATATATATATATATATATATATATATATTCGTAGTATTGGGCTTGTGGCAGCCCAGTGGTACAGTGCGCTGGTTTTCAGTGCTGAGGGTGCTTGGATCGAATCCTGTAGTCACGCCACGAAAAATGCCTCCGTTTGTGTCGTCCCTTCATAGGGCGTAATGCTGTCAGCCTATATGGTGCCTCCACAATAAAATGGGCAGTAAATATTGCGGCGTAGTATAGGCGAATGTTTGACGACAAGTGCCTCCGCATTGGAAAATATATATATATACATACATATATATATATATATATATATATATATATATATATATATTCGTAATGCAGAGGCACTTTGTCGGATAGACATTAGCCTGTTGTTATTCACCGCTGTTTTTGCTGGCCATTTTATTATGGGGGCACCATATAGGTGGACCAGCATTACCCCCTATGAAGGGACAGTACAAACGGATGTATTTTACCGGCGCGCTCCGTGATTCGATCGAGCACCCTCAGCACCTAAAGCCAGCCCGCTTACCACAAGGCCAACCCTGCCCACAAAATTATGTATTAAAGAAATAACAAATTATGACCAACCAAAAAGATTATTAAGCATAACAAAAGTTGTGAAATTTAAATAGTGAATTACAGCATTTAAAGGATCTGTCTAGAGCATATGATCATAAATCATACTAATACACTTTTTTTGCTATATAATGCATTTCTTTGATATAACGAAGTAATGTAATGTACATAAAATCTTTTACTTTAACAAAGTAATTAGGGAATCCGAATAAAACTAACTGACACAACGTGCAATATAAATCATCTATAAACTTCTTACAGTTTATAATACCTAACCATTAGTTCAAAATGTTATGATAGACTTTATATTTAAAACATGGATTAAATAACTTTTACCACATGAATAAAACTTATAGTTCACCATATAACAAAATTAAAAGGACTTAAAACAGGGGTTAAAATGTATTAAATTATAAAATAAAAAGTCTTTAATGGATATCCTCTTCTAGAGATTTTTATACATTGAGCTATGTGTAGTTTGTATGATACAGAATCATATAAAAAATAATCATATAAAAAATAAACTTAATTCAAGAAGATAGTCATCGTAAAAGGTTATGTAGTTGTGAATTACAGTATATGACTCTAAAATCGAATTTTACATTGACTGAGAATTTAAAAGATATTTCTTTATTTTTTTATTATAAAGAAAATGTTATATATTTTAATCGTTACGTTACTCAGTTTCATGCTATTTTATATGTCCCTTGTAATGCAAAAATGCCATCCCTTTAGCAAAATCAAAGTTTTTAAATTCATTTCAAAAGGTTCTTACATTATAAGAAGATTGATGATACTGATTACATTTACACGATTTCTTCTCGTGTGATAGATAGTAGGGCTGCTATATTGAAACCTTTTTTTAGATTTACAGAAGCAAACAATATAATTTTAACAGTTTCTTAAAGTTAGTTTTTTAGAATTAACTTTTAAAGAAAAGCATCTTTTTTTAATTCACAAAACACCTTAACATTCAGCTCAAATTTTAGAGCCTATGCAAATTTATGGAAAATGCAAAAATGCGAAAATGCTAGGAAAATGAGAAATTGAATTTGTCGGTAGAGAAATGCTTTCGATTAATGGCGGGAATTTGAATTTGGCAGAGTCGGTGTTTGGCAAAAGAACGTGGTATCGCAAACAACGAATATCAAACATCACAAGTTTAACTGTGCAGCGATTGTGAGAAAATTTTCATTAAGTCTAGTCTATGACTGGTTCATTAATGGCTGTTTTCCCGCAACATTAGGCTGATATCGCTCTCACCATAGTGGTTTTAATCCAATCCAAGAACAAATGTTATCCATACCCTATCTTCTTCATTTGCCGGATTAAGTACCTTGAAGCCACATCAGTTGTCTTTTTCAAAAGAAAACTAGGCTGGAGGGACAACAGCATTTTTTTTACTCAGGACATGGACGAAAATATTTCAGCTAGTCTCTTCTAACGAAACTACCGCGGGTAATTAATGTAGGATTACTTATCGTACCTTACCTCTTTCGTATGCATATATGTAGGCATGTGTTATGTATATATATATATATATATATATATATATATATATATATATATACAGTGGAATCTCGATCTATCGTTTTTCAAGGGACCGATTGAAATGAACGATAAATGCGGGAAAACGATAGATCCGAAAACGATCGATTCATAACAAAGCAATATGATCATTGGGAGTGGATAAAATGAACGACACATACGGAAAAACGATGGATCCGAAAACGATCGATCGAGATTCTACTGTATATATATATATATATATATATATATATATATATATATATATATATGTACGTATGTATAATATATATGTATGTCAAAATTTTGGCGCATTTTGGTACTTTTCTGTTTAACTCCTTACTGCTTGCCCAAGCGATACAGACTGAGTTTGACGCGCTGCCAAAATTATAACTCGAGACGCAGGGAATCTGAAATTTTGCTTTCCGGAGGACCGTTAGGGAAAAACGTAATTTTACTTTAAAAGTACATTGTGATCATTAATACTTTCTTCTGATAAACTCCTAAGAAACTGGCCACATATTAGAAAGAATAGTTATATCCTGCATCCATGTAAAAGGAAACTACATCAGATGTAATGAGAACTATAATAGTTAAAATGGGGTTTGAAATGTTATATTATATTTTTATTTTCAAAAATTTTGTTTAGCAACTTGAATGATAGATATAAGGAACTGCCTTTTGTATCATAGCCGTGTTGTGACTAGCAACCAATTACAAAAATTAAAATTAGATTTGCTCACTTCTTTGTCTTTTAGAAAATTTAAAAAATATCTCTCTCATAATTTGAGGGTCCACATTTATTTGAAAATGGAAATGTTAAAGAGGGAGAAAATAGTTTGGAAATATATTACAATGAAAAGACTAATTTTATTAAGATTAATTACGTTAGAAAACATGCAAGATTTAAATCCACACAGTGAGTATCTGTGCCCATATCAGACACCACGTACAGACCGGCAAGAACACAATACATAATGGATTTTCGGTGAAACCAAAACTTATAGTTTCAGCATAAATAAATGTGCACTTTATTTTACAGATTTGTAATGTTTCACAACAAAGTATTACTATAAAAAATGTAGCTTGGATCCGTTGATATTGGCATTATAAGGCTTACGTTCTTTCAAAAGTCAATAAATTTTCCATAACAGATAAAGATAATTTATTTGTTGCTTTATCGGTATAAAACGCTTACTCATTAAACATACGGGATATCATAATACTGCAATATATATAATTTCTTATTACTCCCGTGATAAAATCTTAGATGCTATTTAATATAATTCACAAACATGTTTAAACTGCGTTTGGTGCCTATATCAGTTAATTTAAGTAAATAATGGGGAAACAAGATATGAGTCTACATCAAAACATATAAGATATCATCTCATACGTTTTAATAAAAAATTTCATTTAACAAATAATAACTTATCGAAATGCTATACATGGAAGAACCTATAGAATTTTCCCCAAATGAACAGCTTTATTATCAGGAAGGTAAAATATACATAACTGTAGGTTTATATCAAATTTCCTTTTCAAAGTGAATCAAATTTCTTTTCAAAACTCTGTATTAAGTGATTGTTTGTTTTATTATTGAATATGAACACTAACATATGAAATAGTTTGAGCAAGCGCAATCTACGCGTTTTATACAATTCGCATTTTCTGGAAAAAATATTAAGTTTATTTTATAAATATATTTAATGTAATATTAAAAGCTTCTCACATTTTACATCTCATAAAAATAGCATTTAAATTAGAAAATAATTAGTAACATGCCATGTGTAACAAGCACAATTTGAATAACCAAGCACTATCCAATAACCATGAAGGTTATTCTATGAAACACTCACGGAATGCACGTTATTAAAATGGATACATTCAACTTCGCAACCCTAACACAGCGCAAGCATAATGAATATGAATATTTTAACCCATTAGTCAACAAATCATAGATGATTCTTAGGTGTCTGATACATTATCAGTTCTATCAGCAAACATGTCATGGCAAAATCTAATAAATATATTTAATACAGCCGAAACAGGCTCACATTTAAAATGTATATTCCACTGGAAGCTGACACGAATAAGTTACAAATATGGAAATTAGAGTTTGAGATAGTGATAGATGAAAGTTATTAAATGATTAGAGAATGCAAAGAACCCTTCCGAATTGATACAACACAGGAATAGTGATGGTTCGTAAATAGAACAACGAGAAAGTGAATATGTGCCAGTGAACTGAATGTAAGCTTAATTCAATCACGTTTATTGCATCAAATGCTAATATTCATTAATTTCGCGAGTTACAAGCAATTATGAATATATTGTTGTAAGTTTTAATTCACCTGATAATTGTTTGAATACTTAGCGAAACATGGTTTGGGTTTCGTACCCTCGATATCATTTTAATCTGCGGAAAGTGAATATTTTTCCTAGATAAACAGAGTGTAAGATTTAAGTGAATACTTGTTATGAGTAAAATCCCATCTTCCACTGAATAACTGTTGTGATTTCTAACAGATTAAATGACATTTTAATAAGCGGTTTGAAAGCTAGAAAATTTGAAGGATGGCTTCACTTGCCTTTTCAGAGGAAGGAAAAATATGGAAAAGTTACAATGAAGTAGTGTTGTAATTATATATAACAAAAATAAATTCTTTTATGAAACTAAGAATAAAACCAATAATAAAAATTTAGTATTGCATTTAATATTATGGAAAATATATCCTGATTTAAAATGATTTCGTACTGAAGAAATTTGATTGTTTTTATAACAACTGCTAATTCAGTGATATTAAAAAAATTAAATGTTGGTGAATTTTTTTTCCCAAGGAAATAACTACCACTGACTATTTTTATAAGTAGCTACTGATTGTGGGATATTAAAAAGTTAAATGCAGGTACATTAGTTTTTCCTTGAATTACAAAATATATTACTTGAAGAACTATTTATTCTCTTTGCTCGGGCTTCGCCGAACTATCGAATCATTTGACACTCGAAACACAGTTCACTTGAATTTCAATTTCTTTTAAATTCAAGTGAACTGTGCTTTTAATATTAAATATATTTAATTTAATATTAAAATATTAAAATTTTTTTTTCACTTTTAACTGCCAAAAAATCCCCCAAAAATCAGTACATCTTCAAATGATCTATTTATGATTAAAATGTTTGAATTAAAAGTAGGAAAACTGGAAAAATAATTAAAAATTAGACACACGATGAAACATTTATTTTCAGTGATTCATTTTTTAGTGCGAATCACGGTGTGTTTACATTGTAAAATATGGCAGTTACGTTTTGTTCGGTGGAGTTTGCATTTAGAATTGAAATATCTCTAAAACTATTAAAGTAAAAGAATAAGGGTACGCAGAAAAAAGTATCAGCTTTTGAAGCTCTTTCTAAATATGTAAAATTTATGTACTTTCTTACAAAACAAATACATCGATTTTAACTTTTAAAACATGGCGAATACGTTTTGTATCGGTGAAGTATGCATTTAGAGTTTAAATATCTTTAAAACTATTAAAGCAACAGAATTATTAAAGCAACAGCTTGCAGAAAATATTATCAGTTTTATTATTAAAGCAACAGAACTATTAAAGCAACAGCTAGCAGAAAATATTATCAGTTTTTAAAGCTCATTCTAAATATGTAAAATTTATGTACTTCATGAAAAAAACATCGATTTCGACATTTTCAAATATGGCCGAATTTCATAACGGATGCCATACCGGAAACGGTCTACCCGGAATTGTTCCCCGACCGACAAAATTTATCTTTAATTTATATAGATATAGAAATGATTTAGTTATTTAATTGTATTATTCTCTCTGTTGATAATATTATCTTTTAATAAAGTCAATCGATCTTTATTATGAATGCTATCATAAAAGTTTGTTTTCTATTTAATTTAAAGAGCAATTAAAGTATCATCAAATCACACTTTTGATTTTATGATAATTCTAAATTTCATAAAACCAAGTTTAAAACAAACACTTCTATGCATTTGTTTTGATTTATTCGCTAACACAATTCTAGCATGAAAAATATAACCCTAAAATAGAGAGAAATGTTATAAATTAATCGGTATTGCCATATAAACAATATTATATAATATAATATATTAAATTTATGTAGGGATTCTCAGTTAAAATGAAATAAGTCCATTTTTTAGTCTTTCCATAATAACACTGCCATAAAACTGTAAAAATATCATATTTTTCACTGCAATACTGAACCAAGTCCTTAGTAAAAATTTTATGCTACTCAAGCAGAAAAAACAAACAAAAGTCAAGGGTTAATTAATACACTTGTTATGAGAATCAGTCTTCTCAGAACTGAGTATCCTGGACTTGGTTTTTTTTTAACACTAAACCCTCCATATATACTTCTTTATAAGCTCCTAGTATTAATTCAATATTGTACTTTTGAGGATTTATAAAATGTTTTAATTTTTTAATTTATTATTTTCTTTATTTCGGCTAATGTCCGTTATACACTACATAAAATCAAAATTAATTCTTAAAAATGCAATCAAAGCTAATTTAATGTGTAAAGTTTTTAAAAGCAAAAACTCGCTCAAAATGTGGATAACTCTCATAGTTTCATATATATAATATTTTAAAGTTAAATAATATTTTGAATCGAAATACTGCAAAAGAAAGGTTGAAAAAAATGTTGTAGAAGAACCTTTAATTCTCTTAAAATCCCCAGAATGTATAATGTGAAAATTAAATATTTTAAATCAAATTCTTCACGTATTTAATTTTCAATTTTTAATTGTTATTTGGCCTAGTTTCAAGTGTGGTTCGTAAACGGTACAAGTTAGGACGTGTAATTACTTCCATTCCCAAAATTATATAAGCAACTTTCAAAGTACTTTATTGTCCTCGTTTCACATGGATCTAAACGGACAATGTTTCTCTAAATGATAAATACTTCTGAGTTTACACCTGACAGTAATTGATTAATTTTGTTCCCGTAATGATTGAGATCGACTAAATGGCTCACAACATATAACAAAATATTTGATATTAATAATTATGTAACTAACATATATATATATATATATATATATATATATATATGTGTGTGTGTGTGTTTGTTTATTTGTTTGTTTGTTTGTGTATATATAAATATATTCTTTGTTCATAGTTACTATATTTTATTTTGGAATATCTAGAACTAATTTTGAGAGTCAGTAGCGAATGATTATGTGATATCTATAATTGCTATATTCCCAACAAGTACTTTAGACTTTCAGTGGTAATCAGTTCGAGTTAGGGGCTGTATCGAAGCTATTATTTTTTTATAACACAAAAATTTATATATATATATATATATATATATATATATATATATATATATATCAAAATACTATGTTAAAGGAGAGTTATCAAGACAAACACGTAGAAGATTAATGAATTACATTTGACTTATAATGATAAATACTGGGTCTCTTGCACTATGATTTGAAGTTCCTGGATATAAATTTTTAACCCTAAGTAATTTTTAACAAATGATAACTAAATAACTTTTTCATTAAACTCTTTATGGCTGTTAAACTCTAAACAATGTACACTGTTTTAAATATATTAACTTTAGTTAAAACCTTAGCTTCTGCAAAAATTATTTTTTGCTGCTGCATTTTTGCCATTTCCTCTCTAATGTCTCCGCACTCTTCTTTTAATTTCTAGTTCATTTTTCCCTATGAGTTTTCCTCACTATTCACGTATAGGACAATGAGATTAAACCCTCATATATTCTATCTTCCCCTTCGATAAGCACTTAGTTAAACATAGCTGAACAATTTCCGAGACCCTGCTTCATAGGGCTTCCATATTTATCCTTTAATTAATACCCAACTATTAAATTATCAGCATGTGCCAGAGTTCGTTGATCCAATTAACGAACACTTAATTACACTTCAGAGGGCTCTTAGTTCCAAACCCGACAGCTAAATTTGAAAAACATTAATAAGTGAGGGTGAAAAAAAATTGCCGCGAAAGTTATTAAAGCCTGCATTCCACGACTCCCCCTAAACCACTTCCGAAAAATTCATCTTCTTTACACGTTTCCTTTCGGATCCATATGGCGTGGATATTTGTCATTCCTTGGCATATTGCTGAGAAAATTATCGCTAATTTAAATATATTTACCCATGCCCTCTTTCACCATTGTTAAATATCTACGTGCTGGGAGAGAAAGACGTGCTTTACTCGGTACAGTCTCCCAGGAATTTTTCGGGGTATGGACTTTTCCACGTTATGGAATTTCTATAACCATCGACTGCAGCTGATATTAAAGTATGACTAAGCTACCTCGCGCAAGCAATCTTGAATCAAATCGGTTGTGACAGTGCCTATTTATAATTCATTTGAAATAAGTTGTGGAAGTGCCCTAACGCTTTAAAGAGGATTGGAAGCTAAATTTAGGTGTTTCTCTAAGAGTTTCGTTCCTACAAGGCCAGTGAAATGCAATTAATATGTTTCGCGTAACCAGTATTTCGTGACCAAGAAGAGATATATAAAGATGTTCAGAAAATAAGGTGATCAAAACTGATAAGTGTTTACAAATGAGAAATGTCCGTTATTCAAATCTAAGATTATATTCTGCATAATACATATTCAGGGATTTAAAAAAAACTCGCAAGTAAAAAGGAAAAATGTCCCCATTGGCATTCAAAAGTATTAGTATTTTTTTTTAAATTTTCTGTTATTTCTGATCCCGTTGATAATCGGTTCACTATTTGTATTTTAAATAAAATTGTTAACATGCAAAGACAAGCACTTTTTAAAAAAAATCAGTAAATACCTGAATATATATATATATATATATATATATATATATATATATATATATATATGTGTGTGTGTGTGTTTATAATGACAAATCGAAATAACTTAAGGAGTAAACCTTTAACCTTATCTTCACACTCAATCAAAAACAGATACATGCAAGTTTGAAAAAAGTCTATTGAATCAACCATTGAGAAAGCTTTAACGTTTATCCCGAGAGAAAATTAGACCTGCCTTTTTTCCTGTTTTTTATGTTAAGCTCTCCATTATCCGTAAAGCCTTTTATTTACGTATCTTAACCTTTCATAGAAACATAAATAATTTCAGCTTCCTGTGTTTCATATCTATGTCTTTGAAAAATTATGTTATTATTATATTATTTAATAACTGAGGAATAAAATTATATTAAATTCGCAGTTTTAATGCTTCTGATAATCATACCATGCCTGAGAAGTTAATGTTAGTGTACACTAGATATTATAACTGTAAGTTTGAGTCAGGTTGCCGGATCTGAGCAAATAGATTATAATGCAAAGAAAAATTGATAAATTCGTATTATATGCAGGAAGGGTGTCGTCATAAATTTTACTCTCTCTCTAATGTAATATTTTTAACTGTATGATCAAATTACACCTTTCTCAGTATTTGATATCACCCATAAAAGAAAAATATTTTTCGTATTTAATGGAATACTTCTCGAATTCAATATCATTCGATATAAATATGATTTTGTTTCAATGTAATATTATGCACTTTTTAATCGGCAGATATTGATCAAAAACTGCAAAAGAATCTTTGATGAAAAGATAAATTCTTTTAAAAGTATGATTCGAAAGTACACTTAATCTTGTAGAAGATTCCAAGTATACTCGTATTTCGTACTATTATAAGGAGAAATATGATGCCCGTAAAACTTTCCTTAACTATTTTTTTTGTAAAGTTCATCTCAGTATCCCAGTTCAGACAAAATGGCTAAAATTCCTGTACCGAAAAAGGGATTTCTTTCAAACACAATGATTTAATTTATCTTTTCTATAGAAATATTTTAAAGTTTGATAAATGAAATTAATAACACGTTCTTTAGTATTGTTAAAATTATTCTTATTATTCTTGAAAATTTGCTCGTGGTACCGAAGATTTGTCCCGAATTTTTCTGAAGTTCCGAGAACCTTAAAAAATCTTAATAATAAAAGAGACAAACTGGAAATGGAGTGAAGAAGAAGAAAAAACCTTTTCAGACTTTGAAACAACTTATCTTCAGTACAATTATTCTACAACGATGCGAATTAGTGATTCTTACATTCTAAGTACAGACACTAAAAAAATTAACTGGGGCAGTACTGCCTCGGTGTAACATCCGATGCAACATGCTAGTCGTTTACTCCCAAGTGCTGAAAAGAACTATTCTACAAATGAAAGATAGGTCCTAGTTGTGGCTTGAGCACTGAATAAGTTTCGTGTTTATATTGGTTGTCAAGAAATTATTATTGTTATTGTTGACCACTGAAGGATTGGTGGATTTGAAATCTCTATCAGGGTGATTAGGATGAGGGGCTCTACAAATACAATCCTTCAACCCGATAATCGATTATATACCTGTGAAAGCGACTGTGATTGCCAATATGTTGTCTCAGCCTATTTGTAAACAAAAAATGTCGCATGTGAAGTTTGCACCATCTCTCTGGATATGCCAACTCGAAGCCTAAAAGATATCTGATGGGCCACAGATTAATCACAGAAATCCCAAAAATTTCATTGATTCAAATGAATCCATGATTTTCCTCTAGCAAAATCTAAGAACTTTGCAAACTTAGCAAGTAGTGGTTATATTATGAATCAGGTAATGTTATGCAGGTCTGAGTGTGGTTTAGAGGGAGAAGAGAATCAAATAATCATTACTGGACTGGTATGCGTAAACATATCCCTGAATATGTTTCCGAAATCTGATCTCCGAGGGCTATCTCACAGGCTGGGGTGTAGAATGAGTCAAGAATGCACCGGATACGCAAATTCTGAAACTTCTAGACACGTTTACATAAAACAAACTACGAACAACGTAGGATAACAAACAAACTGGGCCAACGAAAAAATTCAGCTTTCTGTTTGAAATTAGGTTGGCCGTCCACATAAACAAACCGATTGCTCATGCCGCAGTTTGTTCATTTTCGTGTAGTGAAGTGCTGTGAAGAATTATTTTTCCAGCTCTATTATATATGCAATTCTAATTCAAAGTTATAAAATCACTGGATTGTTTTATCAGTAGGGATGCTCTTGTTTTGCAGTAACGTGTGGCTTTATAATTTGTAGAAGCCTATTTAAACAACTTTGGAATCCGAACTGAATAAATTATCACAGTTGTGATGAATGTTTTAAAGGTACATATTTCGTCCTAGGAACTCTTTTTTTAGAAGTTGAAATATAAGAATACTGCTATTAATATTTAAATGTCACCTTTTCGATACCACTTCTCATTTTCATAGTTAATTATAAAGTACTGAGATTTACTCAAAAACAACTTTAAGTCTGTCTAAAGCAATAGCAGCTCATTATTTCGTCTTACAAAGACGAATGATTTATAAAAGTTTACTTGGTTTAACCTTTATCAAATACTATTCTTTGTCATGTTCTAATCAATGAGATAATCTATAATCCGGAATTCTAACCCCTAGCTTCTGCTTTCATCTTAAAGTTATTTGCAATCAGCACAGACACTGCATTATGACATCTCCTCACAGAACTTAATATAAGATTCAATTGTGATGTAGTTTCGAACCTACTGCAGATATTTTACTTTAATTCGTTTCAAAACATTCAGAGATTCATTATAGTTCCAGTTATATCATTCTTTTTATAGAAATAGGTTGAATAAAGTCGAAAACTAGTGATCGAATATGATACAATATTATCATTAGTAAAAGTTTTGCTTAGAAACAGTAACCATTCTTATGTGCCTCAGTGGGATCAATGAAAGAAATTCATTCCGATGCAATCAATTTTGATACTGAAAGTTTTGTAATCTAATCCATTGACTTTCATATTTCAATCTTATTCAGAATCACGTGTTTAATCTCACATGGAAAAAAATAGACATTTGTACGATATATTTTCTGAATGAAAATGATATATTCTTCGAATAAATGACAATCCTGTACATTCTAAAAATATATCATTTTCTGAATGAAAATTATATATATTTAAAATGAACAGGAGTTTTAAAAAGTATCTATAGTAAAGAAAGAATGCATAAACGAATTTTCGTTTCTTTTATTTAATCAAACATAGTACGAAACATTGAACTGATTAATGAAAGGTTTATATAATTTGCTATCGCATGTAATACGTATTTTACATCTTGAAATTTAGTATCCTAGGTTATATTCAGGATATTACAAAGAGAATTTTGAAATTTTTACCTCAGAGAAATGAAACTTTGCATATATATTCATTAAAGTATAACTTTATCAAACACCTTATAAAATTTTATGAATGTTAAAAAAAATTTATTTTAAAAATTTAAATTTTTAGTGTTTTTTAAATTCTCCTTGTGATTCAATTTTTAACTTTCTTCCTTAATTTTGCATTTATATTGCTTATAAATACATTTCGAACAAAGTTATGTAATACTTTGTGCTTTCGTCGAATAGCTAATTTTAAATAAATATTTTCTTGCTTGTACTCTAAATTTTAGAGAAAATTTGTGTAATTTTCTACACTTAAGTTAAATTTTGATAATCTGAATGATGTTGCAAATCGAAATGGATACATAACATTATTTTTATGTATTAGAGGAATCTTTATTTTAAATTTTATAAAATTTCCTCAAAAATTATAACGCAAGGAGCAGTTCAAAGACTTGCAAATCTGGAAATTACGCATTTTTAAAAAATCTATTTAAAAGATATGTTTTTCACCTACCTTTAATATTTACTTTTCTAAATGCCAATCTTTCATTTTAATTTTCATTACATATTTTAAATGCATTTTATCACAATACTAACATTTTTAAACTATTAATACCCCCCCCCCACCCCCCCAAAAAAAGAAAATTCCAATTTTCCTTCGATTTTTGTTAATTTGAAAGTCCACCATCCCTTTAAACAGTCAATCTATATATATATATATATATATATATATATATATATATATATATGTTGTTGTTGTTGCTTATGCCCCTTGACCGACATGTAACATCAGGTCAAGTCCCGAAGGCTATGGGCGATGAAGATGCGGCTCCGGTTTTTAATAGCACCGCAAGGGTCGGAGTCCGACTTGGCTAAATGACCGGTCCCGTCATTTTGAACCGAGTCAAGTGATGAGACCGGGACACTTGACCCCGCACCTCCAGAGGTAAATTTGAGAACTTGGAGGACATTGTAGCCACGCCCTATCTTACGTGCCCCGATCACCATTAGTGAACACAGCGGTATATTTGCTGATACGAGCATCGAACCAGGGACGTTTCAGATCACTGGCCCGCTGCTCTTGCCAACCGGGCTACCGCGCCCCCATATATATATATATATATATATATATATATATATATATATATATATATATATATATATATATATATATATATATATATATATATATATATATATATATATATATATATATATATATATATATATATATATATATATATATACATATATACATATATACATATATATATATATATATATATATATATATATATATATGAATATATATATATATATAGATATATATATATATATATATATATCTTACTATTAACAGCTGAAGGTAAACAAATGTTAGTTTGTTAGTCAGCACACACGGGGACGGGCTAATCTCGCGAACCGAGCATAGCAGGATATTGCGACTGGTACCGATATATGCGGACGGCCGAGACGCGTGCACCTCAACTTTCAAAACTTTAAATTTTTTTAATTATTCAATTAAAACCGCCGAGCTCAATAGAAGAGGAGAGCAGAAACAGCTGACATTCCGGGTGGGCCAGCTCCTTTCCGTTTCGTAAATTTCCACTATTTTCATGCATGCAAAATTCAAATTTTCCGTCCTCCAATCGACAAATTTTTTATTTCCATGTGTTTTACAACTCTTCATCTTTAAGGCTATACACATTTTTATAAATTTAAAATTGTTTTTCACTGCTTTTTTCCTAAAGCGGATTTCCGAATTTCACGAAATCGACAATTTTAATGGACAAATATTTCGGTTTTCTGCGCCTATTAATGTCAATTTTACGATTTATCGGCATTTGCTAGATGTTCAGCTTCCAAAATATACCAAATACATTCAATAAAAGAATGTTTTCATTCTAAAAGAGCGTACTTTCAAAACTCACTTTTAACTAAATGCCGAGTTCGTAATTTTTCGACTTATTATTTTACTCACTAATAATTCGAGCAAGTGCGTGAAATTTGTCTCTAATTAATGAGCAACTGATGAGGATTCTGCAGCCACGAATTTTGAATTCATCAAAACTGTCTTTCTATTTTTTAAGCACTTCCCCCCCCCCCTTGACATATAATATTGCCACGCGTCACCGAAGTAACGGTGGCTCAGCGGTATCGCTCATGACGTCTGATCCTAAAGTTCGAAACCATCCGCAGTCGGTTGCAAGAACATCTTTTATTTTAATTTTCTCTGCATGCGAGCTGTATGCAAATTTATCTATTATTTATATTTCAGTTCCGGTTCCTAGTTTTCTGGAATAATCCTCACACTTCCGGTGGGAATGTCGGAACGTTCCGGAGGTGTATTTTAGGTGATGTTCCCCGCAATCTGGTTAATAAAATCTGTTCTGATCTACGCTTCGTGCCATTTCCGTATTCCCCGAAATCATCGTGGCAATATTTTCATTCGGCCATGTTGCCAAAAAGAAAAATTATTAGTTGAGAACGAGTCATTTAATAATTGAAATCCAGAAATATATTTGAAGTACCAGAAATAATAATTTAGTTTTAGGAAGGGAGAAGTTAAAGCCTCTAGAATTTTTTTCTAATTAAATGAGCTTTTTTGTTTAAAATGCAAAATTTGAAAATGGAAATTTTAAATAATTATTTTGTTTTTTTTAAAAATCTAATATATTTTTAAAAGTGATTAAACAGTTTTTAATCTTTAAGATATAAAACCATTTCATTTTAAATCAAAAAAGCAACTCATCGGGTTGCCACTCAGCTAGTATATATATATATATATATATATATATATATATTGATTGTTCCTAGCTGCAAGTAGTTTTAGAGCTCATACTGGTTTTTCACCTTCAACTTTGTCTTATATATATATATATATATATATATATATATATATATATATATATATATATATATATATATATATATATATATATATTTATTTATTTATTTATTATTATTTATTTTTTTGTTACTAGCTTAATATATATTTTTTGTCATTATTCAGTTGTATTTTATTTCAATTCAGTATCATATTCAGTAAATGCATTTTATTTCAATATTTACATATTTTAAAACTATTAATACAACACAATAAAAATTTCAATTTTTCTTCGATTTTTGGTAATTTGAAAGTCCACTTCCGTTTAAACAGTCAATCTCTCACTCTCTTTTCCTGTTACTACTGTAATGTATATTTATTGTCATTATTCAGTTTTATTTAAGTTTCTTTTCCCAGTGACCATTTGTTTCGGTACCCGTCCCTCGTAAATCAGGTCATAAGGGAATGCTGTGCCCTTTCACAGCTTCCCCTTAGGGACACAAATGAAGAAAGTTGGATGATCTGGAGGTATGTCGTAATTAAAAACAGAACAATACGTCCCAAGTAAGCAGAAACAAAAACAAAAAAAACTTGTGAAATAACTTACTCGAACAAGGGGGTATTCAACTCCAAGAAGTTATGATTAGTTATAAATAATCAACACGGGTACAGAACACTAAATTGGTCAATTAAATTGGTGGTATGATCACTGCTGTATTCAAAGGCGTTTGTGGTTCAGTTTCATGTCTCATTTTAACGTAGGATTGCGTTCCTCCATAACGGTCCTCCAGAAAGCAAAATTTGAGATCTCCTGCGTCGCAAGTTATTATTTTGGGAGGGTGCCAAACCCAGTTTTTATCGCTTGGGCAAGCAGTAAGCAGTCATATATATATATATATATATATATATATATCACATACATACACATATACATACAAAAGAGGTAAGCAACGGTAAGTAATCCTATGTTAATTACCCGCGGTAGTTTCATTGTAAGAGACTACCTGATTTATTTATTTATTTATTTATTTAATTTTTAATTTTATCTACCCTTTTGCGATTCTATCGAGTAGAATTGTAAGCAATATTTTATTTCCAATTTGAGTTATAGTACTATTTCATATCACAGAAAACGTAATGGTTCAAGGTAACAGATAAAATGGAAGTTTTAAAACAACATTTAGCATAGAAAAATCTTTTTGTAAATAATTAAAAAAATTATGGAAATAAAATTTTCAGAGAAAATTAGAAATTTATTGACATGTCTCCACAGTTATGACTAGTTTGTTGGGAAACTATTGTATGTTATATATATCTAACTCATTTCCCAACAAACTAGTAATAACTGTGTACACATGTCCAGGAATTCCTTGGGTTTGAGATAGCCTAGCGGTAGCGCGGAGGCTTTCTGTGCTGAGAGTGCTAGGATCGAATCCCGACAAGCGTCATTATGTACCTCCGTGTCTAGGCCGGATATAGGTACGTTAAATCCATAGAACGGAAAGTCCCTCTATGAGGTCAGAGAGGGTGGAAGAGGGTACTATTCCTCCCAGTTGTCACCCATGGTGGTACTCGGTCAAAATTGAGGTGGCACATGGCTAAATTTAACTCTGACAGTTGTAGTGCCATTGTACACCGTAGCCGCACCCCCTTAGCCCGGTAGCCTACTTGGACCTGGTCTGGTACACTTCCGGCCAGGGAGCATTAGAAATAACAACAACAACGAGAAAAAAAATTTCTTACTTTCTGTGAAAACTTAATATTTGAAAAAAATATTTGAAAAAAAATTGGAAATAAAGTTATAAAAAAAGAAATAAATGTATTGGCATGCATCCACAATAAATTATTACTAGTTTTTGGAGAACTGAGTTAGCGAATATTATACATCATTTTCCTGCCTAACATTTCCACTATCAAGCCGTGTGTTTTCAGTAATAATCGATGAAAATCTTTATTGCAAATTAATTAACTTTCATATCTTTGTCGTGATATAAAAATGATATATTTATCCAAATTTTCATCTATCAAGGGATCATTATATTAGAGCTTATTGACTCGCATTCGCTGAAGATAAACTAATCTAAAATTAATCTCGAAGATTGCACACACAGAAAAATTTTTAACACGCACACCTATGTATCCTGTTTATTTGTTACTTAAGATTTCGCAAACTAATTATGTTAGCAAACAAACGCTGCGATAAAGATGTCAAAAGTACATAAGCAAGTTTTAATTAGGCGGATCATTTACTTTCTCGCACTTTTCGAAAGTTTGCTGAGTCCCACTCCTTTAATTACAATCTCGTCAGGATCTCTAACCTGATTGCAGAGTGGTTGTCGTTTTTAAATACTGCCTTAATTGCTAACATCTCACGATTAAACAATAGTTAATTAAAAAAATCCCTTCATTTCCATATTGCTGTTCGTATTATGTTAGATGTAATATGTTATACAATCAGTGTTGTTGATTGCCATTGTTCAAACAGTTTTAATCCCTTACGCGATGGGTTTGTGTCAACTGAATATATGTAAAGATATCTAGAACATGTAAAGTACTGATATATATATATATATATATATATATATATATATATATATATATATATATATATATATAATATTAAAAAACTAGTAATTTCTTAATTCAACACTCTTAACATTTAAAAACTATTAATTCCTCCCTTTACTATTCAAAATTACATACCCCTTTTTTAATCCCTTGAGTTATTTAATTCCCTTTGGGCATTCGCGTTAAATTCCATTATTACAGCCTTCGGCAAAATCATTCAAGATGGCTGTCTTTTTTAAGTAAAGAGACGTGATGCGGCGTCAGTACAAATTTAAATCAGTTCTGCACATCAACAACAACTTTAAACCAATCAACTATTAAGACACACCCTTTAATCACGTGATGGATTGAAGTTTATATAAGTGTTGACATCCAGAATTAGAAGGGACTCCTGTACTTTCTCTTTGTGACTGGCGGATAGCATACTGGCGGAGTCGCCAAAGGAAACAATATAAATGTTCTCGTAAATTACCGTATTCGTCATTTTAGTCATGAGGTGAATTTATTTTCAAGTATAACTGCATCTCCTCACCGTAACATGGGAGATTAGATATCTTCTGAGCCTGCGATCTGTCTCCCATGTTACATATATATATATATATATATATATATATATATATATATATATATATATATATATATTTATTTCTGGTAAACTAAAGCCACATTGATTGATTTCTTGTGCACCATTATGAAAAGCATTTTATTGCAGATTTCTAATGCACTTAATTTTAAAAAAAATCGATGAAGTATATTGCCTTGTATTGAACGTTTATGCTTTGTTTTAAACATCTATTTTTACTATGTCATTGAATCGGTCTTTTTATAATGACATAATATCTTACGTTTGCTGAGCTTGGTGTTCATGACACCTCAGAGATTAGTATTTCCAATACGGGCAGAGCATTTGTTTTAATTTAAAAGGTCATTTTACGTTAACCTCTTAAAATGCTCGCAGATAACTTTTCCCTTCAAATGAACACAGTTACATTAAATGCAATATAGTTAAAATATTTATAGAATTTATTCAACTGCCGCCTTCTGGCTAAGTGGTTTAGGCATTTACATCCCTATCCGGAAGCGTAGGTTCAATACCCGGGGAGGGGTATCGAACCTACGATACATAGGGTTTGATTGTAATCTGGGGAACTCGTCAGTCTTCCATTTGCCAAAGGACCCCTGTCTCAAAATAGGAACTGCTATCCACCGTCCATCGCTGCTGTCATCGTTTGCACATTAGAAATTATTCTGTGTGTGTGTATATGTGTGTGTTTATGTTTCTACACTGGCCGTGTGTTTATGTTTCTCATCTGGCCAAAAGTATCCCGACACTCCCCTAAAGACATGGATCTGACAGATGAAGCAATTTGATGCGTAATCGAAAGCAATAAAAGTGTTGGTAGTGGTTTGTCAAGTCATTTTTATGCGCTTTTGTGACGATGAGTAAGTCAAAAGAGCTTAGTGACTTTTATCGTGGAATTATAGTAGGATGCCTGGGATGCGTGGAATTATAGTGGAAAAATCCGGTCGTGAAATATCGCACATTCTACAGAAGTCAAAATCCACTGTGAGTGATGTAATTGCGAAGTGGAAAAGTCGAGGCAGTGAAACTGCAGAAAAAACGAAGTGGCAGGCTGAAAAAAATTAGTGAACGCAACCGTAGAACTTTGAAAAGGACAGTGAAACAAAATCGCAAGCCTTAGTTGATTGAAATCACTCAGGAGTTCCAAAGTTCCTCAGGCGTTAGTGCTAGCAGCAGGACTATTCATCGAGAGTTAAAAAACCTGGGATTCCATGGTCGTTCAACCTCGCACAAGTTGAACATCACTCCCCAGAATTTGAAGCATCGATTGCAATGGTGCAAAACTCATCGTCATTGGACTGTAGACATGTGGAAAAATGTTCTTTCGAGTGATGAATCCCGCTTTACAATCTGGCAGTCCGATGGACGCGTCTGGGTTTGGCGGATGACCGGCGAGCTCTTCTTACGTCACTGCATTGAGCCGACTGTTAAGTTTGGTGGTTGCGCATCATTGTGTGGGGGTGATTTTCAAGGGTTTGGCCTGGGTTCCTAAGTTCCTGTGGGTGAAAACATGAACTCTGAGATATATGTGGACATTCTGGACATTGCTGCTCTCCCAACTCTATGGCAATATTTCGGGGAAGGCCCATTTCTCTTCTAGCAGGATAACTGCTACATTCACACATCGAGACTTGCGCAGACAGGGTTTGACGAAATGGGTGTTCAAAAGATGGACTGGCCTTCTCAGAGCCCCGATCTAAATCCCACTGAACACTTTTGAGACGAATTAGATCGCAGATTACGTAGCCAGCCAAATCCACCATCATCACTGCCAGCACTAACTTCAGATGTGATGGACGCCTGGAAGTCAATTCCTATGGACACCTATCAAAAACTGGTGGAAAGTCTCCTCAGACGTGTGCAGGCTGTCATCGATACAAAAGGAGGACCAACATCATATTAATATATGCCTCCGGACTCTCCGAGTCTTTACCAATGGGCGTCCGGATACTTTTGGCCAGATAGTGTATTTCCTGTTAGACTTCCTATGTACATCGGACTGGGATCTCAAAAAGATGTGAGATCCAGAGACCATACTAACAAAAAGTATATTTAACCAGACTAGCTCTCTACATTGTAAAATCTTTACAACAGCTCTGTCTACTATCCGAATTTTCCCTAGACTCATGGTATTTTATTTCCAATTTCGGCAATGTAATTTTACGGCTATATTTACATCTAATACGTATTTGCGATAGATTTATTTTAAAATACAACATCCATCTAACAATAAATTTTTTCAAGATTTTGTGGTGCCTCAAGGAATAACTCTAATCATCAGTAGTTACTAATTTATTTTAAAATGTATTTTGCAAACGTATTCTCAAGGTTTAATAATCCTATCGAGGAAAAATTATTGTTCTTTAGAGGAAACTCTTCCGATTTTCTCTTCCAAGTGAATGAAACTTTAATATGTTATCCAATATGATGACACACTCTCATAAAACGAATCATCAAATGTCCTAGTTTCCCGAAGGTATAATCTAAACGGGAAAATGACAAGAGTGAAAAACTATTCATCTAATAAGCGCATATGTTTACAGTTAAATATACTTACTGTAGATGGGACAAAAACTTTTTTTTCTTAAAGCTTTTGATACAAAATGTCATGAACCTTAAACATCTTAATATTAGAAACGAAACGTTTTTAAACATTCGCAAATAGAAATTTTGAGTTAATTTTTCTTATTAACTTCAACTTCTTTTCTGTTTAAAATCTAGATAGATAAGTGCCCTGTTGACTGGTAATAAAATTTTTAATAGAATATTCGTTTGAAACACTTTAGTCCGACAATAAATGATATGTAAAAAAATACCCACTAGCATCAGTTGAAAATAATATTAGTATATCCTTGTTAAAGAAATATATGTTAAGGTCTAGCATTTGGCATTATTTAAATCCTCCATTTTTCCTCTCCCTATGCCAGAAAATTAATTTAAAATTGCGAAAATGAATATTTCATTTAACTCAAAACCCGATTTCTTACCAAAATATAATATTTCTAAATATTGTTGTACAAGCTAAGCAAAAAAATAAGATTCCTAAATAACTACGCTTTTCTTCCACTGGAATTTTCAATATAGTTATTCAATATAGTTATTGACAACCATATTAAGAGTCATTATCTTCATTACTTCAATAAAACGTGGGATCATATTCATCTGTTCTTATTAACATATCGCTTCTGGCATAATGCCTACACTTTGTAAAACTAAAAGTTAGATAAAGTACTATTAAAATATCGAAATGAGAAAGAAATTTTCCAGATCCTTCTCAATAACTGTTCTATGAGATTACATAATTTTATTTTCACATTGATAATTCGATTAACTAGAATTCTAATAAAAGGCAGAAAAGCTAATTACGTGCAATATAATGGGCTTAATTCATATACTGCGATATACTTTGATAAAATTTTAGCTGTAAAAATGTAGCATAATATATAATACAATTTCCTAGCAATCAGTTCATGCATATGAATAAAAAGCTTAACAAAGTGAAAGATTTATGCATGCACACACACACACACACACACACACATATATATATATATATATATATATATATGAGTGTGTATGTGTATGTGTATATATATATATATATATATATATATATATATACCGGATGGTTATAATTAAATTTCCCCTATAAACTGCATCCTACAGCACAAACGGGTGAACGGAATGCAATGAAATTTTGTATATGGGCTATACACGAGATGCGCTCACGGAATTTGAAAAGAAAAAGAATTAGTTCCAAAATGTCCACCAGAGGGCGTCTTTTCGGGAAAAACATGAAATTTAACACAATAAATGACCAAAACGGAATACAGAAACAATATTAACATTTATTGACTAGTTTTTGATCACTTTGTCATCGAACCACATTAAATAAAGGTAAGGAAATAAATAATAGTACAACTTTGCTGTTTGAGAAGAAAAGAAAACAGTTGAGCTTGCAGAAACATGTACAGATTATGACGTAATGTCACAAGAGGAGCTAGTTGTTAATCGTGTCCAGGACAATGTAAGGAAAGGTTAATGTTTTCCTTACATCACGCTTCAAGTGCGAAGCATCACAACTGATCCGTTACGATCTGCTGTTGAACACACTGTCCATCGCCTTCAAACTTTGCAGGTGACTGACAGTGGTCAGATTGAGTACCTTTCCTTACATCGTCCTGTTCACGATTGACAACTGCTCATTTACTCATAATCTGTACCTGTTTCTAGAAACTCAACTGCCTTTTTTCTCAAACACCAAAGGCATACTGTTATTTATTTCCTTACCTTTATTTAATGTGGTTCGATGACAAAGTGATCAAAAACTATTGAATCAATGTTCAAATTGTTTATGTATTCCATTTCGGTCGTTTATCTTGTTAAATTTGATGTTTTTCCATGAATACATATAAGTATATATTGAAGATATAATTTTGCTGTTTGTTTAAACCTGCCCTAAAAATCATGAAATAATTTCAAAGAGATAATATTTTATAACGCTTCTCCAGCTTACACTTTTATATTCAAGTTTTATTTAAGTTTTAAAACAGCTACGAATATTAGTACATACTCTATCCGTAAGTTTCCGGGCGCAGACTTAACTAAATAAGCAGCTGACCATTCAAAAAGAAAAAAAACAGACGGAAGTGTTAAGAAGAGACTGGAAATTCAAATTACTTTTTCATTCTCTGAGGCTTTATTGATAAAATACATAAACGTCTTCGTTATCACTCAGATCTTCGCAAGTAAATCCCATTCCCGTTCTTCTAAAAATAAACCAAAATTGAACTGGGCGGCTGAAAGAAAAGCCGAAACAAAATACAACAGAAAAGGAGTCCACTCGGTTTTAAGGTGACGTCACCTCAGCAGCCGTTGTCAAGTAATGCAGTACAGTCCAGATCTCTTAATCTTCTCATGCATAAATTTAAATGGAAATTTTTCGGGGCAAACTTGCGAAATTGCGTTTCAAAGAGAGCAGCCTTTAAAAGTCCTTTGGGGGGATGATCTGAAATTGCGAATATCGCGCGGTCGTATTTTGCATAAGAAATACATCACGAAGAATGGTCCGTGTGGATATTTCTTAAGGTCAAAACAGGCGGGGGGATCCTTTGCAAAGGCCATTTGCACAATGATATGCCTTATTCCGCGCCCGAATGTAGTTAAAGAAAATTGGATTCTTTGCTTTCTTTATCATTCCTTTGCGCTGAACACAAAGCAGTTTTTTCAGATCAGAAAATTCCGCTCTGCAATCAGCAGCTTTAGAGATCAGAAAGGGCAGTTCCAAATGTGCAGTTTAAAACTGCCAGGATGTTTGATTACTGGAGTGTTTTCAATAGATATCCAGAAACTGAAAAGCATGAATATGTTGTTTCACTCATATATATCACACATATATATCATTCATATATGTACTCATTTACATATATATATCTCTCTCTCTCTCTCTCTCTCTCTCTCTCTATATATATATATATATATATATATATATATATATATATATATATACTTATTTATTTATTTATATATATATATATATATATATATATATGTCTTCTGTTGCATTAGATTTTTCTTAACTTAAGCACACCGGACGAGAATATAAATCTAAGAAATAAACCTATATTTCTTTGTGTAATGCGAATAATTTGAGACAATTTAGAGAAGTGCAAGTCTACAATTTTAATTATTAACATATTATTCTAACAAAGGTATTTGAAATAGATAATCATAAGTAATGATATTATAAAATTCGTCGTTTTTAATAAATAATGTACTTAATTCTTTCCAAAAATACTGGCAGTTTCTTACTAGACTTAATTTAAACAATAGTCAAAATACAATACGTATTGAATATTTGATTTTATATGATATAAAATATGATACCTGCTAATAAAATATACATATGTTTCTGATTTATAAGTTTATAAAGTTGAATATATTTATTCCTATGATGTACTTCATATTTTATGCATGCATATCTATAAATAATATTGATTATAAATTAAAATGTTGTTTTATTTCAAAATACTAAAGCAAAATCATATATTAAACAAGAACAAAAAATATTCCCTTACTAAATTATTAAAATAGACGACACACATCAAAACAGATAAAGGTTTAATTCGTTACCAGTCAAATTCCAGTAAATGCAAATTTCTTTTTCAAAAATGAATTTGCATTTAAATGTTTTACTTCGTTAACGCAATACAAAACTTACCATTACTTGGTAATGACAGAGACTCCCACTTATAGATATCCACCAATCCACACACACACACACACACACACACACATACATACATATATATATATATATATATATATATATATATATATATATATATATATATATATATATATATATATATATATATATATATATACACTGCTGGCCACCCAAATTGCAACACCAAGAAAGACAAGAGATATCACAACAAAATTTATTTTGTAGATAACATGTTGACCAAGTATCAAATGATTAAATTTATAGACTTCTGTGAAGTGTGGTTCCTGCCAAAATCAGTAGCCAGAGTAGCCGCCATTGTTGGAGATCACCGCTGCCACACGCCTCGGCATTGATTCAAAGAGACTTTGGATGAGTTCTTGGGGTACAGCAGACCAAGCAGCTTCCACACGTTGCCAAAGTTGATCTGCTGTGGCAGCTGGGGATGGAATCTGGGTCAATCGTAGAGCAACCATGGACCACATGTTTTCTATCGGCGAAAGATCCGGAGAGCGACGCGGCCAGGGAAGCAATTCAATCTGGCGATTGACGAAGAACCGTTGGATAATGCGTGCCACGTGTGGTCGCATTATCCTGTTGAAATATGGCTGTGGGCAAGCCCTGAAGGTAAGGAAGGACAACTGGCTCTAACACCTCGGAGATGTAGCGCTGGCTGTTTAAAGTACCGGCAATGCGTACTAGAGGTGTGCGAGAGTGATATCCAATACCACCCCATACCATAATACCCGGTGCAGGACCAGTGTGGCGGTGCATAACGCAGCTGTTCAGCATCCTCTCTTCACGGTGTCTCCAGACTCGAATGCGACCATCGTGGTGTTGCAGACAGAAGCGTGACTCGTCAGTAAAGACAATTTCATTCCATTCTGCCGTCCACATCCTTCTGTCATCGCACCATTGGCGGCGGAGACGTCTGTGGTTCTGCGTCAAGGGTAGACAAAGCAATGGACGTCTTGCGGACAGACCACTCTGCTGTAAACGGCGTCGAATGGTACGCGCAGACACTGGATGATGCGTTACAGACTGCATGTGCAGTGCTATGGTTCGTGATGTGACTGAGCGATCCGTCACTGCCATGCGCACAATTTGCCTGTCATCACGTGAAGTGGTGCGCTGAGGTGGATGCGATCGAACACGCCGGTCCGTCGTACCCTCCTGCATCCAACGATCACATATCCGCATTACAGTTGTTTGGTTTCGTCCAACACGACTACCGATTTCCCTGAAAGATAATCCACAATCTCGGTAGGCCACTATCCTTCCTCTGTCGAACTCGGATACTTGATCAAAAGATGATCGCTGTTTTCGAGGCATAATTGATCGTTTTTTTCAAAAAAACCACAAGAAAAACACAATTGCCGAACTTGAAATCGTGGAAATCTCCAAGCCTTAATAAGCGCTTTGAAGTGGCGCCACAGGCGCGCGTGACATGCGTCTGCGCTGAAATTCTAATCATTTGCATATCTCACCTCCGCTAATGCATGTTGTAAATTTCATTTTATTTGCATGTTTCCTTCAGGGTGTTGCATTTACAGTGGCCAGCAGTGTATATATGTGTGTGTGTGTGTGTGTGTGTGCGTGCGTTTTCCTTTAATTTTCAAAGCATCAGATACATGGACAAATACTCAATGTAAGTTATTGAAGAAAATGTTCTATGAGATAGTCATTGGAAGTATTCCGAAGTATAATTTTATGTAATTACCCGAATATATCCGACTGCATGCAACAATTGTATGCTATATCGCTCACTCCTTACAACAACGTCATATCTCAAAAAACGTGATTTTTCAGGAGATTATCTTTATTAAAATGTATTGAAAATAAATATTAAATCTGCTCTCTATAGGCTAAATATTGAGCTGTGAGATATGAGGGTCTTGCATGGATATACTACTACTCTTTCAGGGCATTATAAACACAGGCATTGTTAAAAATCGCCGATTTTGGAGATAAGACGTTGTGGAAAGGAATGAGCGATATGTTCTTTTTTAGTTCATTATGATACAATAGTTACTAGGCAGAAGAATCAATTCAAAGAAAATTTCTAACCTTATCTACAATTCAATTGTATTCACGTGTCACCTTTTTGCTATGGAGTCTCAATTTTCATATATACACAGAATCTCTAATGATTTTTATCCTTCATTAAAGAGCAAAAATCTTATGTAAATATTGTTATAAACATAATGTGAAATAATTTGAATAAATATCACGTTTAACAAGCAGCATTTCAAAGCTTTAAAACGCAGTTATAAAACACGCATTGAAAGAAAAAAATAAGCCATACGAAATAAAATTCAAATACAAAGCAAAATAGAAGGATTAGGTAACATCCTCTGTTGAGATATCTAGTCATGTTCAAATTCGAAATGCCTTTATCTTTATGGTAGACGTGACAAGACGACAGATGACGTATATGAATATTTCCTTCTTTGTGATATGATACAGCAAATAAAAAAATTGCATCTGGGGTTCTTTGAAATCCAGATTGACATATACATAAAAATATATATACGCATAACAAACATACATATATATCAGTACAAGTAAATGCCTCTGCGTGACAATAACTTGGATATATTCGGCAAAAGTTAAGTATATAACTGCACATACAATTTACATGCAATGTGTTTGTCAAAGGTTATATCGAGAAATATGAAAGGTTAAATTAAAATAATTTTTAGTCCAAACAATGATATCCTTTCTCACGGTCTATTACGAATTGAAATGCTTCGAAAGTTGTTATATTTAAAATTTGCTGGGAAAAAATTTTACGTATGTACATGAAATTTATTTGTTCGATTAGGTATCAAAATTTTTTATTTGAGAGGAAATTAAATTTCCAAAAAATTAATTTTAAAATACAGTAAAAGTGTGACGCCAACATATGATTATGAATCTCTGATGTTAGGAAATACTTAAAACCTATAAAGTATTGTGATAACTTATCGATTATTTTCGGTATGTATAAAAATGTGTATATGTAAAACGGGCAGAGGTGGATATTTAACATAAATGCATCCAAAATAAAAATTTCTTTATTTTTAGAAGGAGTATCGAAAGTCAATACGAATCGACTTTTCAGTTATGAACTTTACGTCATAATTTTGGGAAACAATCCTTTATTTAGTGTTGATGACAGCAGATTTGATACTCAATAGATGTTATTAAGCATAGTTTCATCAATTGTCCATTAAGAGTTATAGATATTCACTAATTTAATATATATTCACTAATTGTAATCATATATATTCACTAATTTAATAATTGTTTTATTTTTACCCTACTTAACGAAAGACAATGCATATAATTCATATAATGACATCATAAGGTTGGTTCTTTGTATTTAGATCCATGCCAACATGAGGATCTACTATCTATGCAATAGGATAATAGAAATCCTAACGTATTTCTCCCATTTATTTCACCTTATATACGAGCGCTTTTTAGACCTATACCTTACCATATTGGTCAAAGTTTGGTTTGGAGCGCTACGGTCAATTTTTTATACACGAGGGATAATTATACCGAGACCTACTGATTAAAGCCGATTCCGAACGGCTACGAATGTCTGCCAACAGTGGGATTCGAACCCACAGACTCTGGTACTGAATGCCAGTGTACTAACCATTCGGCCATCTTCCGGCCCTGTTGGTCACAGAATGACGCCTAATATTGGGAGAACTGAATTCTTGGCATTTAGACAGAGGTGCTTATTTATGACTAAAAAATGTCGATAATGAATCAACAAAGTCGCGTAAACCTGACAGTCTCTCGTCTTGAACTCCGCCACTCGTATTCAAAAGTTGCAAGATTTTGGAACTCCACCAATGCCTACTGATCAAAGGATATTTCTGATGAGTTTTAGGCGATTTTAATAATCGATTGGCACATGGCAGCGGTGATATTCAGATTATGGGTGCCAATCGACAGTATAAAATAATTTCCTTAAGCTCATAATCTTTGTTCTAGATTTACTAAGATGTTTTGAAAGTTTAACCTGGCGATTTTCAACCAATATAAATTCATTTTAGGACCCGTTTTGTCATTCGTTGGCAGTTTCATACTGACAATAAGTGATATATATATATATATATATATATATATATATATATATATGATTGAAAATTTGCGAATGCTTCTCCTCATGTCTGACATCGGGCCAATTTTAACACATTTGAAATATCATGGTGTTGCAAAGACAGTTCCACAATCGCTGTACTTCTTTAATAAAAGATAACCTCTACTCCATATGCCCTTCCACTAAATCCGATTTGGAATTGAGTCTCGAACTCCTCTAGAAATATTTATAATCTCCAAATTCATGTTTCCAAGTATATGTGAAAATAAATTAAATTTTAGGATTTTTTTCACGTGTTAGATATTTTATTTATGAAAGTACTCTTGTTCAATTGTCTACATAAGATGTATAGTTACAAAATTCTACATATGTTATCTTGTTTATTCACACACATACATTTATATCTCACTCTGTATATATATATATATGTATATATATATATATATATATATATATATATATATATATATATATATATATATATATATATATATGTATGTATGTATGTATCTGTGCCAATGTTCAAATAAAAAGGGCCAATGTCCATAACTTTGAAATTTGATTGACAAATGAAAAAGAAATCGAAATAAATATAATACTAGAGTTTAGGCAAAAACTATGACTAAAATTGAAAAAATTGAAAAAATATTTATACACAAACCGTTAGTAAGATTTGTAAAATGATAGTAAGATTTGGAAACTGAATCTGATGCTGCCTGACATTTGACTAAAGTGGACATTGGCCCTTTTTGTTCCAAGGTACAGATATATACAGTGGAACCTCGCATAATGACCATGATTCGTTTTAGAGTCTTACTCGTAATGCGAAACACTCGTTAAGAGAAACAATTTTTACCATATAAATTAATGTAAAATACGATAATACGTTCCATGCCAAAACATACTCAAAATTTTGTGATGTAACGTTTATTATTTAAAGAAAATTACTTACACATAAATTCTTAAGGAGCAAAATCATCCATATGAAGTTTATTATTTATGAATTTAAGACACATATCTAATTTTTTTTACTAGAAAGCTATCTAGCGACATTTGTTTTTCTCGGCGCTTCAAAATTTTCTGAAAATGTGTCACTGCATTGTCATTGAATAAATTTATAGCTCGCATAGCTACCGTCTTATCAGGATGATGCTTTGTCACTTACTATGCAACAGTTTTTCATGCTTTCATCATTTCTTTTATTGCGCCAGAAGATTATTTCTTTGCTGTTTATTCGTCCTTCTCCACTGACAAACTCTCCTATACAACTGCTTGCTGTGAAAGACACTGCAATTCTATTAGTTTTTCGGTGGTCAGCTCTTGGTTGTGCTCTTAAACAAGCTCATCAGTATCATAGTTATCCTCCAGTCCCATGATATTTCCTACGGAAGATGATGCCATAATCTTTGCAACTGGGCAGTTAATTCATCAGTATTCCGGGACGGCTGCAGTACAACTGGCGTTAAAATCTCGTCCACGTAACTGCGTGCCGTCAAAGTGCGTTGAAGGACGACTAGAGATGATCGTGTGTCCCAACAAATCGCTCCCTACACTGTCACACCTTGTGTATTCACCGTATGCCTCTCGACAACAAATGCCTGATCGGACCGGTGGTCTGGCCACCTCCACACACATATGCGCTGTTCATCAGCACTGAGACTGAAATTGGGATTCATTGAAGATCACACGCCTCCAGTCGGTCACACTCCAGCTTTCCCGAAGTCGGCAAAAATCCAATTGACACTGCCTATGATGTAGCGTCAGTGGTAGGCGTCCTAATGGACGTCGGCTCCTTATACCTGCGTCAGCCAGTCGTCTCCGACTGGATTCCCTTGATACCACCGGATGTCTTGAAGGTGGTAAATAGTGTCGAACCGATTCTAGCGACGTTGTTGGTTTGGACGTGGCCGCTCTTAAGATTTCGCGATCCTCGCGCGCATTTGTGTTCCTGGGACGTCCACGACGGTAGACTATCCCTTCCGTGATCCATTGTTTCCAACACTGAGCAACTACCATATCGCTGCGACTGAGGTGGCGGCTGATACGCCTGTTCGACCAAACCGCTTCTCTCAGTCCTACTATACGCTCCCTCTCAAAGTCCCACAATTGTTCGTACTGTCGCCGGTTACGTCTCAGAGGCATCTCTAGTCACAATACCGTTCATCCAAAATGACAGATTTGTTTGAATAACCCTATTGCACGAGCAATCATGCTTTTAAACTCTCCCAGCTGCATATCTCATATGCGCATAAAGCGCTTACCCTTATCTCATTGGCATCGAAATTTTAATCATTTGCATACCTCTTACCAGACTACGTTCCTGCCAAGTTTCGTGATAGTAGCTAAATTTCTTCTGGGTGCATATATTTTTTTTGTGACAGAGGATATATATATATATATATATATATATATATATATATATATATATATATATATATAATTGAATAACTAAAATTACATTCTTTTTTCGTTTTGATGATTACTAATAATTATCATAGCATTTTAATGAGTTAATATGCAATCCTTTTCAGGAGTGTTCAACTGAGTTTCCTGATTTTTAGGTTTTAGAGGGGGCTATGTCAATGTTCTCAAGGTATTGAAATGCATACGATATAATAGAGAAAACGTCAATGCGCATTTTGGATTTTTCTTCTACTATTTTTTTTTTTTTGCACTAGAAGGAAACTATATTACTTGTATACTCTTTCTCTATTCACAGAGAATAATAAGAATATTGAAAAAACACCATACTAGCCCCATATCGTATGATTGGATTTAGAAAGCCTCCATCATTTCCCTGAACGTGAGATGACAACTGATAGTTCAGCTGGATACCAGCTCTCGGTACCACAGACACCTGCTGAAAGGAGAGTGGCGTTTCACGTCAAAAGCGGACAAAGGATGAGTGAAGTGAAAATGATGCAGGATAGGGGAAAAGGATGAATGGATTTAAGGTGATATTTCAGGAAACTTATTCCGCAATTCGGCTTCACTGTTTTCACGGCACTATGAATTTTTTCGCACGCTCCTGTCTCTGTATTCAGTCACATTTTTAGAGCAAAAGGACTCGGAGAAAAATAGCTACATTTATGTATTTTTTCTCTTCTCGAAAAGAAATGGGGGACAAGTATGTGATATCTATGCATTACGTTATTACGCATTGTGAACAGATACAAATAATATTTTTAAATGGGAACAATATATTCTAAGATTATATCTGTTGACATGACATAAATCCTACTTTTATGCAGTCTAAATTCCTGAAAAGCCAACCATTGTTTAATATAAGCAAATATTCATACTATCACAAGAAAATTAATATATATGTGTCTTTGTGAACAAATACAAATAATATTTTTAAATGGGAACAATATATTATAAGATTATATCTGTTGACATGACATAAATCCTACTTTTATGCAGTCTAAATTCCTGAAAAGCCAACCATTGTTTAATATAAGCAAATATTCGTACTATCACAAGAAAATTAACGCTTCAAAAATATATAATTATGACATTTTCTTCGGTTTTTTAATCATTATCAATTTAACAAATATCTTACATAAACGTGTGCAAATATATATTTTTTATGTTATTATGTAGTGTAAGAAGATGAAAATAATTTCTTTAAATACGAAAAATATATTGTAAAATATTCCTTTATAACAACACAAATCATACTTTTTTTACAGTTTAAAATCATGAGATACTAACTATTCTTTAAAGTAAGTCAATATTCGTACTATCCAAGGAAAAGAGCGTATTACATTTTAAAGCTTCAGTAATATATAATTATTACATTTAATTTGTTTTTGCTCAATCATTGCCAAAATAACAAACATTTTACTTATACGATTTCAAATATAGATTTTTTTTAATTATGTTATTATCTAGATTAAGCAGATAAAAATAATATTATTCATTAGAAACAATATATTGTAAGATATTCCTGAAGACAACAGCATTGATTAACAGCATAAATGCTACTTTTTTGCATTTTAAAATCATGATAGGCCCACCAATCTTTAAAATAAATCAATATTCGTACTATCGCAGAACAGCGGATGAAAATTTTACACTTCTAAAATAAATAATTATTACATTTACAGAGTTTTATTCAATCATTATCAAAATAACAAGTATCTAATACAAACGAGTGCAAATAGAGATTTTTTTTAACTACCTGTGACTTGCAAATCTTCTTGAATGCTTATATGAGATCACAGTCCTTTTTTAAAAACGAAATCAGCGAATATAGTTTATTTTCTGAGCTATATCATTTTGTAAGAGATAGTTTTAGTCTTGAATAGTTATGAAAATAATAATTTATGAACCGGAACAAAATAAAAGACATAAAATAAAAAGATAGGAAAATCTATAAAATATATTACTTTAATTGATCATAAAATTGCAACAGTATGAATATATATTTCAGTTACTTTTAGACACAAATTCTCGAAGATTTTATAAAATGTCTTTGAAGGTAGATTCCATTATAGAAACGTTGCAATATTAAGAGATGTTTGTTTTATTCTGAAAATCATCCATAATTCTAAACATTTTAAAGAGTATATTCTTTTTGCTGCATTTTAAATGCATAAGCAGATTTCATTTTACTGTAACCAATATTAAGTATTTTAAAGTAAGATGTATGATATTTTAGAAACAACAAAAGATAAAACTACGGGACCACAAAAATGCTACATTATACAATTTTGAAATACAGTTGGTAGACTCCTAGAATTCGTAAATATGTGAACTTATAAAAATACATTGTATAATATTACCTGCTAATTTCTGGCTACATATAAATAATAAGGTCTTTGAAAAAGCTTAATTTTTTTGTCAAATGCGGAGGGCACTTGTCGGGAAGACATTCGCCTATAATTCACCGCAGATTTTCTGGCCATTTTATTATGGGGGCACCATATAGGCGAACTAGCATTACTCCCTATCAAGAGACAACACGAAAGGAGGCATTTTAGTGGCGCTTCGCCGGGATTCGATCCGATCACCCTCAGCACCGAAAGCAAGAGCGCTGTACAACAAGGTAACCACGGCCTAAAAAACTTAAACTTTTTTTTTCTCATAGTCGGGAGTACTTTCTCGAAAAATGACCGATAATACAGTCGCCATTCAAATAATTTTGAAACTAAGCATATGAAACCAGATAAAGGAATGCCCTACTTTCATGAAATTACATTGAAAGGTATTAACTAGTGATCCTAAAACTCCCCTTAGACATCATTTGTGGGTAGTCAGGCGTTCTAAGTCTTATTCAGCCCCTCATTGGCCATCAGCATAACAAGGGAAGTTTATTTGGTAACTAAAAAGTGTTATGAGGCATGCAAATAAATTTCTTTCGCTTGCCTGCTCGAGACATTAAGTCAAGAGATCAAATTCACCCCTCACCTAGCAACCAAGATCTCTGGCAACATAAGCAGAAATAATCAAGGCGTGTACAAACCAGTGGATTTTGAATATATATATAGGTGAAAATAACAGTGCTACTTATATAGAAATAGCTATTTTCAGATATGTCGGGTTGGAAAATTTCTGGTTTAAAGTAAATGTACTTCTAAACAGAGCTTCCTTGATGATGCTAGCTTTCAAGTTTTGATATGTTCATATATCAACACTCCTCTTGTAGGCAAATATTAACAGGAGATAATTTTTGATTTTTATATGAGTAATCGTTTTAATTTCTTATTATGGAAACCTTAGAAATATCGAACAATTTTGCTATTATAAAAAAATTCCCTTTTTTAGTATATTTTCTCAGGGTTCATCCTCCAGCTTCTCTTCCTTGCATGTATATATGTATGAATGTATGCACACACACACACACACACATACATATATATATATATATATATATATATATATATATATATATATATATATATATATATATATATATATATATATATACATATATATATATATATATATATATATATATATATATATATATATATATATACATATATATACATATATATATATATATATATATATATATATATATATGTATGTATGTATGTATATGTATATATATATATATATATATATATATATATATATATATATATATATATATATATATATATATATATATATACAAGTATGTATGTATGTATGACAGAATATATATTCTAATACAAGTTTATTTTATATGCATTATGAATGGACCTACCACTTTGATCATTTGCACTTACAATCAGTTGTCCTCCACTCTTGATAAGATTAGCAAATATAAAGATTATGTAGCCTATATTAGCCATCTTCCAAGCATTTATGTGCGTTTAATGGGACCTAATGTTTCTTTTATCTTTTCCGTTACTGCTTTTATTGAGTAGGCTGGTAGAGAAAAATAATCATGAACCATACGAGGTCAATCAGGAAACGCATTATTTCCCATAAAAGTGGGAAATTACCAGGGATTCCCTTTATTATGTGTATGGGGTAAGTAATATGTAGTACGTATTAAATCACGTCCCTTGAGATACTTTTTATCCTCTCAGAAATAAGTCTGAAGTTACCACAAAAGTAAGTGACTTTTACTTTACTATACAGTATTTGAAATATTGTTCGAAATACATTGGGTTAAAAAATTTTAGCAATTTTCACCATGTTAAATATTAATATAACATTGCATTCTTACAAGATGTTTGTTAAAAATAGTGTATTTCATTACTTTTCAAACAATAATTCAGTTGTTTTGAAATAAGTGTTTTAAAAAGGGCACACAGTGTAGAATGTTAAATAGGTGGTATACGGATTAATCAATATAGAATACAGAAAACATCCTCGCATATAAATGATCAAGGTTTTTATAAAATATCTTTAAAAAAGGAACTTTTATGTCCATCTATCTATCTATCTATCTATTTTAATATGCATTGCATTCATAAGAGCTATTTTCCAAAAACTTTTTGTTACTTTTGAAACAACAATGCAGCAGTTTTGAATAAAAAATGTTTTAAAACATTAAAGTGTTGTTAGGTTTTATAAATGGTATAGAAGTACTATAATAAGTATAGAATATGGAAAACAATCTAATGTTTAGGTGACCATTTTTTGTGAAATATCTTTAAAAAAGGAAATTTATATCTATCTATTCTTCTATTTCTGACTCTCCCCCCCCCTCTCTCTTATATATATATATATATATATATATATATATATATATATATATATATATATATATATATAGGGTAACTCTATGATAGATGGCCATAATGGAGAGATATCCAGTCTAAATATTTCCAAGACTTGATCATAAATGGCAGTTTAAATTTTTTCGTAGGAAACGTTCAACGTGTTCATTCATTGCGTGGTATAGCTGTGTTTTACTTTTATAAAAAGTAAGAGAAATTTTAATGTTTATTTAATTTAGTAGTTGAATATTTTTGTTGAGTTAGGTATCTGAATGTCTTTCAATACGTACGGTAATTTGGTTTTTTTACTTTACGGACTTTTAAGGCACGTATGTAATCCAATCTGTGCTTCTAAGTCTAAAACAAAGACGTAAATTGGCAGACTGATGCTTTAAATTGGGTGGTCATCTGTCCTTCAATTTCAGGATAGATGGCCACATAAAATCGAGGAGAGTTGACTACCTTTAATCAATATTTAAAAATTATATGGAGTTAAGATTTTAACTAAATATAATTATATTTAAAATAATTATATAACTTTTATGTTTATAATTATATTATATGCACCAGTTCCTAATGTAACCATGACAAAAACAGTTAGAAAACGTACCAAACAGATAGCTATGCTTTTGACATCACCAGAAAATATTGACAAACGTCGGAAACTTTCATCCCAGAAACAGATAAAGTTGATAAATAAACTTAAAACCAGTAAAAAGACTAAAATAAAGGTGAGAAAGAAACAAAAAGAACGACACTTGAAGTAGCGAAGAAGATGGAATACATTTGAAATTATCATATTCTACAGATTCTGGGGAATAGAATTTGATGACATTGAATAGAATTTGATGAGGATAACTGTGTTGGTTGGGGAGATGAATACAATACCATAACCAAGAAGGATGACTGGATAAAATATATAAGGTGCCTGAAGTGTTTCCATAAAACGTGTACAAACTATCAAGACCTTTGACAAAAGTGTGGTAAAATTTTACGAAAAGTGAAGGGTTGAAATTATACTTCAAATGTTGTTCATTAGAATTTTATTTACTCATTTTCTGTGATATAATTTCATCTTTACAAATTGCTATATGTTTTTCATGATTGACTATATTAAATGTGTTTTTATTTTACTATTTTAACTTCACTCTATCTTTCTTGTATTGGATGGCCATCTCTCCTCGGCTTGAAGGAGAGATGGCTATGTACCATTTTAATTTCAAACTATGTTTCCCACTTTTTGTTCTCAAGGTTTAATTATTTTTTGCCCAAACTATGATGAGTGTATGTATGAGAATTTTAAATATGCATAAATATTTCGTGCGTTTGCATTTTAAGAATTTTTATTTCAATCTTTAAAAACTATGGCTATATATCCTAGTGTTACCCTATATATATATATATATATATATATATATATATATATATAATTTTAAAAACTTCAATATTGTCATTAGTTAACACGCTTTATTTTGAGTCTAAAGATTTTTTAGGAAATAATAACTTGGGACTATACGTATTAAATTCATCTTAAAATATTTAATCTATTTACTTACTAGTTATTCATCTTACTTAAGTCTCACAATATACATTTAGATTTTCTAATAATGCGTATTGATTATCAGTAAATATACTGATGATCAATAAAAACTTAAATTGTATAGGGGCTCCGCAGCCTAACGATGTACTAGTTGAAACATCTAGTTATTAATGTAATTATATTCTGAATTTATTTTAAATTCAAATGCGGAGGCACTTGTCACTAGACTTTCGCCCGAATGGGAATTACCGAGATGACAACTCTTTGCCGGAAGTGGTCAAAATCGAATGCTGAAGACCGCCCTAACTCACACCGCAAGACTGCTGGCCATTCATTTAAGGGGGGACCATATAGGCGGCCAGCAGTACCCCCTACAAGCCAGAAAATAACTTATAATTTAGAACCGAGTCAAGTGACGAGACCGGAACACTTGACCCCATACCTCCAGAGGTAAATTTGAGAACTTGTAGGACATTGCAGCCACAACAGTTTTTACGTGCACCAGCCAGCATTAGTGTACGCGACAGTGGATTTGCAAAGACGGGCATCGAACCAGAGACATTTAGATCACTGGCTAGCTGTCCTTGCCAATGGGAGATCGTGTCCTTTATATTGTAAATTTTAAACAGTTATGTGCTCCTGCTTGCGTTTTCAGAAGTTTACTGTAAGTCATGGGAATATCTTGGTTGAAAATATGTTAAATAAATTAAACAAAATATTTAAATGCAAATTTATTCACGCTGTTCAAATCAAAAAAATTTAACTAATATAATGAAGCAGAAAAAAAGGAGTATAATTCAAATAGAAAACGTAAAAATATTCGAATTGTTATAAAAAATATTATGGTAGAACAAAAAAAGCCGTTTAAAACATTCCTAAGAAAAGGTAAACCGGTTTTGAGATCTCTAGGTTAATAATATTAGTGGGAACTAAAAAAAATAGTAATAAATAACTAGTTATTATTTCTCTTTTTGTGTTTAAGCACTTTGCCCTGAAGATTCTTTGAAAGAAAACAAAAGGTTGTATAATCCATAAATAGTGCATCATTTTTTTCCTCATCTTGAATAATATGTATGACTTAATTCCCCTAAATATGTATATAGTTAATGTTCTGCACGAAGTAAGAGGGCTGTTTGATTCAACAAAAATGTAATAGATTTATCATGTGGCATTTATTGCTCAAAGTGGAAATCGAACTCAGTTCGCTATGTATATGACAAAATGAGTCATATGAGAATAATAATAAGAATTTTTTTGACCATTAAAAACATGAGAACAAAATAAGAGATAGTTGTACGTTGTGTATCTGCGGAGCTTTAACGTAGGATTACGTACTTCCATAACGGTCTTCTGGAAAGAAAAATTTCAGACGCTAAAACCATCCGTCCGTACCTCACGAGTTATAATTTTGGCAGAGCGCCAAATCCAGTCTATATCGCTGGGACAAGAAGTAAACAATTAAACAGAAAAGTACCACATGCTTGTACCAATATACGTACATATACGTACATATATGTACTTATATTGGTACATATATTGATTTTAATAAAGTACCAATATACGTATATATATGTACATATACATACGTACATATATACATAACACATACATACATATATACATACGAAAGAGGTAAGCAACGATAAGTAATCCTACGTTAATAACCCACTGTAGTTTCGTTGGAAGAGACTACCTGATTTTTTTTAAGAATCCTTCTATGATGTTAGAAAAAATGTCTAACATTCTGATCATCTACTTACGTTTATCTCAAGAAATTTAGTTTAATATAACTTATTTTAAAGCTTTGCCTAGTTCAGTACAAACATTAGCAACTTATATTTTTTATTCGGAGAAAGCTGCACAGTTTTTCACCGGAAGAGAATGACCTCAAGTTATAAAGACAGACTAAAATAGTGATACTTGTATTAATTATGCTATTTAAGAAATTGCCACCTAAAATATGTAGCAAAAATCATACAACTGTGTAATGTAAGTTCATCTGCATTACCTAAATTCATGCATCCGTAGAAAGTATACTGCTAGAGGAATTTACCATACGCTGTCAAACACTTTAAAAAAAAATCATGAATGAAACTTTACTAGTGAAATATATTTTAAGAAAATTACGCAGGAAAAGAAAATTTCATACTTCTGTTAACTATTATTTTTGTCTAAAATACTCATTAACAAACCCTTTTATAAATCTCTTAAAAAGGGTTCTTAATACGGAAAATTAATTTACCTCACAAAACGTTATTCATCTGCTCCTAATAGGTGAAATTTCAGTATAAAAATTTGAGATTCTTTTATAGCTATGTCGTGAGAAGTAAAATGATATAATTTAAGCAACAGATATAAAAAAATGAGCCATATAGATGGACGAATATTTTCAATACGTTAAAGTTACCTGGCTACAATCACACCCAAAAAGAGGACAACGTAAACGTAACAGAATACATGAAAAAAATAGGCAAGCCTAACACCTGAGATAATGAAAATAATCGGTTTTATTTGTAAGATCATTTAGGAAACATTGCAGCTTTGTACATGACCGTATAATGTAGTTATTATTAATGTAAAAATATCAGCAAAGGAAACTTTTGTCTTGCCTGCTTTTTACTGTTTGGTTTCCCCGGGTATGAGATTTCTTTCCGTTAAGATTGTTAACCTCCAAATTTATGAACATGCAGAGTGAAAGAAAGTAGACTGGTTTCCTTTAAATGTTCCTATCGTGTGTTTACTGGTCTGGGAAAATTTTTCTCATACCTATTTGAAAATGTATTTCAATAGCTAAAATTATTATTCTCTTTGCCATATTTTAAACACTATAAATACATTTTAAATACTATGAATAGATTGTTTTTCGCAATATTATTGCATATAAATATCGACTCTTAAAATTTTGAAAATATTCCAGAAATCAGGTATGAACTTTGAAATTTACACTAAAGGTATTTGCCTGTAATTAAATTTCACACGTTTGCTGATTACAATCACACCAGCATTTATATATATATATATATATATTGATATTATTCCGAGTTTCATATTCATATCTCCTTCCCACTGATATGGCTATCCTTGTTAACTGATATTATTTTCATTTTGAAAAACTTTCTACAGCTGTCTGTCTGTTGATTTTGGGCACTTATATGATATCCAAAAGATTAAAAATTGCGTTTATTCGGCTTAAAGAGATGGAATAATTAAGACTCCTAAAAATATTTCTCCATCCCCAAATGTGTTAATATTTCTTAAATGTAGGCGGGAGACTATCCAGTAAACGAAAATTTTTCGAGGTGTTTTATTGCTTGCCCCAATTCCGGAATTAACAAATAAATATAACAATAAATAAATAAGAAAATATGTTATATATATGTTATATATATGTGCCTTCGTTACCCAATATGCTGACTTTAAAGTTTAAAATTTAATAACTATATATTTAAAACCCTGTGGTATTTAATATATTTCTTCTTTTAAGTATTTTCCTAAACCCTTTCTTAAAACTATTCGATTTCTTTTTTTTTTTCAAACGCTGATATACTGTCCTGAAAACTAATTTTTAAAAATAAGTTAGTAAACTTTGGAAACGCTAAAAGGGGGATAAAAAATAAACACACAAAACTTTAAAATAAAAAAAAAATAAAATCACTTTTCACAAAGCGAGGCAGGGAAAAAAAGATTTATATAATCCGAGCATTTCTTCAGGAAATGCTAACAATGTGCCCGCTTAAGTCCATGTTTAGAGAGTTGTTTAACAAACAGTCACACACATGCTGGATTATTTATTTTTCCTTCCCGACACATTTTAGGAAAACGATTTCTTAAAAGATTCAAATATTTAGTTTGTGAGCAATTTCATTCCTTATATTTTCCTCAGTTGTAGATCCTCAATAAACTTTAAATATTTTTACGTATATGTATTTTTGTGGGTGATGAAATTATGTCAAGTAGTGTGAAATAGTGAATATTTTTTTACAATTTTTCTAACGAAGTATTAGAAGCGTAATTTGTTAACATATTCTTTAATCGCACTCCTAGACGCTCTTTACGAACTTTACTGGAAATCTTTCGCACAGGCTTAAATTTGGATTATGTATAAAAGCAGTTGTCGGTCTTATGGAAGAATTTCATCCGAAGAGTTCATATAAGCGGTGATTTTGTTAGAAAAGTACTATATCTTTATAATTGGCAAGAACAGTCCATTATAATAGTAAAATGTAAATAATTCAACAGAGAAAGATATTAAATAACAGAAAGAATACAATGACATTCGAACGAAATAAGCAGAAATCCTGCACTTAGAGCTAAATGCACCATAAATGCAAGATTCTGTAACAGCAAGATTCTGCTACAGAATCTTGCATTTATGGTGCGTTTAGCTCAATTGTAGGATCTTTGTTAATTTCGTTTGACTGCCATTGCATTCTTCCTGTTCTTTAATATATTTCTCTGTTGAATTATTTAAATTTTACTAGTTATAATTGTCTGCGATTTCAGTAGGAGGATTTGTTGCAACTGCGTTATCTTTTATTGAAAAGTTTTAAAATAATTTAACGCTAGTGCAGTTTTTCTGTTAATTTCGTTCGGCCTTCTTTATGTACATTAATTTCTTATTTTGAGTTGAATTATTTGCAATCTATAAGTTGGAAAGAACAGTGTCAGCTATGTCTTTACATTTAAAAAGAAATTCATATATCTATTAATTATTGAATGTCCTTGAAATACAATTAGAAACTCTATCAATGATTTAGGTGTTACTTTTAGTTTAGAACGTCACTGTCACTTTTTGCTACACGAGTGCTAATTAGATCGAGACCTACTGTTTAAAGCCCATTCCGAACGGGTACTAACATCCATGCCAAAAAATTTAAACCACAGACACTGATATCGAGTACCAGAGCGCTAATCACTTGGCCATCGTCCGCCACTCTATCAATAGACTTAGGCATATGCGATGCGCAAGTTTCTTTGGTATCAAAAATTAGCTTTCAGAGATGAGAAGTGGGTTCAAGTATTAACAGAAAAAACACAAAAATATATACGTTAGTCTGGTAGAATTTCCTTATCTGGATAATCCATATTTGCATACACGATGTACGGTACAATGTTCATATTAATTATTTTTAAAACACAAATTAATTATTTTTAAAAACTCATATTTTTTTATGACCTCTCCGTTGAACCATTGACATTTATATTCTGTTCCACAAAAAAACGAATTATAGCCAGTGCAAAATTTAAACACAGCAACTTTGATATTGAACTGGTTCTCAATCAAACACTCATTAAACTGGAAATTAAATAAAATGAAAATAATTAAGAAATATAAGACAAAAATAAGTTTAAACAAGTAATTCTGCATTTTCAGATTCAGAACATCATACCAAAATTCCCGCTCAACTTTTAAAACTTTTAAATATTCCTTGAAATTAAGACTTTACATAAATGAGTAACTTTTTTTTATTGTTCAGTAAATAATCTAAAGAAAAAGATTAAACGTGTGATATTTAAAATTTCAAGTGTAGTTAATGTCCTCTTTAACATTGGAATAAAAGTTCACTTAATTACAGACTTTTTTTTATTTCAAAGGAAATCTCTGGTTTTATCACAGAAATTTATTCTGATCACAGTAATTTAAAAGTTTCTAGAGCAAGGTGTTTTTGCATTTCCACAAGTAGTCCTGCAGAAAAAAAAGAGCTTGAGTTTTAAAAATGTAAGAGCAGTATTTTTATGAGAATTCATTGTGGAACTACAGTAATTTCTCTACAGAGGTACTTTAGACATAATTTCTGGATTAGTATATGAAATACCCGTTGAAAAGTGAGAAGTTACATTCAATTATTTGCAGTTTGTATATGTATATGTATTTCTTACTATTTTAGAAAAGGGCAGATACTGTAATGAATTTGTAGCAATGGAATCTTAAAGTCATAATTTTCATGCGTAAAAGCAATTTTTTCAGTACTAAAATTCATTAAAAAATTATGCTTTTATGTACGATATATCCATTCTGTAAGACGAATAGAACGTTACACATAACTGAACAAGGACATTCTGAATTAAAAATGAATTAATTGTCAGTCCACTGATTATCATAAAGTTTGCGTTTTGCAGGAGATTTCAATATCTCGGGTGGAAATTGTTGTAAGAATTTTGGTTTTCTGTATCAGGCGATAAAAACGGGGACTTTCCATAAGACTTCTTATTTAAATCGGTAAATAAAAAATACATGGAAAATGATCGCATCGAGGGGTTCACAACTGCAAATGTAAACATCTCCAGCGTACTCATTTATAAAAGTTTCTTTTATAATTAAATTTAAAATTACTTTCTTGATGATGGAGAAACCTTAGTTAATGTTTTCTATCGTTTTAAAACACGAACTACCACTTTATTACATTGGTTACTATAAAACTTGCAAATAGTTGTCAAGAACTTGAAATCTTGAAATCGTAAATGGGACTGTCTCTGTATTGAATGGCATTTAATTGGAAGTGGAAAAAGTCAATTGGAAGTGGATAAAAGTCAATTGTCAAGGGAAATTTTGTTTTTTGATTACCTGCCATTCGGCAAAGTTGCTTTATCAGTAAAGTAGACGATGACTGATTAATGCACGTGTACTAGGGCCATAGATAAAGCAATACTGGTGTTACTGTCGTTATACAGCTACTGACATAAAACCGCCAAGCTCGTTTACACATTTTAGACTTTGGAATTATACGAATGTATTAACTCTAAAATTACGTATCAGTTTGTTTGCAAATCATTTAACGACACTTTATTTGCATATTCAGTAGAAATGATTTTAAAAAAGTTTCCAAACGTATTTTCTAAAATATAGACAAACAATTCCTGGAAGTAGAATCAAACTGCTTCTAAATTTCATGAAAAACTAGCTTAGGTGCACTTTTCATAAAATATCTGATATATTCCCTTATTTCCTTTATAATGACTTACTTCTGACTCAAAAATAATATTTTTGTATCATTTCGTAATTATTACAAGATACAATATATAATATATATTAAAATATTTATTTATATATGTAAATTCGAGAGAAAAACAGGTTTACTTAAAAAATTGCTTTTCATTAATGATCATTTCTCTAATACATCATTTTATAACACAGACTGTTGCACTCACACACACACGCACACACACACACATATATATATATATATATATATATATATATATATATATATATATATATAAGTATATATATGTATATATATGTATATATATATATATATATATGTATATATAAGTATATATATGTATATATATGTATATATATATATATATATATATATATATATATATATATATATATATATATATATATATATATTATATATATATATATATGTATATATAACCATCTTTTATTCATGTTGTATAATATTTAAAAAGATGAGGAGGAATGATTCCCCGTCAGTTAACTACAAAAATAAACATAATTTTGAAATACTGAAAAAAAAGTTCAAAAACACATGTTATCTCTCGAGTATAATACCATTTTTTTAGTTTAATATTTGCTTTTCGATTCAAATTTTTATAATAGTTTACTTGATTCAAAATGATATTATGTTACATTATTTTATGCAAATATAACATTATTGTTAAAAATAAAGAGCACGTGCATTACAGCGAAATGAAATTTAAAAAAAATCAAATCAATAATAAAAGTTTAATTTATTCCTTTAAAAATATTGCTTACATGATTCAGTGCAGAAATAAATATACTTTCCGACAAGCCTGAAAGAACCGTGAGTTGACTGAAAACATTTTGTTGACATTTTTTGAGTTTAAGTTCTGGAAACTTCAAACGACTTTTTTCTTCTTTTCCTCGGCATTTGCGTAACTGGTACAAAAAAAACTGGCATATTTCTTAAAAATTTTTTCTCTGCACGAAAATCAATAATGGTACACATAAAAGCTTCCAACCAGCTAAAGTATACTTTTTTTTTTTTGCCTTGTTTCGTAAATTCGCCCATCAGAGCGTTTCAAAAATTTGAGGTACATCAGCTCAAAATGAAAAGAAAATATATATAAATATATAAATCTGTTTTATCTACTTCTTCGATGCATCAAATTTTCTCGTCACAAACTCTGTGTTTTTACAATTGAATTTCGCGACTAAAAACTGGAAAACATCCAAAATATAACTCTGTAACAAGTCTAGAAATTCCAGCAAATTCAAACGTCGATTTAAATAATTGAGGCAAATGTCTTCATTGAAAGAAATTTCTAAAAACGGTGTATTTAAGATATAAAAATGATTCAATTCTCATTATAACTGATAAAAATTCCACGCTAAGTTATTTTGCGTTTAAAATAGGCAAAAAATTTTAGACATTGCTCTTTTTCAATCACATTTTTTTCCTTTCAGGAGTTTTTGTATTTGTATAGATAACCTTCTTCAAAGACTTTTCAATTTCTGAAGAAAATATAAAATTGAACTTAAAAAAACCATTCATTAGAAAAAATCCAGAATTATGCATTGAAAAAGATTTCAAATTTTGTAAACTAAAAAATAATATTGAATGCAACTAATTGTCTCAAATTGTGACCTGACTATTGAAATGTCCGTATTTATGGTAGAGCATCCAATTACTATATATTTAGCAAGAAATAAAATTATCTGATACCAGATATCAAAATTTTTTTTCTGATATCTCATTTATATTAAATTTAAAATTTAAATATAGAAAGAAAATTATTCAAGGTTAATGCTTTGCGACAAAATATCTTACCTTGAATATTTCCCTTATTATGAATGAAAGGACATAATTTCCCTGAAGAATACTATGAATAACTTTCATGTGTTTCCTTTTTATACAGAGTAGGGCGAAAGCTTTTGCGGAAGTAAAATCTGAAGCTCTTATCAGGTGTCGCTAATTAAGATGACAATTTATTTCTTGTTTAAATATACCGATGGTCGGTTTTTATTTTCTCATTAATATTTTGTAAATGATTTATACTTGTTTAGGGTGAAATTTGCAGCCACTATTTGAAACATCTGTCTTTTAGCAAATAAGTTCTTTATATGAGAAGCAAATGCATTTCATCGTAAAAGATTATCGTTAGCAGTGTATCCTTTGATGTTTAAAAGAAAATATTTAAACATATATCGAATGCTGGAATGATTGTTGTAAAAACGTAGGACTATTACTTTAAATATAGTTCGATAGATTCCTAACTCATATGATAATTTAAAATTTTAAGTAGTTCGTTTGGAGGTTCGTTTGGAGGTCGTAAGAAAAAAACCCACTTGTTTCATTGTCAAAGGATAAATAACCAAAAAAATGGAATGCAAACAGTACAAGAAAAGCACGATATATGACTGCGTTTTTTAAACATAATTAAACATATTTTATCAGAAATGTCGTGGAAAAATTCATGTTAACATATTTTTGCGTATTATATATTGTTTCCGTCCTAATCTTAAACTAAAAATTATTCAATCCATTGTTCGCAATGTCCTCTGGAAATTATTTAGCAATTCAAACAAGACTAACTAAAATTACATAAAAAATTAATTTATCGGAGTAGAATTTTATAATTCACATTCATGAAATAAATTACAGAGGAGCTCATTTTTCGAATGTGAAATATTTAACTATAGAGTATTTTAAAGGTTTCAAATATATATTTAATAACTTGTCTTTTTATAAGCATCACCCTACAAAATAGGATAGTAGTATGGAGAACATCGAAATCATTTCATTCCAATTTCAGTAACATCACGGCTTCAGCATGAGAAATAAAAATTTGTTTATTTCAGTGAAATATTTTTTCGCTTCATTTTCACACAATTTGGAAGCTGGTACAATATATATATATATATATATATATATATATATATATATATATATATATATATATATATATTTATTTATTTATTTTGATGTAAAAAGGAACAGTGTAACAAAAAGAGAGTGATGGATAAATGCTTATGAAATCCATTCTGTGCAAAAATTATTTTGGTTATTATAATTGCAGCTTTTATAATTAGTATACGCTCTTATATCATAGATTATTAAAGAAGAATCTCATTTTTTATTTTTAATCATAAAGTCAGTTTGTTGTACTGTCAGTTTGTTATAGTCAGTTTAAAAAAAAGGATACGAAGGTTAATTTGTATCACGTCAAGTATGTATCTATTAATTTATCTAACATTTTTTAAGACTATGAAAAAAAATATATATATATATGTATGTATATATATGTATGTATATATATATATGTATGTATATATATATATGTATGTATATATATATATGTATGCAATATATATATATGTATGTATATATATGTATGTATATATATATATGTATGTATATATATATATATATATATATATATATATATATATATATATATATATATATATAAATAGTCGAACCCCGCTATAGCGAACCCCGTATATAACGAACTCATGGATACAGCGAACGAAAATTTGGGCCCCGTCGTTTTCTTATTATACATAATTTAACTATTATTGTGTCAGTTTAATGTAATCGATTTTAGTCGATTAAATTCATTAATTATTATTTTTAATAGTTTTATCATTTTTTTCAATACATCATTATTGAATACACATTACAACTAATGAGTTATAGATTTTGTGAACTCTAGAATTTTTCTTAACGGTTCGGATATAGCAAACCACCGGATAAAGCGAACAAAATCTTTGGTCCCTTGAAGTTCGTTATAACGAGGTTCGACTGTATATATATATATATATATATATATATATATATATATATATATATATATATATATATATATATATATGACACGTTCGCTACTTACACCCTTCCCAGTACGTCGTCTTAAATCCAAACTTACTCTTTCTTAATCTATCTCTACATAATTATTAAAGTTATACCAGTCAATGAGCGAAAAGGCCGGTGGCAAAGAACTACAATTAATACATATAACATATTTTACTTTCCCAATAATTTCCTACCTGATTCAATCTGTTAGTTTTAATCAAGAACTCATCAAACTCCAACGCGACGCGTGACTGTCTCAATCAAGAATTTCCCGCCGTCTGATTAAAACGCTATTGTTTTTTACCATCTAAGCGCATGAGTCTGACGTTGGCACCGAAGATGAACCATGGGCGTGACCACGGATATCAATCAAATCCAATGGGAATTTCCCCGATTTCTCTCGATGCATTTCGAATCAAGATATGAGAATAGTGGCGAATTACGCCGCGATAATAAAGTAATTACTAAGCCCCCTTTAAATTTAGAGTAATCATTCTTTCCCCATGAAATCCTTGACACACACACACACACAGATATATATATATATATATATATATATTTATTTATTTACTTATTTATTAAACTTAATGACTGAAATAGATTTTATACTTTAAAATATTATATACTTAGGCAAAATATTTTATTTCACCTACTTTTTCTGTACACAACGAATTAATAATTCACTAACCATTTAATTTTGTGACTGCTACAATACGGTGAGCACCCTTCCATGTTACTACCATTTTACTTCACCCAACAATGTTATCCCATATAAAGGAAAGCAGAAGATTACGATCAGCACCTCTCGTATGTATAGTTTAAAACAATTGCAAATTTTTTTTCGTTGTTTCCGTACCTGCGGACTTAATTACGAGAAAAGTCTCTGTTATTTTGAATTTTAGTATTTTTCTGGAGTTAAATATGCTTTATTACATTTATCATGAAGACCAGAATTTCGGGGAAATACACCTTTGCTTATATCTTTTAGCTGCAGCATGGTCGTCTGACATGAAATTGTGTCCAGAGGGTAAAATGTACTTCGTGATGAGTCCCGAATTTCAGTATTCCCCGACGAACAGTGTTAGTGTTCTGGAGACGGTTCGACCAGGGTAGGATCCCGCTTTCACAGTAGAATGCTCCAAGCTGTGACAACAGGAAGTAATGGTGTCATGGGGATGTCCTGGGGCCAACAGAAAGTGCAGCCATCTCTTATGATAGCCGCAACCCTTTGTGATCCTCCGTCGCACCCTCAAAGTACAGCTATGTGTCAACGTTATCCTACGCTTCGTTGTCTTTCCATTCTTTTTTTTTGCTTTAATAATCAGCAAGATGACATTATCAAATGTCAATCCTGTATTCATACAGTGTCAGCACAGAACTTCACAGTTCTTTTTGTGAACGTGGGTCAAGGGGGAATCGTCGTAAAAACGCGTTGGTTTTTGGACTGGGGGTGCTCAGTTCAAATCCCGACAAACGCCAATAAATAACTTTGTGTCTAGGCACTACATCGACACAATAAATCCGTAGACAAAAAATCTTTCCACGATTTCAGTGGGCGGTGGAAGATACGAGTATTCCAGATTTCACCGCTGGGGATGCTCCATCAAAATACAAGAGACGCCAAGCGAAGAATGTTGACTCCCCTGTATGGTGCTCCCAAACGAAAAGTAGTCAAAAATTTCTGTGATATAGAGTTCGAATGTTTTGGGACCTCCACAATTAACATTAAATTATTTTTGCAGTAGATTCCGATTCACTGCGGAATTTTAGAAAATGAACTAGTGGACGGATTGGCAAAGAGAGGTGCTTAAGTTATGAAAAATCCGTGTAGGCCAATCAAATATAGTTCTACAATGATATTTATATGGAAAAAGATTTGAAGAATTTGTTTCGTGAAAAATTAATAGACGGAAATTCTGAGATAATCTGATTTCGGAATTGTACCTTCATTCCAGATTTTCCAAAGAGGGATACGGTAGCAATGATACGGCTATTAACTGGCCATGACTACTTATCAAAATATCTGAGCTGCTTGAAAATCCTTTAGAGTCCTTTTTGAACTATTTGTAAAAACCACAAGATATGGACATTTTAAAACTTTAGATGTGTTAGACACTAGTATCGGACCAGGATCACAGTTTCTAACATTGGTAGCCAAAAGGGATATTAATCAATTAATACGACCAGTTTCTTTCTCTATTTTATACTTGTTGTTATTTTTACATTTATATACTGCTGGAAATTTAAAAAAAAATCCATAAAAACAGTCCACCACCAAAGACGGTAGGTTTGTCTCATGTCTGCCATTGTGCTAGGAACATACTTTTTTAGCCAGACAGATCCTCAGATCTGTCCCCTACATAGCTCCTTGAAATCTGATGGGATGACACCTACGTCCATGCCATAATGAGGGTGTATTAGCCAACCAAATGACCATCATTTGCAAGAATACCCACAAAACGCAATCCATAAACTTTGAACCCATGCCACTCCAGATAACACTTGTATCCGGGACAGAGGTGTCCCGGAGTAACTAAATTTTTACCTGCCCCTTTTGTGCGAACTTCTCTACAAATAAATTGCCCAATTCTTCTGAATTTGTAATCATTTCTTTATATGTACTTGTACCGTTAACGGACGAAATTTTATATATATATTTATATATATATATATATATATATATATATATATATATATATATATTTATATATATATATATATATATATATATATATATATGTATATATATATATATATATATATATATATATATATATATATATGTATATATATATATATATATATATATATATATATATGTATGTATATTTATATATATATATGTATATATATATATATATATATATATATATATATATGTATGTATATTTATATATATATATGAATATATATATATATATATATATATATGTATATATATATATATATATATATATATATATATATATATATATATATATATATATATATATATATATATATATATATATATATATATATAATATATATATGTGTGTGTGTGTGTGTGTGTGTGTGTATGTATATAGTTAGTCATACTTTATAACCTTAAATCGAACTGACAGAAAGATCCTATGGAGATGTTTTCTGATACATATAATTCTCCATTGATGTGTGCATATTATGAAATACTTAGACTAGACTCTTATCGTTCTTCCGTAATTACATTTTTAAGGGAAGGATTCAATTTCAATTCCTTATTTATTTTTTAAAAAACATATCGCATGTTTTTCGATCTTCCTTGCATTAGCAAAAATAAATAAGATTCATAGTTTATTTTTTATTATAGCATATTATGTATCCCCTTACAAAAAGGATACATAAATCATTTTAGGCTACCTACGCTGTCAGGCGTGTTGAATTTTCTCGATAAAAAATCCCATATTAAAGTGATGAATGTTAGTCTCAGTTTGTTGTAATCATCATTCCATTATTCATCCTTCTATTTGTTAAAGTAATTTTTCCAATTCTGAGTTTAAACCAGCATGTGATTTATGGGTTTCAGTAATAGGAAATTATGCAACGATTTTTTGCTTATTCATTTCTCCTTCTAAATTATTCCGGGGAAGTGTACATATTAGAAAAATTAAGTACTCTAAGAAAGATCATTAGCATATTCGAAAAAGGCGCATTAGAAAGCAAATATGGGCTTATTAATATTTTGTGTATAATAAATTGTTGTTACTGACATGGTGTTAAATTAGAGCATCTTAATTTTGGGTAGTGTAAATTAGAAATAATTGTGATTAATTATTTTAGTCATTAGTAATTTCGTAATATACATGTATGAAATTTCAAATAATTGTTTATTTATAATTTATAAAGCTATATAAACTTGTTTAGATGAAAGCGTAATAGTTTTTCAACATTAAAAAATTATATTTTTTTAAACTTTTCTGAAATAAATTTTCAGGTATTGGTTATAAATTGTTTTCTCTCTTTTTTATGGGATCGTCTAAGTCAGGTAATGAGCACAGAATTCTTTAGCATAACACACTAGCACATTATTTTATATTTTTTTCCAGTGAATATTCCATCACATAGCATTTATTTTTTGCCATTATCTGTCTAGGTAATGCGTTGTTAAGAGCTAATGGTTAGAGAAATATTATTCTTGAAAATTATTATAAATATAAAATTTAAAACTGTTATCTGCTTCCACAAATAACAATTATTCTTTTCATTAAGTTTTTTTCAAACATTTATTATTTTAGCAAAAACAAGAAATATTGTAATAAATTTATTCACCTATTAAAACCTCGTTTGTTTTAAAATATGTAGTAAAAACGTATGCATAGAAGTTTTTATTAATTTAAATGGTATTCGTGAAGCATAACTATTACTTTCAGTTAGCTAAATACTTAGTTACATTTCTTCTTATCCCCAAAATATCCTGGCGCAAATGCTACTGCAAACCTTTCACTCTGCTCCCACGAAACACAGAAAAGAAACACTTACAGATTTAAAACAGAGGTGATGACGCAAAAGCGGAAAGAGTTACAAGAGTTAGTGGTAAACAAAGGAATGGATGTTTGTTTCTCTATCGATAAATCAGTATAGTCAAGTATGATTTACTCATATATCTTTCGTCCAAGAGGCTCTACGAGGTTAATAGAACTGGTGAGTGAAATATATCCCACTTTAACAGGAAGGTTCAACGTTAAGTATAGGAATTTTTTCTTTGAATTTTGTGGGTAGGCTCAGAGATTCTAATATAATTTAAGAGTGATAAGGCACGTGATATTCAGTATGAGATATTTTAAAAGACAGGAGTTTAAGTCCAATAACGTTTTTTTTCTTCTTCTCCAGTGAATGAACGACCTTGTTGGGTTAGGTCCTTCTGTAGTAACCTATTGCAGGATAACAACAATGTTTATAAACTTTAATATACAAATTCATTGTTTTTTCATTTAAGGTATCCGACTACGTTCGGAGCCCTCTTTTTGAAAAACAGTACATGGGAAAATTTCTACCTTATTTTTCGAAGGAATATAACAGCAAAACTTGAAAATTATGAAAAAAAATAGACATTAACTATGCAATTTTTTTAAAAATTAAGGAAATTGGGGAGTCGAAATTTAGCAAATTTTTACAAAGACGGCTCTAGCTCTAAAAAAAATATTATGCACATAAAATTAACTTTTTTTTTGTCATATATACGTAAGTAACTTCTAAGTGTAATGACCTACAAGCTAATCGATATCTCAAAATCTAAAAAAATACGGGTCATTATATGCAATTACATGCAAAACTTTAGTAATTTTCCATGAGATTTTTTATAAATGCAGCTATAAATCAACAAATAATATACCTAGAACCAAATCTGTAGTCCAGTACATTCTTAGAATTATGAAAAACATAAGTGAAAAATTTCATAGTCATAACATGGTCAGATTTTGAATTATTAAATGAATCGTTTACATTTTTGATGAAAAACAAGTTCTTCAGAAAACTCGATTAAAGTTTTCAACTTGTATTGAAATTCATAGCTGATGCTGATCTTCAAATCGGTCTAATTTCCTTTCTAATGATCGTATAGAAACGTATATTTACAATGTTTAAAAAAAGAATAAAAACAATTTCAGACTTTTCGTCAAAATTAATGTTTTAAACGTATTCGGATACCTTAAGGAACAGCAGATTGACACTGAATGAAATCGTAGTTTCTCTTTGCTAAATCCTGATCACCATTTCGGTTCTGAAAATAAAGGTTAAGTCTTTATTGGTCACAATCAACATCCTTCCTCTATGATATAGTGCGTCGGTAAAGATATGGAAGGATTTAAAACTTAAATGCTGATAGAGCATATTATACCCTGATATCGGCATATCAATAACTTCAGCATTTAGCAACATTGAAAATGGATACAGTTTCAGGTGCCCACACATTAAGTCTCGTGAGTAGATATGCATTGCAACACATCATAGTATCCTGGAAATATTTGAACCATGTGTGGGAGAAATTACAAAAGAATCAATAAATCATGGTGAGTTTTACATTTTTTACTAATAATTATACTAATTTGTTCAAATTCAAGCTTGTTTGCACAGTCTTATAAATTTTCTTGCCGTAATGAGTGCGAATATTGATACAGAGTAATTCTTTAAAATTCATGGAGAAATCACATTTCTCAAAGACATTCCGTTGTCAGTACCATGAAAGAAAATGGTTTAAAAATCGTTTCTAAAACAAGTATCGTATACGAGTTTAAATGACACTTATAAATTTCACAAATCCACTGGATTAAAAAAAATACGATTGTAATTTAGAAACGCTTCTGTAACACCTTCATTTTTCCCCATTTAGGTACAAATTTCCGCTTTGACTTTCAACCCTTTAACTATAATATTTTTTCTATTAAATTTAATCATTCTCTCATTTAAGGTTTAAAATACCTTCCCATGGCATCATGTATTATTCCGAGTGGCGTTCCCTTCCATCTCAGACACTAGTCAAAGTTTTCTCTTCTCCAACTTTTTTTGGGGGTACTTCCGATCTCAAGCGGTTTTACAGCAGCTATCCTGCATATCATTTCTTGAAATTCCTGTGTCACATTTACGACGGGCAATTTGAAGACCGGTATTTTTACAGCCCTCATAAACGCAATAGTAAGATGACGTAACCGTAGACCCTTCTTCTTTTAAGTCCGATTGGAAGTCTCTGGTCAGACGATGCAAATTTGAACACTACTGTCTCAAAACTGCAAGAAATTAAATTTTGCAAGTTCTTCCTCATAATGATGGTAATATTATTTTAATTCACTCTTTCTCATTAAATTGCTTTTTTCATTTGTAAATTTTTAAACAGTATTTGTATTGCTATACTGGTATGCAGTTCATGAACGCAGTGCGAGGAGTAGGTATTTAAGAACTCAGCCTCTCTAATTCGTTAACCGTATATTTGACTACGTTCTAACAACTTCAGTTTTTTAATCTATTTGGAGTGTCCAAGTGGTCAAGAACTAAAGTCGCACCGATTGTATCCCGCTTTTTGTTGGTTCAAAATATGATCAAAATATTATTAATTGGTTTAAGAGGAAGAATAGCACCATAGTCTGTTTATCTTAAAAATCCCACTATATAGTGCCTATATAACACCATTCTTTTTATTGTTTATAAAATGAACATTTGCTTGTGCTACTGAAGAAAATTCATTTCTAATAAAGTCAATTGTTAAACTTCTGCTTTCTGTTTAAGTTTCATTTTTATGATTTTTTTTTTCAATTTTTCCCTATAAAACTCCTGTGAATAAATAAATAAATAATTTTTCATATAAATACTCAAGCATGCATATATACCTCAAGGTATATATATATATATATATATATATATTTATTTATTTTGATGTAAAAAGGAACAGTGTAACAAAGAGAGAGTGATGGATAAATGCTTATGAAATCCATTCTGTGCAAAAATTATTTTGGTTATTATAATTGCAGCTTTTATAATTAGTATACGCTCTTATATCATAGATTATTAAAGAAGAATCTCATTTTTTATTTTTAATCATAAAGTCAGTTTGTTGTACTGTCAGTTTAAAAAAAAGGATACGAAGGTTAATTTGTATAACGCAAGTATGTATCTATTAATTTATCTAACATTTTTCAAGACTATGAAAAAAAAATCATCTTCTATAAACACCAAAAAAAGTTTACATAAATATTTTATCTTTCATTACATAGCAATCTAAAAATCCGAGAGAAAAAATATCTAATCATATATTTTTTTAGAGATTTTTTTTTACTACATTTTTTTAAAGATATTATTATAGTTACCAAACTATAAATTTGGTCGTTAAAATTATTAGCATTCTTTATGGATTGATTGTTAAGTCATCCAAATGTTCAGAAAATTGTCTTCACTCTCATTAAATATGAGAATGTAAAAAAAAGTCTCACGGTCTGATTAATTTATTTGAACCAAACTAGATCCTGAAAGGAAAAATTGAATCATAAAATCCACTCTTAAACTCTTTATATTTATGGTGAGTGAGGAACATAATAATAAACATATTTTTCATTTCCGGAACAAACAATACCCATAAACATCCCGAGTCTAAAATTTTCACGCCTTTAGTTTAACATCATAAAATATGAGGTGATATTTTACAGAACTACCATATATTTTCTTATTTTTAATATAATACTTCTTAATATAGCGATACCTATAACGAAAATAATAACCACCAAAAACATAAGTTCAAATATATATAATTTTTCGTTTTCTTTTAGAAAATGTGAGGAAAGTTTCCATTTAAGAAAATATTAACGTGCTTGATGTAATTATGTTAACCATAATGCAAAGATTTTTTTTCTCACAACACCATAATTTTTCAAAAGTCACACAGAATTAGTGCAATTAGGCGAATGATTATTTTTACACCAAATATGATAATTATTAATTTAGATATTGATAAAAAGAAAAAATTATGACTGCTCAGTGCTTTAAAGAATCTTCATTATCTGCCAACTTTAACCCATTTTCTCGTTCCACAGCTGAAATAAATTAAAAACCTCCAACTCTTGGAAAATTAATTTTTACCCATTTTGATTGGACACTATTTCGAAGCCCCATTCTCAAGTGCGCTTCATCTCTAATTCTTCCTTTCTTGTTTTCTTTGGGAGTTTTAGTTCATTTGGCACTATACCAATTACTTCCGAGGAATGGTTGAATTTCAACCGGAAAAATTCGCATTAATTTTTCGCTTTCTCGCAAGAACCGTTTTCTACCATAACAAGGTACAAAAGAAAAAAATTTCTATTCTGATTTTAATTTGCGAAGTTTAAAAATGGTTGCATTTTTTCCTTGAGCGTCTGGAGGCTTCGCAGAGCTCTGTTACGCGTGTGTAGAATGATATTTTCTGGGTTAATTACTTAGTGTGATAACTTAAGTTTTGATTACATCTCTGGTGTTTAACTTTTAATTCTGGCTATTATTCGTATCACCGTTTCATAGCCTAAGATCGTGGAATTAATTAAATGTAAACTGGTATAAGTATATGTGTTACAGTGTTTTATTTCGTGTAAGGTATTTTGACATTGGGCTGCTTGGTTATAAATTTTTCATATATATATTGATAGGAATAACGTAAATATCTTGAAATGATTAAAATAAACTAAAATTTCCTTCTCAAAAAATACCATGACTTCTGAAAAAGAAAAATTAAACTGTAAAGCAAATTCATATGTACATATATTCATTTAAAATTAATTTCATCTTTATATAAGAGAAGGCATGTATTTTAAAAGTTGCATTTCATTTAGGCAAGAAAGAAATTGTTACAGCTTTTATTTCGATTTCTATGAATTATTTGAAATCATGTAGTACTATTTTCAAAGTCCGAAACCATTTCAGCAATGGATGGCAGAATGACAAAGGCGCTGACATTCGGTTCAGATCCTGTGGGTTCGAATCCCACTGTTGGCATGGACGTTTGTAGCAGTTCGGAGTCGGCTTTAAACTGTAGGTCCCGGTCTTATTAGCCCTCGTGTAGCAAAAAGTTGACCGTAGCGCTCCAAACCAAACCGAAACCATTTTATCTTTCGAATACACATTTTTCTTCAAGGTACTCTTATCGCAACATCGTAACATCGTAATCGCAACATCGTACCTTATCGCAACATCGTAAGTCACCCATTTCAGATTGGTTGATCACCTGATTGATGATCCAGAATTCAGGATAAAAACTTTGCCAAATCTAGTATCGACAGCATTAACTAGCATTACAGAACATATTATTTCTTCCTTTTTTCTGATGTTGCTTGTACTTGTTGCTTGAGAGATGTTGTCAAAATACAGTAAGTTGTTTTTTTCTCTAGTATTTTACACATTTAAACTATGTTTTCAGTAAATCCGATTTCAGTAGCATGTAATGAATAAATCAAGAAAAAATATCCTGATTTCATTTTTTGGGGGAGTCAGACCGCTATTACTATATTAAAGCCTGTCCTTGGGTGCCTCAAAAGCAGAAAAGGCCCCATAACTCTCATATTCCATCTTACACTAGATGCAAACGCCTCTTGATCTTACAGTAGATATATGTGATGAAAAAATCATTTAGAATTTAATCTGATGTCCTGATTTATAATTTTATTTCAATTAAAAGCTCAGACCTGGCTAATAAGTGTTTCCAAGAATATTCATTCTGACCTACCCCTTGATTATCAAATATTTGATTCTAAGGTGATATATTGCAGTTAGATCTTGAACTTTATTCTACTAGAAATATAAAAAATTATATTTTTTTATTATTTATTATTTTTATTTTTTTATTTTAATAAGAATTTATTGTTCCTTTATATGAAAAGTATAGCAGAATCTTTAAATTTAATACATTTCGTTATTATTTCGTAGTATGATAGTGCTAATAGAATGATAAATTTAAGTTTATTTCGTTTGAAAATAAAAGAGACACAAAACAAATCACACTGCACATTTTGAATGCACAACGTGGGCCAGTCATAGCAACTAAGGCCCTCCGGGTATACGCAGCTAGTGAATAATACCCTGACTATTCATAACCCATCTCGAATGGATAAGCGGAATAGATGGAGCTTACCCTTTCATAATAATTATATATTTGGCAAACGTTGTAAATGCCCTCAGTCTGAATTTATACATCTATCATCAAATGATATCAGAAATGAAACTTAAAGAATGAACTTTGATTTAATGAATAAACAGAAATAAGTAAATTTAATGAAGGCTGCCGGGAGTCAAACATGGCAAAATATCTACTAAGGTTTTTGTTCGATCGTAAAATAAAAAGTAAAACCACGCTTACGCTTTCCAAAAAGTAAATTCAGTGATATAAAGAAACACAGATAATGGCTTAACAAATACAGAATGCCTTTGCAGCCGGAGTTACAGATAGACAATTAAGATGTGATTTAGAAGTACGTCATCCCACGTTGACGTGTAAGCGTAATCCCTTGTCTATTTCCAAACCCATTCTGTCACACAGTAATCCCGCTGTAACGACCAACTGTCAGGGCCAGGTCAGGAACCATGGGTCATCCATTAGACAGATTATTGTAGGATAAAGTTATGCTACCCTGGCGATATCACACAATCCCATTTTGAAAGTCATGCGTCAAATCTTTCTGTCTTTAAGTGACATGAGCTCTGCGCACTTGTTTTTAATTTATTAATACATAAAGGCTAAACTTCTTGTAGCAAGATTTTTTTTTTCGCTTCTAGGACTTTTAAGTGACATAGCATGTACACACGTTTTTTCCTTTGTTAAAACAAAAAGGCTAAATTTCTTTTACCAAGATTTTTTTTCTTACGTATGTGAGACTAGTGGTTCGTTTTCTTAACTTTCGTGAATTTCTAAGATCTTTTTTCGTACGTAAGTGATAATAGTGGTTCGTTTTCTAAACTTTCGTGCATGTCTAAGATTTTTTTTTCGTACGTACGCGAGTCTAATGGTTCATTTTTTCTAAACTTTCGAGCATTTCTAAGATTTTTTTTCGTTCCTACGTGAGACTAATGGTTCGTTTTCTTAGCTTCTGTGCATTTGTATTTTTTTCAGTTCAAACTGGAGACAAAGGGTTCATTTTCTTAACTTCCATGCCTTTCCGTTGACCAACTGTCCAGGGAGTGATTGAAATGATTCATCTTAATGTCCACACATCAGGGCATTATTGAATATGCTACCCAATTAGAGAAAGCTCCCAATTAGAGAAAGCTCGCTTTGAATATCATACACAAACAAAAGAAATATATGTAGTACTTATTCACTGTGAATAATTGAGGTTTTAATCAAAAAGTTCATATAATTTTTTAAATGAAAAAGTTAGCATGGCATTTGAAAACATAATCTTTAATAATGATTTTAGAAACGTTAAAAGAAGTGTGTCACTCAATAAATCCAACAGTTTAAAGTACCAGAAATATCCTTGAAAAAAAACTACTTTGAAACAATGTACAGTTACATTCTGTTTTATCTATAATTAAATATACTTATGAAATATTTAATTTTAGACAAAATAAAAATAATTTCTTTCAGTTCCTTTGATATGTATTAAGAGGCTTTTAATTCCAGTCTATAATGAAAGTAAATTAATTTTTACATGCATTAGATTACCGAATAAATCAAAACAACCTTTATTAATTGGCAATTATTTTAATGTTTTCCAATAATTAAATTATTTTAATCTGGAGAATATATCGTCTTAAATAACTTTTCTGAATATATGGAAGTCATCGGACTGTTTTACTGTCTAATGAAAATTTCTCTTTGCTTTCTAATATTCGCAATAGGTAATTGTAACAAAGAAACAGTGTGGGCGATGAGAAAATAAAGACACTGACGAATGAGACAACATTCTGAAAGAACTGCAATACAGTAAAAAATGTATGAAAATATATTACAGGAGATATAATGATTGTAAAGATTTTTTCTTCTAGTTTGAAACTTTCAGTTCTATCAGATGCGTAAACTATAAAGGTAAAATGCTGTTTTGAGCTTATTAGAAAAATGGAAGTGTAACTAAAAGGGTATGAATATCTATTAAAGATGCTGTGTTGTTGTTGCTGCTGATCCCTGTAACCCAGCAGAGCTAGATTAGGTCCATGATACAGTACACTCTCAAGAAGTGAATGACCAACAATGGCCGCTTCAGAAGATCTTCCTTTTCAAGTCCCAAGCCCACTAGGATATGATCCTGAGTGGCTTGGCCTTTGGAACATTTTGTACAAGTTGGAAACATTTTCTCCTTGTCAGTATAAGTCAATGTTCTAAGGTGGCCTCTACGAAAGCGGGTTATTGTAGTTTGCTCCTGTCTGCTGCACCGGAGGGACAGAGAACCACCGGGACGATTACCCTGGTACCAATGGTGCACGGGGGGGGGGGGGGCGAATGCAAACCTTACAAGACAGTTGTGTTTAGAATACATTTCATTATATGTCAGATGCACCGGCCTATTCAATTTAAGATAGAAAAGTGGGATAAAGAACACAGATAAGACACTGCCCAGAAAAATTGCGCACTGAAACAGACAGCTTTTTTAACCCGAAGGAACATTTCGATTTTACAGTGTATGCGTATCGTAATTAATTTTTTTAAAATAAGTATGTAGAGTATTTACAAAATGCAAATGCGTATTATTATTATTATTATTATTATTATTATTATTATATTATTAGGATTATTATTATTATGATTATTATTATTATATTATTGTTATTATGATTATTATTATTATTATTATTATTATTATTATTATTATTATTATTATTATTATTATTATATTATTGTTATTATTATTATTATTATTATTATTATTATTATTATTATTATTATTATTATTTTAACTTGTGAGATTTGTCGTAAACATTCTACGGCCATGTAAGTTGTTCTTCGAGATTCCTCTAGTAACATGCGGTTACTCTTTGTAAAGTTGGAACAACGCTGCTCCAACCATATATTTCTCTTACATTCTTACATGGTCATTTTGTACCGCTAGAGTTTCGGTACAGGTAAATCCCTAATGTCATTTTAAATGAGAACTGACTACTGAAAAATTAGGTGAAACTGTTCCCAATTCACAGAATTCCATTCATCTAGGACTCAATAGCATGTACTCCAACACTGTATTTTTGGTGATCTTTAAATGTCAATTCGTCTTTTGAAAATTTAGTTTTGATAAGGTATGATGCAAGGGATCTCTGTGTACATTTTATTATTAAACAATGTTTGTTTGTATAGTGCCCTTCTGGAGATAAAAATTGTGATACAAAATAATACCATCGAAACTATTGTAAATAAAACCTGCAGGTCCTAGTCGGTTTTATGCATAGAAGGCTGCAGTCCACGGACTAGAACTAGACTGTTTCGAAAGAGTCTGCTTCATTCAAGGCGACGATATTACAAATATCAGGTGCTAATCCTCGTATATTCTGCTGAAGATGTTTTATCGTTATTAATCAATACATATCATGGGCTAAGAATATGCTGAAAGGTGAATAACTAAGATAACAGAAACCTTTTTATATATATTTTTTCTGCTATTGGTAAATGTATATTCATTGAAAAGACGTTTCTTTCTAAAGGAAATTTTTTCTAAAGTTTCCTGAAATGTTCACATTTTTGGACGAGTATTTGGATATCTGACGGACGTTACCATATTTATTTAAACCATATATAAACAACAATTGTTTTTGTAATGCATTCCACGAATTAAACCTCGATATTGTGATATGAGAAGGGGCTTTAATATATACCACCGTGCTTTAGAGCTATCATAATACGTATTAAGTACAATGGACCTCTAAATTTGAATGATGCGGAGGCTAATTAATCATAGACATTATTGCTATCGTATTGACTTTTATCATTGGAGTAAAAATGATGTTATTACCTCGTCTGGTTTTCATACAAATTGTTTCAGAGACAGCAATTACAATCATGGAATTTTCTATTATTATAAATTGACGTGATGCCTACATATTCACATAAAATTTAAAATTTTGAGGTATTTTAGTATTTTTTTCAATCAAGAATTTAAATTGAAGACAAATAAATTTGTTTTCTTTAACTAGAGATCTTATACAACAGTTTTACGCTGGACTTTTCTCTGTTTTTATATTTACAGTTCCAATCACAGACGTCGACCTAGTGTAGAGCTTTCCGTTGTTGAATAATTAAACTTACAGTTATAACTCTCTAAGTCTAAACCTACCTATTTGTTATTTGAAAATCAGTACCAACCGCTCCTATTAGAGAAAATTAAATATAAAAGTGTCAGAGTCAATTTAAAACGTATAATTTTCTTATATTTCAATAGAATCACATAAACTTATCACTTCCTATATTAAATATTTTCTCATAGTTTTTATCATTTTGGTTAAGATGACGTTCAATTTTTTTTAAATAACTTTTTAATAGGAGTTTTGGTCATTTATGGTAAAATAATCCTTAAAAATTAAAAAATGGAACAAAAACTTACCAGTAAATAACATACTTTTTTATAAATTGGTCAATTTGAAGTAATTTTTAATGAAAGTTAGCTAAAATGCCTATCACTCTGCACAAAATCCTAATGCTAGTATTTTAATTTCCTTCTCACACATGATACATATGACAGTTATCTTCAAAATTACCTACAATCTATGAGAAATTTTAAAATTCAAAACTAATACACGCAATTTTATGTTACAATATAAAAATTTTCCCCAAATCGTCATCCCTTTCCTTATAATAACAGCCCCAAATTAAAAAAAAACAAACTATTTATTATACACCAATTATTGTGCTTCATTTCATTAATAATAGCATCTAAAACAGTTCCTGAAAATTTTATCAAATTATATACATTATTATGTGATATATCATGATAACCGTAGAGATTTGTGCTAAAAAACATAATTCTGAGAAAAATGCTATTAAAGTTGTTTGTCATTTCAATTTTGTAGCAGAAGTTGTTTTTTAAATAGCTATAACTCTGCTTGAATTGATGTAGAATGAAAATTAAAACAGTTTTGTAAAGAGAAAATATTGAATTACACGATTCTCGTAAAAAATAAAATTGACCTAAATAGTCAAAACTTGACATTTTCAACGTAGTCAGTCACCTTAAAATAAAAAAAAAAAACTACTGAAAGCATTACATAAATGGGAACGAATCATATACATAGGCATATTAGCGTATTGAAAGGCCAAATGGCTATAAGTTTATATTCATGGTTTAAAGAGTTTATGAAAATAACTTCTAATTTATCGTCGATTCTCACTTTAAAATATCTATTTCAAATATAAAAGATACCCAGATCCATTTTGTGCAAACAAGTCCTAACCACTTCAATTTCACATCATGCTCTTTACACACTTGACGTTCAACGGATTGCCGAACATTAAAAAAAATATGAATGAAACATATTTTTCACGTAACAACACAAATACATTCGTGCGAAATGTTTTCGAATTTGTTCCCTGTTATATCCTGTCGCGCTAGCACAAAGTGGGTCGGGTAACAAGAAACTCTGGCAAAATGGATTTTTGCGGCAATTCGTTTTGTGGGGTTGGGGGAGGAACAAATAATAAAACGGCACAGTATTTATTTTTTGTCGGTACCTTTTTGTCAGTTTTCTCTTATCCAACGAAGTTTTAAAAAAAATTCACTGTAATGCTATTTATGGAGATCGGTTTACTTAGGAAAACGTTTTAAGGAAAGGATATCGAGGATAAATAGCTGGAATGTCGAATTCGAGAAAGATACTTTTAAATTTTTTGTTATTTCTTTTTCTTAAGTAGTAAATAATATATAAGTTATATTAACTTCCCTCTTTCTCGTACGAGTGGGAGATGGAAATTTTATCGATTAATTACACAATAAAAAAATAAAATAATGCTAGAAACATAGTGTTCATATATGGATACTGAAAGGGTAGATGTCATTAAGTGCATACCTCAATTAGCTATTATTAAATTATATATATACATATATATATATATATATATATATATATTAGATATATATATATATATATTATATATATATTATACATATATATATATATACATATATATACATATATATATATATATACAAATATATATATATATATTAATATATATATTATATATATATATATATATATATATATATATATATATACATATACATATATATGTATATATACAAATATATATATATATATATAATATATATATATATATATATATATATATATATCTCTATATATATATATATATATATATATATATATATATATATATATATATATATATATATAAGTATCTTTATTAATTTATTATTTCTATATCAGGATTTAAGTTAAAAATTAAATGAAATTTATGTATTTATTTAAATATTTGTGGTGTGTAAAATCTAATATGTAAAGAAAATTAAAAAACCTCGTTAAATAAGTAATTATATATTTATGCAGCCATACATGCACACATAGTGCTTATATAATAAATAAAAGTCAGAGATAGACAAACAGAAATATATACATTTACATTAAATTATATGCATGCATGTTGCTTCGTTCGTACTGTAAGATAAATTATATTTCCTTTTTTAATTTTAAATCAGAGAAAATTATGTTAATCTAGAGTTTGTCTTACACTTTAGAGAATCTTAAATGTTGCATATTCCTAAATTAGTTTAACTTTCTGAACTCCCCAAGGAAATACAACTTATCCAATTAACGTTGATCATCATGTTGCGTAAAATGAACTCAATTTATGTTTTAGGTCTGCAGGTGCCACAAATTCCTCTGCATATTCTGAAAATGAATCACATGGATGATGAAAGCTTTACATGAAACAGAGCATGGCAGAAAGATTAGATAATTGGCTAAAACAGGGCAAAAGCTTAGTCGTAATTAGTATTGACTCTCTCGCAGTGCCCTCAGCGAGGTGTAAGCATGAGGTCTGGATGTATTTAATCATAATCTATGTATTAGGGCAGTAATGTAACCTTCTAAGCTTTGAAAAGTGTGTACAAGTTGTTTCAAAGGAAAATTTAAAGCGCTATATTATTTATTGTAAAATATCGGTATTCCTTGTATAATAAATTCATTGGTGTAGTTGTGTATAGATTCTTTCTTATTCTCTCATTATTATATCAACAATATTCGTCAATGAAAAGAGAAATGTCTAAACAATATAAACATTTTAAGTTTTGAATTATTTGAATTACAGACCTAACACATAGTTATTTAATCATAATCTATGTATTAGGGCAGTAATGTAACCTTCTAAGCTTTGAAAAGTGTGTACAAGTTGCTTCAAAGGAAAATTTAAAGCGTTGTATTATTTATTGTAAAATATCGGTATTCCTTGTATAATAAATTTATTGTTGTAGTTGTTGTGTATAAATTCTTTCTTATTCTCTCATTATTATATCAACAAGATTTGACAATGAAAAGAGAAATGGCTAAAAAATATAAACATTTTAAGTTTTGAATTATTTGAATTACTGACCTAATAGATAGTTATTTAATCATAATCTATGTATTAGGACAGTAATGTAACCTTCTAAGCTTTGAAAAGTGTGTACAAGTTGTTTCAAAGGAAAATTTAAAGCGCTATATTATTTATTGTGAAAAATCGGTATTCCTTGTATATTAAATTTTTTTGTTGTAGTAGATGTGTATAAATTCATTATTATTCTCTCTTTATTATATCAACAAGATTTGTCATTGTAAAGAGAAATGTATAAGAAATATAAAAGTTTTAAGATGACAATGGACCATAAAAAACTTTTATTTTTATTTATCAACCAATTGCTATGAAATTGTGCATACATATACACTGTTGTTTAGAGATGAAAATTCTAAATTAAAAAAATCAGAGTGTAATAAATTAATATAATAATTAAAATCAGTTTTTTAATTCCTCTATTTAAAAATACTCCATGCGCATCAATTTTTGTCTCAGATATCTAATTTTCTTTCTTAAGATAGCTTTATTTAGTTATAATAAAAGTTGCTAGCAATATTTGATTTACAGTCATATTTATAAAAACTAGAAAAGAAATCGATAAAAATAGGTCATTTTATGCAAAATTAAAAAAAAAAATTTATTGTAAAAATTTTAAATTGTTTTAAAATAATATAATGAATTTATTAGTAGGTTTTATTCTAACATATATAAATAATCATTTTATGAAATTTTATGAAAATTCAAGAAAAATTATGATGCATGGAACATTTTGAACTTACCGAAACGACATGAAAACTTGTTTTGAGAAAATAGCATTTAAAGTTTTAATTTAACGCAACATTTCCATTGTCTACGTTTGCAAAAATACTTATAACTCGGTTAATAAAGATCGGATCAACATACTTTTTTTAAATTTCAAGCTGATGTGTTGCAGAATCATTTTCTGAAAGAAAAAAATCGTTTTGGGGACATATTTTTGTCAATCTGAAGGTCCATTGTTGCCTTAAGTTTACCTTAAGCCACAATTTTTATGTCTGTATATATTGAGAAATACAAAAGAGATACATTGAATTTTGGAAAATTCTATTTTTTATTTTTGTGTAGGAGTTCTAAATACGAAAAATATCAGAGAAGATAAAATTTATATATCTAGAAAAAACAATAGTGATATAGAACTTTTTCAAAAATAAAGTTCTCGCTCTAACAAACTTATATTTTATGTGTAACTTAGTCGATAATTTTAAAGCCAATTTTTAATTTTAATTTCCTCTAAGCAGCTTAAATAACAGTGGCCCCTTTTCAAAAACCAAGCACTTATTCTATTCAGTTGATGTATCGTTCTCAATAGACAATGTGAGGTTATGCAACTTAAAATTGCAACTTAAATTTCTTAACTAGTCCACGTAACCATGGCACAAAAAAGGGTATCTTACTTTCAAAAAATCAACTATTTTGGGCGTAAGAAAGCTAATAGACAATCTAGACTTAAAGCCTAAATTTCGTTCAAAAACTTTCATTTAAGCAATACAAATTGTGTTTGGGAAATTGAGTTGTATGTTAACTTTCCATATTTAACCTAAAAATGATTATTATTTATTATGTTTAAATAAACCAAACTGAAAAAAAATATTGCTGTAATTAGTGTTTCTTGTTTTTTTAATCCAGATGTTTAGGATTTTATTGGGGTGATTGTTTGCTGATTATTACCTCTATAACTGCATATTTGTCAAACTGCGAGTGATAAGAAGTTAAGTTTTATGTTATCAGGAAGAGCCCTTGTAAGAAGTTAAACATGCTCATACAATCAAACGTGCAATCAGCTAGTTATCATTTTAATGGAAGTAAAGCCAATCCATATCAATTAGAAGGCGAATGTTGAAACTTCTAGTTTAGAACCCCGTATATCTAGTTTCTTTGAGAATCCACTTGTGGTTAAGATAAGCTCATAACATTCGTTACTGTTGTTGCATATGGATTTATTGGAAATCAATCTATTATATTTCTGTCATACGTTATATTACAAACTATAAGGAAAAACAAAATGTAGCAAAACATACAAAAAGTAGAAACAAACCTAAAATAAATGTAAGATGATAACCGCCAAATTTGGATATAAGTGTCCCAGCATCCCAATATACCTTGCAAAATTTCTTAGTTGTTGGTAATCTGCACCAAACCCGTGAACGCCCGAAGATGATCACAGTTCATAACGCCGATATTACAAATAGTGCATATATTAGTTGGAAGTATTTCAACCAAGCAATCGTGGCCCGTTTTTAATTTGAAATTGGCCGATGTCTCCGTAAACGGTTTATTGCTGAACGATTTGGAGCACTCTTTAATATTTTCCTATTCGTTACTAATCAAATATTAATAAGAGGCAATGAAGAATTAAGATAATTAACATGAATTTTCAAACATGAGCTGAAAGCTAATTTAACATTTTAAATCAGAGTTGATCAATACTTCTTTGACACGTATTTTTTCCAATCAATTTTGTTATTCTTTTATAAGAAAATGTTTTTCACTCATTTAAAAAAGAAGTTATGTTGCTCTGCTAAAATGTATCATATTTAATTTACGCTTTATCATTACTCAACAGAGGATTTAAAACTGTGTGGCTGCTCCATAATTCGTCACAAATTTCGATTTATGGATTCAGGTCATGGAGAAATTAGACAACACTTATCTGGGATGGCAGACGCCATTACAACATGCAGATGACGAGACTGAAACCTGTCAGTGCTTCCACCAGATGGAATTTAACTTCCTATAATTCCTTTCCCTTTCATTTACCAGACATTCTTGAGTTTATATATCGAAATAATGATTCGAAGCTGACCATGTTTTGATCAAACGGCATACACAGTGGCTGAAGGGTCGAGAAGACATTCGAAAAAAATAAAGAATAAAAAGACACGCTACCCTTATATCTCACAGATTTAGCACATTTTCTTTAAAAAAGGCTTGTAAATAAATATCTGAGCTTAAGACTGAATTTCGTTGCTTTTACCTTCATCGTAAATTTAACTCAACATGGATTTTGAGTTAAGTGATTTTTTTCAAAGCTGTTTCGCATTTGTAATTCATTTAATTCTCTATGTAATTAAATGTATCACTGCGAGGAAACGATGATATCATTTTGAAGCTAACAGCGAAATGTTCAGTAGTCAATGGCTGGTAGCAAACATTGTTCTCATTTTTGAATAAAATAGCCGTAGTTAAGGCTGTTTTGTACTAACTCTATTGAATTCGTTCACCTCAATATTAACCTATGAAGAAAATTTGCCCAATTATTGCCTACAGAGATTTAAAGATTTTTTAAATAAGAATTGTAGTCCGAAATAGAGAAAAAAATTACACCTTGGGCCTGTTTCGTTTTTTAAAAAGAATGCAAAGAATATTTTTTAAATTAAAATTATTCGGGGAAAAACCTGTTGCAGTGTTTTAAACACTCATAAATTCATTTGGTGGGCGAAATTTGTAAAGTTAATCTTGTTGCAAGGTGCAGAAAAGTTTAGGCTATCTGAAAATACCATTTTTTTTGGATCATCAGCCTTTATGTAGCTGCAAATAGTAAAAAAAAATGATCCTTAGGTTAATATTTAGGTAAGCGAATCCAATAGGGTTAGTACACAGTAGACTTAAATAAGTTCAAGTGAAACTTGTGTTTCTGATCCAGAAGTCGTTACTATTTTGAAGGTAACAGAGAAATATTTTGTTTATCAAAGAAAATTAGTCCTGTGGAAAAAAGGAGGGAACGATTTCAGTGGTTGTTTACATGCACTGCACTCACTTTTGAATGAAAAAAATTAGATCGAGTGAATTTCGGGATTTTGAATCACAAGTCACTGTTCACTTTGAGAAAGACTTTCTGAACTGAAATTCAACGACCCATTTTAACAAAAGCCCCTAGAAACCTTAATCCTCCCACATTACCCGACAAGACAAACGTATTGGCATTTCATTCAGACTCTATAATGAAAGCATACTTTGATTATATTATCAACCAGAATTTTAAATTTCATTGAATTGGATTACCCTGAAGTACAGCAAAGTTTTTCGAAATTTAATTCATTTTACATCATTACATTTATGTGAAGCAGAATGGCTCCATTCATTTCGTCAACTATCAAAACCTCACGCAAGGCCAGGGCAAATGTCATGAAGATCAAATATGAAGGTATCAAATCTTTTGTCATGATGTGAATGCATAAGAGGGATGATACAAATTTTTCCTTTCTCGTTCATCGATTTTAGACAGAAATATAAGTTTATTTAGCAAATATTTTTCCCACATTGTGTACATTTAATATTTTTATTACTATTTTACCCTTTCCTTTATAAATTTTTATTCCTTAGAAATAAAATGTTCTAACGCCTGGAGATCGGAGAACGTAATAAAAACATGGAGACTTAAATTCACCTTTCAGTGTATTTGTGATCCATGATTTATGTAAAACATAAAAGGGCCATAGGTAAAAATTACTTGAAAAACTAACCAGTATAGATTCAGGAATTCAAATAAAATAATAGTCAACATGTTTATTATTTACATATCACTATTTACATTTTCTATAGTACACGTTAAAACACTGTTTCATTTTATCTGTCTACACATAAATGGATAACATTCTTCTTCGTTTGAAGCTTTTAAAGGAGTGTTACACGAAAGCACTCATGGAAGTCTATAATTTCCAATAAAATGCTCTTATTATGCTTCAAATACATTTTATATTGTCGAAACATTTTACAATATCTAGTACTATACGGTGAATCATTTGTATTTATCCCGAAAGTCACATATAAAATACTCCAGTATATTTATGTCAAACTTGAAACATAAGATTAAATTCAGCTGTCTCATATTTGCTAAGCCATGGCATTTTATTTGCTGTTCGATAACTGAAATATCGCATACGCGGATTTTATTCCGAAGGACCCTTACCGTCTTAGTTCCTTTATAAGCTATTACGTTTGGGCATCGGATAAAGCCAAGGAAAAGCACTTAAGTGCAACGTACAAATTTTCCAGCTGTAATTGACAGTGAACATTCGAAACAGGGTATTACTTAGAGACCAGCTCTGCTGGCATTACGGTGAAGATGCTGGTATAAAAGTAGGATGGAAGCCTAATTACGAAGGTTAGTAAAACCGTTCAATTTGTCTCTTCAAAACTGGAAGGGATTAGTTATAGATTAATTACCAGGGAGAGAGAGAGAGAGAGAGAGAGTTGTGTGCCTAGGAATATAACTTAAAATACGGTAATCTATAAGAATTTTATCATCTTTATGGTCCCCTTCTCATCGACATGGTATGTTGTATACACTTGGAAAAAAATTAATTAATTAGCAATATAATGCAGTAAATAATATATATAAATAAATAGAAATGAGGATAAAACATTCAAATGAGATTCTTATTGTTGGTTACTAAAAATTTTAACCGTACAGGTACGCCGTATAACACGGGAGTTATGTTCCAAAAAATTGCCGTGTTATGCGAATCCGTGTTATACGAAGCACAGAACTATTAAGAAAAGAATGAGCTGCTGTACGGGGATTTCCCTAATTTCGAATTAGATAAAGTTCGCTTTCAATAGTTTTTATTACATTTCATAGTGTACGAGGATTTTACTCAATTCTCGAACCGTGTTAAAGTGAATCCGTGCTATAAATACAACGTGTTATACGGTAATGTTCCCAATTTTCGAACCATACTAGAGTGAATCCGTGCTGTATAAGTGCCGTGTTATACGGGGCTGTTCCCCATTCTCGAACCGTGTTAGAGTGAATCCGTGCTATAGAAGTGCCGTGCTATATGGGGGTTACCTGTATATGAAAAAAAATAGATTATGGAGATCAAATATACGCAGGCCAGGGACAAATATATCTTATAGACTGTCAGAACTTTTGATTATGGAAAAATGTAAGAGTGGCACAAATTCAGAATTCATATGGATAAATCATATTATATTTGCAGTTCTATTGCAATTGTTAGTCCTTTATTCTACTCCACAATAAATAATAATTAAGTCTTTCACGGATTGTGCCGATTATTATATGAAATTTTAAGGAGCAAATGTAATAAGCTTAATACGCCAATAAGGTAACCTAAAGTCCTTTTTAATTAGTGATAGTATATTGTGACCGTAGCTTCATTTTCGTCATGAAATTTGTATCGCAACGCACGTTGTGTCTAAAGAAATAGTGTAAATTACAACATATAAAGCACAACCCATTTTCTCTTTAATTTTTAACCTCTCGCTCTATAACGAGGATAAATTTTGTGTCCTAGAAACTGGATTACAAACTGTAAAGTATATTGTGGAATATTACATGAGACATTCAATACATTTTATTTACATGCATTACGGTTATGCAGAATACAGATTCAACAATCCTTCACGATTTCGGAACTTTGCTCTATTTAAATTTAATAAAATTATAATGATTCTAAACCATCTAGTGTATGTACGTTTCTTGATTAGTAAGAGCAATAACTGTATTAATAATACATGAACATGTCAAATTAAGAAAAAAATTGAATTTAGAGTAAAAACGAATGGTTTATTGAAGTGATCTTAGGTAACAAGCATTGAGTAAGTAGTGTGTATTAGCCATTGTTCGTAAAGATCTGCTCTTTTATGTACTACATAAGTCTCGTTATCATGGAAGCAAAAATTTAAAGGTGATACTATATGGATTATATAACTCATAAAATCTGACAGTTTAAGTAATGGTTTCTGAAAAATGATACACTTTTTGTAAGCACTTTGAAAAATTTGCATAATGTACATTATTTTCAAAAAATGAATTAGAATTATGCATTTTAAAAATGTTACTTAAAATGCATGACATGTCCTTCAAAATCTACTCAATGATATCATTTATTCATATAATGCTCAAACAAAAAAAAGTCAAAATACATGGCACATTAAGACTGTTATCAAATTGCAAGATCTATTGAGAAAACAGAGAGCCTCGTATTAATCACTGTATTTAGGACAACTTTGCTCCTTTCATCAAAGAGTTTTTTAGAGCAAACTCGGTTGAAAATCAGCCTTTCAGCCTTTCAGCCGTGATTACTCACGCTGGCAGCGACCGATTACAGAAACAGCTTTAATAACAGTTGTTTGTCAAAAGCAGTGCAACTAAACCCATCTTATAGGTTCCTTCGTTAGATTGTAAATCAAGTTAGCAATGAAGTCTTCTAAACTTCCCGAAAGATGTCGCTTTTAACAAATCTTTTGCCGCTTAAATCAAACCTCACAACCCAATATAGAAAGGACACACTTCGATCAAAGTAAATGGAAACCTAGCTCAAATCTCACTCTTATTTTACAAGTAACAAACTTATGACAATGAGTTTTGGGGATATGAAAGAGTTCATTTGTTTTTTCTCTCTCTCTCGTTCGTCAATATATACTAGTTTGACTTTTTAGTGAAAAGAGAACTGCAGAGGGCTGTTCTATACTGAAATGGGCTCTTTTAGAATATTTTCCACAGCAAAAATTTATTTGCCTCCTTTAGACGTTAGCTAGCCCATAAATCAATAAATAAGAGAATTTAACTATAAGTAAGAGTAGTAAAAAGAAATGAAAAGAACTTCATATATTCACGAAACGCGAGCTTGATGAGGCGTATCCTAACTTCATCGTTTAGTTTATCATTTTTGAGGAAAATTTTGCTACTTCGGAGTAGAGTATTTATTTCTTATTACAAATTTCTTAAATAAATCCCTTTTGATAACAGTCAAGGTAGATAGTAGCACGTGTTTATCAGTATGATATTCAATTACAATCTTTAAAACTTTTGTTAATCTGATTTCATAAATGACATATTAGGAATATATATATATATATATATAATTTCCCTGTTTAAATGCAGTTTCAAGTAACTGACATCACAGAACGATTAAATTGCATCTTATACTTTTTCACGAAGGAAAGACTTCATATAATTTCTATTAAAAGGATTTTTTAATTAATCCCGAAACCATCAGTTATTTAGTTACGAATATTTAGAAACTCTTAATTAAACACCAAAGCAAATTATTTCGATGAATGTGTAGGACCAATGCTTTAAAAATATTACATCATTTATTAAAAAATATATAAAGAGTTTAGTTGCAGCCGAGATTAAAAGTGGTATAAAGTTTTCTTTTCATGAAGTTTGTTATAAAAATTGTAATAAGCAATTACTAACTTCCAATTGGAAATGAAATAAAATAGTTTTAGTTACAAAGTATTAATTCTTAGAATTTGTACAGAATATTAACAAACTAATAGTCTGGGACCTTCTCTTTTTTGACTTCAGAACGTTATTTCTTTAAATGAATTCAAGAAAAATCTTATTCGGTGAGCTGGAAGAAATCTGTAGACAGTTTTATAAAATGTATATAATGAAATGGAATGTTTCTTCTATCTTATTATGTTTACTGTAACATTATAAGATGAAAAAAATGAAAAGAAAAGTTAAAATTGTTACATCAAAGCTCTTACATTCTGACTCTCACTATTGGTAAAAACATTCCTAGACATTTAGACTGGAATTGCAATCTATGCAATCACAATTCTTTTTGATTTTAACATCTATAATCTACTTTGTAGATATATACTTAAAAATATTATTTACACCCCAGTATTAGGGAAAACGCATTTTTTTTTTATAAAGTATGATGCGGTAATAAATTGTGCTGATTTTGGAAAATATCATTATACACCATACATGGATTGTTACACATGTTTTCTTCACTATTACAAATATACCTTAAAATACTAAATGAACCGTTTAACAATCAGTGCAAAAATTTACTAAACATTCTGGATTTAATGGTTCATGACCTAATGCCTTAGCTATAGAATGCGGGAAGTATTGACTTCAAATGTATAATTGATATAATGAGCTCTTTCTTTTAAGTATGCAGTGATTAAATTTTGTTTTTAAAACACAAATATATATATTTTTAACTTAGGGTACATTTTACATTTCCTTGCCGTTTCAATTTCTGATACATAGTTTTGTGTGGCAGAAGAAAAATATTTAAAATATATGCAATCTGTTGGATTGGAAATTAAAGGATTATTTCAAATTTCTGAGGTCAGTTTAAATAATACATTTACTTTTTAGAATAATTTCCTGATCATAAAAGATAAGGTGACTGTATCAAAATTTTTTAAATGTTTGTTGTGTATTTTTTTATTTGTAATAGATTTTAAAATGTTTGAATGTTGAAAAACAACTGTCCATCCCTTCATTAGTGATCTCATTTGCATTCGTACTGAATTTCTTGTTTTATAAGTTCTAAATAGTTTAAATAAATCGTTTGATGCACCTGATAATATCAACAGTATCAGCATGTAGTTAGATTATTATTAAAATTTGTGCAAAAATACCTTGAATGTCTCAATATTTTCTCTAAAAATATATATATATTTTATCCTTGCAATAACATTCAGCAATAAATACAGCAATAACATTCAAAATTCAACTCTTGAAAACACAAAATACTTTGTGGGATTTCTTTTCTATTTAGCACATTTAATTTGTATGTGGGTGTAGTCTTACATTATCAAAACCGTACTCACTTAAGCGTAGTATATAAAATTAGAGTCATATATCTGAAAACATAAATGAGTTGCTGAACTCATAATTAAGTGTTCTATATATATTGATAAAAGTGTCATAATTTACATGAATAGGGGGTTTTCGGAGTGGCGATAAAAGATAATAATTAATAACAGAAATGTCGGGGGATAGTAGCTATTACCACTGAAATTGGTTTAAAAATAAATTTGAATCGGGTAATAATTAACTTGCTAATGGGTGTCATATAATTACTATTACTAAAAATCAGTTATTTTACTCAGTTACGACAGTTGTTCAGTTATACAACTGTCGAACCCAGACTTCCGTGGTTGATAAAGCTGTTTGTAGCTGATTAAAATGCCTTAAAGGAAGATAATAAATTGCTTATAACCACTTTCAAGTAAATGATCACCAAAGTGTTGAATAGCAATTTTTGCGTTTGTTATTACAATCACAGTTTATGTTGAGGGGATAGACTGGGTACCTGAAAATATATTTTTTGTGCTTTTTGTTTATCTGTGAGAGAAGTATACACACAACGGACACAAAAGTATTCAAGATATCAATTCTGAAATTTATATGACGGGAATCAAGTTTAAATAAGCAATTTGGAAAAGAAGGTAAAATTTCTATACATTGCAATATACACAACCCAATTGCTTTTCTAAATTCCTCATAGAATTTTATGATATAGTGCTTCGGAAAAAAATTCTATGAAGTGGTATAAAATCTTTAAGTATGGAATAAAAATTTGAAAATTCAATGGAAAAATTATAGTAAAAAAATACTTGTAAATGGTGAAAGATGAGAAATTTTACTTTGAAAATTATCTAAATTTGATTGAGCTTAAACTGAAGTTCAGAAAATCATTTTAGTGTCTTCGTAACACGAGATGCATTTTTCAGTGTCTTATACTTTTCTGTTTAAATGTTTAACTCTGAGTTTACCAAATTAATTTCAATGGTTTGGTGTAAGTTTCAATAGTTTAAAAAATAAGCGTTTTTTTTATTGACAGGACACGTTTATAATGCCAGTTTAAAATCTTTACAAGAAAGGTTAAAAATAATTCATAAAGAAGCGAAATTTATATGAAAATTTTAAATTGTGTAATGCTCGCGTAAAAAATAGAATAAACAAAAAAACGCAGTGTAAAGAAAAATAACAATTTTCACTGAAACAATTCAAGTATCATATGAAATACTACGGGGCAGATTTCAATAAAAATTGAAATTTGGTTATATCGCATATTCTTAAATGGATATATTGACATCTATTATTTCGCGCATCAGAGAAAACTATTAAACGCTGTAAATTCTTTAAGCAGAGTATAAAAACTTAAGGGATGAATCAAACACGTAGAGTGATCAAAAATATAATTTGTTTAGATTTTGTGGAGAAATTTAATCGTTGAAATTTCTAATCCTACCAAGAGATGTGAAAAACTCCCATTTTCGAACATATTGCTCATCTTTCTTTTTGAGGAAAATTACAAAAAGTGAGTTAGTAATGTTTTATTTATTTATTATTTTTCAACGCTGTTTTAAATTTTTTTTTGTATTCAGTAATTTTTCATGTACTTTTAACTATACATTTTCGTTCTATTCAGGCCATCGATTCTCACTGATCTAGGACGGAAACTTCATAATAGTATTCTATCAACTTAACTATTAAAAGATAGTCTCTTTAATTTCATTTCTCAACATCTTATTATCAGTATTTTTATACAATTAAAAAGTAAAAGCACCATTTCTAAGACATAAGCTTAATCCTTCCAATATATATGTCTCCCAGGATTAAGCCTTATAACAGAGAGAGTTGCCTTGTCATGCCAGAATATCTGTTTTTAATTATTTCTTAGCAAAACAGTTATTGTCATTTTATAGGCCTTTCATAATAACAGAATAAAACTTACTGCAGCCTTAATTTGCAAAGAAAAATCAAGACAATGAAATGAGCCGTAATTTGAAACAATGAGGAAATCTTGATTATTCTCGTGAAATAGCCTTTTTTAAATGAGTTATACTATTTCGCGTGCGACAGAGAGTGGAAAAGAGAGCTTTTATTAAGAAAATGTGTTATGCCCTTTGGAGTAAAGTATGATGTGCAGTGTTGGTTTTGAAACAATAAAACTGTGAATGGCTATTTGTGACAAATGCCGAATTAAATTATTTCCCTCGGTGGGATAAAGTGAGGTAATGCTTAGATTCCCGAATGTGTTCAGGTGCTCACCGGGAGCGAGGAAATATCATACCTTCTCTGCATGCAAATGAGAAGGAATTGCGGCAGTAAAGAAATGCAAATATATAATATCATTTTTCAAGAAAAATTTAATGTTTACTTTTCTATTGTTTCAGACGTATATGGTATCGTTTTTATGTAGCTTTTTGAAATTACATTGTTAATATTTATTCATGCAGTTTGAGATACCGGGGCGCAGTTTATCAAAACGTCGCTTGAAAGCGTTAAATCTGTGTTATTGTACCCCTATTTTGCATTTTTATTGTTTTACTGAACAACAATTAAAGGAAATGAATAATTTTTCATGCTGTTTAATAACAAGTTAAATGTCATAATATGGTTTAATTTTCCAGTTTGTACGAATACCAAAATCGTTAAGAAATATGCAGAGAAATCTTTAATTTACAAAGTCACTAATTGGATTTCTTAAATACTGATTAGTCAAATATTTGTTTTTAATATGTGTGTTCTAATTGGATTTTTTAAATACTGATTAGTTAAATATTGGTTTTTAATATGTGTGATCTGATTGGATTTCTTAAATACTGATTAGTCAAATATTAGTTTTCAATATGTGTGTTCAGGTTGGATCTCTTAATACTGATTAGTCAACTATTAATCAGTATTTTAATAAGTGTGTTCTGATTGGATTTCTTAAATACTGATTAGTCAAATATTGGTTTTGAATAAGTGTGTTCTGATTGTATTTCTTAAATGCTGATTAGTCAAATATTGGTTTATTAATATGTGTGTTCCGATTGGATTTCTTAAATACTGATTAGTCAAATATTGGTTTTTAATATGTGTGTTCTGATTGGATTTCTTAAATACTGATTAGTTAAATATTAGATTTCTTAAACACTGATTTGTAAAATATTGGTTTTTAATATGTGTGTTCTAATTGGATTTCTTAAATATTGATTAGTCAAATATTGGTTTTTAATATGTGTATTCTGAGTGCATTTGTTAAATACTGATTAGTCAAATATTGGTTTTTAATATGTGTGATCTGATTGGATTTCTTAAATACTGATTAGTCAAATATTGGTTTTCAATATGTGTGTTCTGATTGGATCTCTTAATTGTGATTAGTCAACTATTAATCAGTATTTTAATAAGTGTGTTCTGATTGGATTTCTTAAATACTGATTAGTCAAATATTGGCTTTTAATAGGTGTCTGTTATGTCTTCAGAGAGGATCTGCGTTTGACAGAAATATAGCAATAACTGCAATTAATCTTATTCCCTAAGAAAATAAAATATCGGATCAAAATTTAGTGGATAAATGCTTTTGAAAGTAGCAAAATACATCTCTATGTAATAATATCTCAGACAAAATTGAAAATAATACTACTTATATTAAAATGTGCGACGATGAAATTCAGATTTTGTCAAAGAAAAAAAATACATTTCAACAGAAATCCATTATTAAAAAAGAAAAACGTATTTATATAACTCCGTCATTTTTTAACTGTATTATTTATGCCCTTTTAAAACATAAATCTTAAGGGAAAATGTCACATTTCTGTACCTGATATAACTGAAAGAAATGACTTATTGTTTATGAAAAAAAAAAAACTATTTGATAAGTCAAAATACTCTCTTAGCCTTAAAAATTTCTTCAGACGCTGAAAAAGAGAAAAAAATTCTATTATTTCCGGACTTTTATAAAACTTTATTGCAACGACTTTCCAACGAATTACAAATGCTTAAAAGTATTTCGTGCTATCTGCTTCATATTTAATACTCCATGGAATAAATGAATAAGAAATTAGAAGCCCCCGAAAAGAAACAAAGAGAATAAAATTTAGTGAACGATCTGAGGGTAAAAATGTTCTCGAAGTGAAAATTCGATTTCCGAATGATAAAAAAAAAGCAAAGGAAAAATAGATTTAATGAAAATGAAAATTTCCAGACGAATTATAATCGGAAATCTCTGGAGAGTTTCGAATCGAATTACTTTCGTATTTTTCTCATAATTGTTTTTATACTGAGGATGTTTCATCCAATCGCAAACATGCGTTATTAAGCATCTCTACGCTACTAAAAATTCAGTATTTAACTTTCGCAAGACTAATATTTTCGTTGAAGAGAGACTTTCCACCAAACTCGAGTACATGACATATTACCATACATATATATATATATATATATATATATATATATATATATATATATATATATATATATATATATATATGCACATGTATGTATACCTACAGGTACTATTTATTTTCATCAATTTCACAGAAAATAATCGGGTTATCAGGTATTTATGACTATAAATGCATTCTGAAGCATTTTGTAATGGGGTCAATTAATTCTATATGATTAATGTTAGGATAAAATCGAATAGCATAGTTGATTTGCTCTTTTAACCTTGCCTAATCATGCCTAATATTCATGTCAAATGATGACGTGTTATTGGTTCTAAAATTTACATAGGGGAGGGCGAGAAATATTACTCATTATTGATATCACAATTTGAAAATCCATGTAGTTTGTATAAATGTCATTTACACTGTAAAAGTATTTTTCCCGTCATACATTATATGGTCGATAGAGGGTTTTACATTGCGAGACAGCCTTTCATAGTCAATTCATGGTTTTAGGCAATTTATGAAAGAACGTAAAAGATTGTCTTGTTTAGGACAGAAGCACTGCACCAGAAAGGGTTAAGAACTTCAAAAGTATTTAAAGAATTACTTATATGATTTAAAGAAATCGTAATTGGAATTTTTATTCGTCTGAATGTAACTATTGTACGAAGAATTACCCCAAAAATTATTTTTAAAGAAATATAAGTTTTTATACAAAATTCGATATGCTTGCATTAAGATTTATTTGATGGATAAATATTTCTTTTCGATGATGCGTAATTTTTTTACCTCTTATGATAAAATACTTAACTTAATTAGGTACACAGAAAAAAAATTAAAACTAAAAGAAAAACTATGTTTCAGAGATATTGACATAACATTATTAGGATGTTTTTTAATACGATCCACACGATTTTATGAATCTAAATATTTATATCTCAAAGTGAATACAAATAAACGTACATCCACACAGACGCACACGCACGCACAATATATACATATGTATATATATATATTTATATATATATATATATATATATATATATATATATATATATATATATATATATATATATACATATATATATATATATATATATATATATATATATATATATATATATATATATATATATATATATATATATATACAAACACACAAGTAATTAAAACGCATATATATGTACAACTTACAAATGGACAACGTACTAAAAATTTAATAACAACCTTTTTTATAGCTTTTATAACATCAAAAATAATTATTATCAATAAAAATTTTACTAAATTGGTGTTCGTGATGATTTGAGATAAACTAGACGCTAAATGCGGATAAATATTTATCTTTTTCTGAAAATGTTTTGTGCTATCGTATATTAACCACCCACATAAAAATACTGTAAGTATATATATATTTATATATAAATAATTTTTACAGCACCCTTCCCCCCCGCTGACTTTTTTTTGTTGTTGTTTTGTTTTTAGAGCATAGAAATCATTCTTACCTGTCAGTGCCCACGAGGAAATCATTGCTAAAGCAATGACAGTCCAAATAAGATTGTTTAATAACAGTTTCATCGTCTTTTGTTCGGTAATGAACCCATCAACGCACATACATTGTGAAAAAAAAAAAGAGACGGAAAAAAAAAGTTTATGAAAAGTTTGTAAACGCTGTGCCGTTTGATGACGATACACGTAAATGTTTTTCGTTTACATAATTATCACACAGTGTTGTCAGAAAAAAAACTATACCGAACTGTCACTGTTTGTCATCATAGCTGTTTTTTTTCCTCCCTTCTCTCTTTCTCTCTCTTATTTTATTTCCCTATGTTTCCGCCGTGCATTTACGAATCCGCGACATGCGGATAATCCGTCGTCCAAGTCCGCCAGTTTCGGCTACCTTGCCAGCTGTGCTCTTTGCCGTAAGTAAACGGATAAATTGGAACCTCGGTTGTTATATAGTGGGCGCGTCGGTTTTTAGAATGCGCGTGCGCGTGGGAGATAAAGTGAGGAAGGTGGGGGGGGGGAGTGCGAGGGATGCAAGCTCAGGGAAAAATAAAGCAGGGAGGTGAGGGGGTGAGCTCGCGAGAATTCAGAAAGTCTACGTTTCGATTCGCCGAAAGCGGATAGGGCGGGCAGCTACCGTATCAACCGCGGAAACGTGTGGAAATTTTTCGCTAAGCGGCTTTCGCGGCCAGGCAGTATTTTCAAAAGTAAAGGCGGTAATGGGTTTTCAGCAATACGTTCCGAAGATTCATTGTTTGATTTCATGCATATAAATAAGTCTGAGGAAAGCAATAATATACAACATCGAAGAAAAAAAAAAGAAAAGATAAACGGACAATTTTCTTGAAATATTTTAAAAGTCCTTTCGAATTGCATTTTCATATGTTAAGCATTTATGTATTTTTTAAGAGAAGGGAATGTAAACTTACAGAATTATGATAGTGTGACAGAAAAATACACAATACACTCACAATAAGTAAAAATTAAATTGTTGTGTTTGAAGGAATTAAATTTACCTTTAACTTTCGGGGCCGATTTTTCAGATTTCCTCTTTATGACGAGAAATTTCATACCCCCTTTCTAAGAACGGCTATTAAGGAGGTTATTTATATATATATATATATATATATATATATATATATATATATATATATATATATATATATATATATATATATCTGTGGTTTGGTACGAGAAGTGCCTAAGTCAGTTTTTTCCAAGATCACTTTGTTTCTTTATGTCTCTTTAAAAAATATTATTTTTAATGTAAGAAGTACCCAAGTCTGTCCAACGCTTTAAAAGGGTTTTCTAAACCATTGTACAGACTTGGGTACTTCTTAAATTGAAAATAATATTTTTTAAAGAGACATAAGCAAACAAAATCCTAGGAAAAACAGACTCAGGCACTTCTTCTCAGACGCTGTACCAAGCCACACACACACACACACACACATATATATATATATACATATACATAATCTATCTTATTAATTCTTATCGTTTAAAAATGTTATGCTATCCCACCCCGTAAAGAAATGGTTAATTGAAAGAGATGTTATAACGTTGTAAGGGGCTAAAAATGTACATTATAAATTCAAATATGATGTTTAGTTTTAGATGATTGAATTTTGACGTATTTATTATGGCTTGCAGTGGATAAGATATGCGTTCCATAATGTCATTTAAAAATTTGAACATCACCATACTTAGACACTAAAACGAAAATTTTCTTCGCTTACACATAAGATTAATTACTGTCATCCAGCCATTTTCAAACATTTTAATCTCACTCATCCAAACAACCCGTCAATTAAAACGTAGTATATTTATCTCCTAGGTATATGTGCTGATATCAACACCGAGTTATCATCATTTCCAATTAATTCCATTTGCACGTAAAGGGCAAACATTTCTATATTACACGCTGTAAGACATAAGAAATAAGTAACACAATTAAATTTTGTAAGGCTAAACATCCTATTTTATATTATAATATTCCTTTTTAGCCTTAAAAAATGCTATTTGGAAAAGATGCTTATTCGGCAGAAGAAAGTACATATAACTTACGGATTTTAAAAGTTTTCACTAATTGGTCTTGACATCTATTTTAATCACAGTGTATGTAACTTATTACGTACACTGAACTAACACCTCAATTTTAAAAAAAAAGTAGTTATTACAATACCAAAGGAAGATTATGAGCATGTATTTAACTGTAGAATACAGATATATGCAAAATATTCATATGCCAGTAAAAACATACATTATATTTTATATTTAAAGGGAAATGGAAATATTATGTTAAAAGTTTAGTTTATTGTAGCAATTTAATTATTTTTAAAACTTGTTAAATATTTGATACTATATGTCAGTTAAGTAGACTTGTGAAAATCTATAGTAAAAATCTATTGAATTTATCTCTTCCAAATTTGTATGGTAACATAAAATATATCAGTTGATAATAATGCGAATTATTTTGCTTCTAGGAAAAGTGAAATTGTAGTGAAATTGAAAATTACAAAACAAAATGTAATTAAAATTTAAAAAAATTTTAAGTTTTCCACTAACAAATTTTTAATTTAATTTTTTTTACTTAAAAACAAAATATTTCGTATTATTGTGAACTGATATATTTTATGTTACCATACCAAATTTGGAAGAGATAAAATCAATACAATTTTTGAAAAGTCTACCTAACTGATATATATAGTATCAAACATTTTGTAAGGTATACACAAGATTCGATTCACAAGAATCGAACTTTTGAGTGAATTAAAGAAGCTGCTTTAGATATGCTAATTTCGGCATACGCGCTTAGTATAAATACCACGCAGCGTCATTAATAGAAAAAAAAGAGAGGTTGTTAAGGTTGAAAAGGTGTTATCCTGCGCTAGTGCTTAGCGGGCCAGAAGTTTACATGGCAGTACTGCTGGTTTGACTTACTGTTCGTGAGTATAGAAAATATATTGTTCTTGAAAGCTGTATTTATATTCCGTACAAGTGTACGTATGCTTATTGCTGTAAAAGCCAATTATATGTGCAACGAATTCAATAAATATTGTTTCATGTATAAACTGCGTTTGTATAAAATTCAAATAGAGTGCCACTTCAAATTATATACACCCAAGTCTGGGTAGAAGTGAGCATAAGAAACTCTATACTGGCGCCCGAAAATATATATACCCTGGTAGTTAGCGTTAAATTTGTAACGAACAACATAATTGAAATTAAAAACTCTGTACTGTGTACTTATATTGATAAAATTGTTGCAAGTACTTATATACTATTTAAAAATGAGTGTTGTAGAACAAAATCCTGCTGGAAATTTTCCTCGGGTAATTATGGTTCAGCATTTTGCGCCATTCGAAGCCACCTTCAATGGCGGCCCCTCAAGCCAATTCCTAAAGAAAATTGAGCATTACTTTCAGCAACAATGCACCCCAGAGGGGGATAAACTTAAAATTGCTCTAGCCGCTTTAAGAGGTAGTGCATTTCAGTGGTACACATGCATGCAAAGCAGTAATCTGATTTTTGACTATTTGTCATTCAAGCAACAGTTCCTTAGTGTTTTTCCAAAGACCTTTAATCAAAGTGAAATTGAAGCGGAAATTTATTCGCTAAGGCAACGTGAAGGTCAGTCTGCGTTAGATTTTGCTACGGAAAAGATTTCCAAGTGTGAGGAATATTTAGAAGGGGTGACGGAAGCGATAATCTTAAAAATAGTTATCCAACGTTTGAAGCCAAGTGTTCAAGATTTTTTAGATAATCAAACAATTACAAGCAAGGTTACCCTCCTTCAAGCTTTAGCTAAACATGACAATAGGCATTTCTTCGCTACCCCGTACCCTCATTCAGGTACAAGAAGTTTTATACAACCGCGCCAAAATTTTTCGCGAGTTTCAAACCAGCAGCGTAAGCAGTACCGCAGGCAAAATAATAGAAGCGCACGGCGTTATAATGAAATTAGTGCTCTTAAAGTAAATAATATGGAAGCACCTTACTTGCACTGGCAAGTTGATTCACATGATATGGTTCAACCTGTTGAAACTGTGTGGTCAAATGTATTATTTTGTCCGAGCAGTAATCATTATTTTGAGAATAGTGAAAGTCAGGGTATTTTTGTGGCTTATAAAGAAAGTGAGTCTGGCTGGAATGATCAGGTAATTCCAGTACAAATTTCTGAAAATAGTGCCGATACTAATGCTAGTGGTTTAGAAAATAAATCATCTGACACTTCTATTAATGCTATACCTGATATTTTAGATGATATTCACACATCTGTTAATGAAGGAAATTTAGTAGATGACGAAGTATGCGTTACGGAAGTTAGTGAATACTTATTAGTTGACGACAATAAAAATTCTTTAAACGATAGTAGGAACTCGCTAGGTAATGATGATATTATTTCAAGTTTCCATCCGAATGAGGATTGTGTAGACCAGGTTGATAATATGGTTTTAAATAAAGTACATGAAAACCAGACTGAGAATCAGGATGAAAAGTTGACACAGAGTTATACTGTAAGTAGTTTAGCTGATGCTTCGGAAGTTATAGACGTCGTTTGCATTAAAACGCACCAGTACGAAAAGCTTAATCTTCCTAAAACTGAAGCAGTGTTAAAGAGTTTAAATGATACCGATTCTGATGTCGCAAGTTTCAAACAGACTTTTTCGTCAAAAGAGGATAAAACTAAAGTTAAGGGGGATAAAAAACGTGAAAAAGCGCCTTCAGGTTCCAGCATTACAACTGCTAATACTGAAGTAATTAAGGCGGTAAACAAGAAGTCGTATAAGCACAAATACGAAAAGCAGAGTCAGGTTGTTGAAAAAATAGAATCTGCATTAAAATTTAATACCGATACAAGCAAAAGTACGAAGAAAGGTAAAGTGTGCACTACGAAAACTCCATCAAAGGAGGAATGCGTCGCTGATAAGGTACACAAGGTTATCAAAGGAAGAATGACAATTTTAAAATTTCCTTTGCATAAGTACAGGAAACGGAAGATTTCTGCCGCCCAGCAAGGTTGGCCTCCTCCCAAGAGACCTCCTGTCCATCGTCAAGCCGGACCAGCGCCTCAGGACCTACGACCTGCTGCACGAAGGATGCCCACACGGTCAACGAACCCCTTTACTAGGACTGCGACCATCAAGAGAGGTTCCACGGATTGGACAGACTGGTGCAAGGAAGTTGCTGCATTCATGAGGAACAAGTCTTGTATCAATTATCTTATTCTAACTCCCACCCTTTAATAAAACCGAACCAAATTGGTTTGAAGTTCCCCATTGTATATACTGTGTAAACATTTTGAGGGGAAGGAGTGAGCCACTGATAAAAAAAACGGCATACTGTTGTTTTATAAATTTTTGAAGGGGACATGTAGTGACTAGAAAAAAAATACATACTGCACAATATACCAATTAACCACTAATGTACTAACTCCACAAAAAAATAACACATGTACATTATAAATTGGGGGAGAGCAGATACAGTCAAGAAATGTCATGCTGTGCAATTGTGTTGTCACTTTTAATTAAAATAGATATTTTAGAGCGCAGTTGGCCAGCCCAGTATCCGCAACTCTGCAAATCCACTGTTTGATGGTGTCACCTGGACCCTTCGGGGTTAGTTTTGTAAAATGGTAGTGGCGTTTTTCCTCCACACAACGTGTGGAAGGTTTTTTTGACTTTGCCACCCATTATGTCAAAAGTCAGACCAGCACGCGTTTTCAATTAGTTAACTGAAGCCGTTCAGACCTCAGTTACCTAATTTTTTTTTTCGAGGGAGGCCAGTGTAAGGTATACACAAGATTCGATTCACAAGAATCGAACTTTTGAGTGAATTAAAGAAGCTGCTTTAGATATGCTAATTTCGGCATACGCGCTTAGTATAAATACCACGCAGCGTCATTAATAGAAAAAAAAGAGAGGTTGTTAAGGTTGAAAAGGTGTTATCCTGCGCTAGTGCTTAGCGGGCCAGAAGTTTACATGGCAGTACTGCTGGTTTGACTTACTGTTCGTGAGTATAGAAAATATATTGTTCTTGAAAGCTGTATTTATATTCCGTACAAGTGTACGTATGCTTATTGCTGTAAAAGCCAATTATATGTGCAACGAATTCAATAAATATTGTTTCATGTATAAACTGCGTTTGTATAAAATTCAAATAGAGTGCCACTTCAAATTATATACACCCAAGTCTGGGTAGAAGTGAGCATAAGAAACTCTATAATTTAACAAGTTTTTGAAAATAATTAAGTTTCTACAATAAACTAAATTTTGAACATAATTCTTCCATTTTACTTTAAATATAAAATATAATGTATTTAATTACTGTAATATAAATATTTTGTGTATATATATATATATATATATATATATATATATATATATATATATATATATATATATATATATATATATATATATATATATATATATATATATATATATATATATATATATATATATATATATTCTGCAATTAAATACAGGCTCGTAAACTTGAATCCAAAAGTATTTAGTTATATGGATATTTTTCAAAATTTGGAAAACCTGCGTTTTTGTTAAAGTGATAGGGGATAGCATAGGGTTGGGACCTAGGTAAAACATAGAATAGAGTGATGCTTCATTTTTCTCTTGTATGCATAGACTGAAAGGGATCTGTGAAATACTGTTAATGTTTTTTCGCAAAAAATTATTGCCAAAGCAATGGCAGTTTATTTTATATTTATTTCATTGACTAAATCTTGCGTCACAGTAAAGCAGTATAAAGATATCAAAAGAAACTCATATCGATTTGTTGATTTGAATAAAATTGCAATTTCGGCATCAAATTTTATGTATTCCTAGTGTATAACTATGTCATAAAATTACATTATTTTTATGAATGATGTATTGTTTAAAATCATTATATAAGAGTTTTGTCATCGCATAGCACGAGATATAAGTAACGAGATATAAGTGTTAGCACGAGATATAAGAAACAATTCCTGATAATTTATAGATTTGAAACAAATTTGCAAGTTCTTAGATTTTTATGGTGTGAAATTTCTATTGATTCCCTGAAGCATCAAAAGCTAATGTTCAAAACCTCATTTGACTGAATGTACCTATCGGATATCATTTTGAACATTGCATTTGCCTAATTAAGCAGCACAAAAGAGCTGTAATAAAACCAATGAGAAATATAGATCTACATGGATAAAAAGTACCAATTATATTATAATTTCGCATTCATTATATTCACGTATGTTATGTTGATTAGGGTCTTGAGCTTCCACGCAGTGGACCTGTGTTGAGACCCCGTGTTGTAAATGGTTTCACTAGAGAGAAAATATCGCTTTGTTGTGAAAACTTCAAAACACAAAAAACCGTTTTAATATTAATTACAGAAAAAACCTTAGAACATTAATCGCTAAATTGATATATTTACTGCATGTTTTTATTGTGAATGTGTGACATTAATGAAAATAATACGACTTATATTTTTTCTATGTTTTAATTTTTTTGTTTTGATTTATAAATCCTCTCATAAATGTTTTGTGCACAGAAAATGATCTATTTATTTTCAGAAGTTGTCTTTCCATATTTTTTTTTTTCAATTTCGATGAGCTCATCGGCGTATAACTAATTCGGCCCAGGAAAATTACGGAAGTTTTATTTAATTCTAGTGGACAGCTATTTGAAATCGAGGTAAGAAAATTTTCTTGGCTAATAAGTACTTTTGGCATGAATATTTTTTTAATTGAAGTGAAATATCATATCCCAGAATGAGGCTTAGACATTCATGTGTTGTCCAATCATAGTTTTGGTTCATCTAAATGGTGTTCCCATAATAAAGTAGCCAACAATATTTCGAGGTGTTCCAGGGACGAATGTGTCCAAGAAAAGTGTCTGCATGAGAAAAAAAATTACAAATAAAACATTGTATGCTTCCATTATTAAACAAATTTTCTTGTTTCAGAAATAGTAATAACCGGTTAGCATTGCCCCTTCAAATATATTTGTTAATCTCAATAAAATATAAAGTTGATCGCTAAAAATTATTTATTTATAGAGTGTAAATCAATTCCTTATCTTTAAAGCATAAAAAGTAATACGATATAGTATATGTATTAGTAAAGAATACAATTATTTATCCATTTAATCTAACAACTTCATTAATGTTTTTTACGAATATCAAATTGTTACAACACTGAATTTCTTAATATTTTTCTGAAGAAATAAAAGAAAGAATATTAGTGCATATTGCAAGAAAATTATGGTGCTAAAAATTTTCTCATTTGTAAAGCTATTAATTTGCATCTACAAATATTAATATAAAATTCATAATAATTCAGCATGAAAGATCATCAAAGGAAAAGTTAATTTAATAGTCATTTAACAAAATAATTCTATTTAGATTTGATTTTCTTTACATTTAAAAATATTTTGAAATGCAGTTATATTTAATACAGATATATTTCACGTTTCAGATGTAGAAAATTGTGTTTTTTTTAACAACTTACTTAGGTTTCATCATAATGATCAAAACTTGTAAGGTATACACAAGATTCGATTCACAAGAATCGAACTTTTGAGTGAATTAAAGAAGCTGCTTCAGATATGCTAATTTTGGCATACGCGCTTAGTATAAATACCACGCAGCGTCATTAATGAAAAAGGAGAGGGGAGTTGTTGTTAAGGTTGAAAAGGTGTTATCCTGCTCTAGTCCTTAGCGGGCCAGAAGTTTACGTGGCAGTACTGCTGGTTTGACTTACTGTTCGTGAGTATAAAATTATATTGTTCTTGAAAGCTGTATTTACATTCCGTACAAGTAGTACGCATGCTTATTGCTGTAAAAGCCAATTATATGTGCAGCGAATTCAATAAACATTATTTCATGTATAAACTGTGTTTGTATATAATTCAAATAGAGTGCTACTTCAAATTATATACACCCAAGTCTGGGTAGAAGTGAGCATAGATTCTCTATACTGGCGCCCGAAAAATATATATACCCTGGTAGTTAGCGTTACATTTGTAACGAATAACATAATTGAAATTAAAAACTGTGTACTGTGTACTTATATTGATAAAATTGTTGCAAGTACTTATATACTATTTAAAAAATGAGTGTTGTAGAACAAAATCCTGCTGGAAATTTTCCTCGGGTAATTATGGTTCAGCAAATTGCGCCATTCGAAGCCACCTTCAATGGCGGCCCTTCAAGCCAATTCCTAAAGAAAATTGAGCATTACTTTCAGCAACAATGCACCCCAGAGGGGGATAAACTTAAAATTGCTCTAGCCGCTTTAAGAGGTAGTGCATATCAGTGGTACACGTGTATGAAAAGCAGTAATCTGATTTTTGACTATTTGTCATTCAAGCAACAGTTTCTTAGTGTTTTTCCAAACACCTTTAATCAAAGTGAAATTGAAGCGGAAATTTATTCGCTAAGGCAACGTGAAGGTCAGTCTGCATTAGATTTTGCTATGGAAAAGATTTCCAAGTGTGAGGAATATTTAGAGGGAATGACGGAAGCGATAATCTTAAAAATAGTTATCCAACGTTTGAAGCCAAGTGTTCAAGATTTTTTAGATAATCAAACAATTACAAGCAAGGTTACCCTCCTTCAAGCTTTAGCTAAATATGACAATAGACATTTCTTCGCTACCCCTCACCGTCATTCAGGTACAAGAAGTTTTATACAACCGCGCCAAAATTTTTCGCGAGTTTCAAACCAGCAGCGTAAGCAGTACCGCAGGCAAAATAATAGAAGCGCACGGCGTTATAATGAAATTAGTGCACTTAAAGAAAATAATAGGGAAGCACCTTACTTGCACTGGCAAGTTGATTCACATGATATGGTTCAACCTGTTGCAACTGTGTGGTCAAATGTATTATTTTGTCCGAGTAGTAATCATTATTTTGAGAATAGTGAAAGTCAGGGTATTTTTGTGGCTTATAAAGAAAGTGAGTCTAGCTGGAATGATGAGGTAATTCCAGTACAAATTTCTTAAAATAGGGCCGATACTAATGCTAGTGGTTTAGAAAATAAATCATCGGACACTTCTATTAATGCTATACCTGATATTATTGATGCTATACCTGATATTTTAGATGATATTCACACATCTGTTAATGAAGGAAATTTAGTAGATGACGAAGTATGCGTTACGGAAGTTAGTGAATACTTATTAGTTGACGACAATAAAAATTCTTTAAACGATAGTAGGAACTTGCTAGGTAATAATGATATTATTTCAAGTTTCCATCCGAATGAGGATGCTGTAGGCCAGGTTGATAATATGGTTTTAAATAAAGTACATGAAAACCAGACTGAGAATCAGGATGAAAAGTTGACACAGAGTTATACTGTAGGTAGTTTAGCTGATGCTTCGGAAGTTATAGAGAAAGTTTGCAATAAAACGCACGAGTACGAAAAGCTTAATCTTCCTAAAACTGAAGCAGTGTTAAAGAATTTAAATGATAACCATTCTGATGTCGCAAGTTTCAAAGAAACTTTTTCGTCAAAAGAGGATAAAACTAAAGTTAAGGGGGATAAAAAACGTGAAAAAGAGCCTTCAGGTTCCAGCATTAAAACTGCTAATACTGAAGTAATTAAGGCGGTAAACAAGAAGTCGTATAAGCACAAATACCAAAAACAGAGTCAGTTTGTTGAAAAACATGACACAAGTAGAGAGATAAAGCCAGTTACTAAACACGTTGGTGCGACGTATAAATTTGAAACGATAGAATCTGCATTAAAATCTAATGCCTATACTCTAAAAGGTACGGAGAAAAGTAAAGTGTGCACTACAAAACCTCCATCTAAGGATGAACGTGGCACACATAAGGTACACAAGGTTGTAAAAAGGAAGAATGACAATTTTAAAGCTCCTTTGCATAAGCACAGGGAACGCAAGATATCAGCCGCCCAGCAAGGTTGGCCTCCTCCCAAGAGACCTCCTGTCCATCGTCAAGCCGGACCAGCGCCTCATGACCAACGACCTGCTGCACGAAGGATGCCCACACGGTCAACGAACCCCTTTACTAGGACTGCGACCATCAAGAGAGGTTCAGCGGATTGGACAAACTGGTGCAGTGAAGTTGCTGCATTCATGAGGAACAAGTCTTGTATCAACTTTCTTATTCTAACTCCCACCCTTTAATAAAATCGAACCAAATTGGTTTGAAGTTCCCCAGTGTATATACTGTGTAAACATTTTGAGGGGAAGTGGTGAGGCACTGAAAAAAAACGGTATACTGTTTTATAAATTTTTGAAGGGGACATGTAGTGAAAAATAAAATACATACTAACTACAGATAACAAACAACTAACATACTAACTTCGCAAATCATAACACATGTACATTATAAATTGGGGGAGAGCAGATACAGTCAAGAAATGTCATGCTGTGCAATTGTGTTGTCACTTTTATTTAAAATAGATATTTTAGGGCGCAGTTGGCCAGCCCAGTATCCGCAACTCTGCAAATCCACTGTGTAATGGTGTCACCTGGACCCTTCGGGGTTAGTTTTGTAAAATGGTAGTGGCGTTTTTCCCCCACACAACGTGTGGAAGGTTTTTTGGCTTTGCCACCCATTATGTAAAAAGTCAGACCAGCACGCGTTTTCAATTAGTTAACTGAAGCCGTTCAGACCTCAGTTACCTAATTTTTTTTTTCGAGGGAGGCCAGTGTAAGGTATACACAAGATTCGATTCACAAGAATCGAACTTTTGAGTGAATTAAAGAAGCTGCTTCAGATATGCTAATTTTGGCATACGCGCTTAGTATAAATACCACGCAGCGTCATTAATGAAAAAGGAGAGGGGAGTTGTTGTTAAGGTTGAAAAGGTGTTATCCTGCTCTAGTCCTTAGCGGGCCAGAAGTTTACGTGGCAGTACTGCTGGTTTGACTTACTGTTCGTGAGTATAAAATTATATTGTTCTTGAAAGCTGTATTTACATTCCGTACAAGTAGTACGCATGCTTATTGCTGTAAAAGCCAATTATATGTGCAGCGAATTCAATAAACATTATTTCATGTATAAACTGTGTTTGTATATAATTCAAATAGAGTGCTACTTCAAATTATATACACCCAAGTCTGGGTAGAAGTGAGCATAGATTCTCTATAAACTAATACATTGATTTCTATTCTTTGTTCAAAAATTCAAATGCAATTAATTAACCTCTATTGAAATTAGTGACAATGTATATCCTATCACCAACGTATTATAAGGATAGCCCCAAATCACTGTTCTAGGTGTGATAACTCTCTTTCTTCTTATCATATATAATACTTAATCGTGACCGTGAATAAGCCAAGTGATTTCCTCACTGAATATTTTATTAATGCCATCCGACTAAAAAGATCAATTGATCAATAGGGACCTAATTCTTTAAAAGAATTATTCAGCTGAGTGAAGGAATCCCTAAAAAGAATGACGTTTGATATCATCTTAATATAAATTATATAATAAGATATATAATATTGTTTTTACCTATTATAGGTTAAAATAAGAGGGAATAAGGGAGTATATAACTGGATACATATATATATATATATATATATATATATATATATATATATATATATATACAGTAATACCCTGACTTACACAAATTCGGAGTTACGCGGCGTTTGACTTTACCCTTCTAAACCTTTTCATATCTTATAATGAAATTTCCCAAAAAATATAAACCGTATCTAGAAGAAACTTTGTCCAATATGTTTTAAAAACGACAGGGAAACAACACCTGAAACTGAATCCTATTGCTCATGTTATAGAAGAAGTTACCGATCTTGCCAGGCAATTAGCTATGGAAGTCGATGGATATGTTGTCAACGAGCTGTTGGATTCTCATCTAGAGGAGCTGACAGTCGATGATGTCATAGAGATGTGCGACCAAGTCATCACTGAAAGGCCCAACAACACTTCAGACCCAATTCCACAAGAAAACCAGATGAGAATTATAAACTTGACAAAAAGTTTCAGAGCAATTGAGAAAGGCTTACCGATTTTTGAGAATATAGATTCTAATACCCATCGCGTGATCACGACAAATCAGGGAATAAAAAATAATGTTAATGTGCTATAAAGAAATTCTTCGCCGAAAGCGTTAATACAGCTGCCTACATTATTGGATTCTTTAAAACCATCAACATCCATTTTTTAAATTATCTTGTACATATGTATAATCTTAATTTCTAATGCAATATTTTAATTTTGATACAATATTTTTCCTTTGAACTGGCGTTATCGTAATTTCTTGGTGCCAATTAGACAAAATTAATAGGTATTTATATGCAAAGTTGTGCTTCGACTTACGCGTATTCAACTTGCACGATCTTTCGTCGGTCCCACGTACTGCGTAACTTCAGGGTATTCCTGTATATATTAAATTGTGAATATATTTTCTATTTTTTAACGTAAGTTAATTCTGGAAATTTTGATATTATTGAAAAAATAAGAACTATCTGAAATATATTGTATACTGCCTCTTCCTTTCAATGTGCCCTATGGTTACTCCAATCATTCTAAAGCACTTTATGCATCCATGGTTTGTTACTCTAATACATTCTTTTATACTTTGTTGATATACCTGATACCTCAAATGTTATGTTACACACCTTATACGTTATATATTTAAAAGTAGTGAATTTAAAAGATAGTGTCTTTTTATGGAGATTTCCGTAAAGCTAGAGATTTTTTTTTACACATTTATACTAACAGGTTTCGGCCGAGGAAATTTATGCGTCCGTGAAAAAGAATACAGAGAGTATAGGAGAAAGAGTAAAGGATATTTTTACTGTTGCCGTAAAGAGTCCGATAGGAGATTTTCAGTGTGAATAGAAAAAAATGAAATTTATAGGGTGAAAATTGATTTCTTTTACTATGAAATTTGTTGATGACATTTTCTATAGACTCAGTTCTTTTAATACAATTTTCTATTGCTACTTTCAGAAACTTTATGAATTTGAAATTTTGAAAATTATACTCTGAAGTGATTCATCGAGAACTGTTTACATTCTAATCACTTGCATATAAAAATTTATTACAGGGGGTTTTCAATTATTAATTTAAAAAAAATAAAATGGTTTGAAAGAATTTTCATAATACACTCCACTAACACTTTTTAAAAACAGTTTTCCTGTCCCTACATAACAAAACAGTAATTATACTTTACTTACCATCAATGTAATTATTTCGAAATCATAATTAGCATTATAAAATTTCTATGGATAAGAAAATTTTTTAAAGCTAAAAATAGGTTTTATCGGGATAGGGACTTAATAATATTCATATATATTTGCTTATTCAGATACTAGAGGCATTCCATGATCCAATGAAATAATAAAGAAGTAATTATACTTTACCTACCATCAATGCAATTATTTCGATGCCATAATTAGCATTATAAAATTTCTATGGCTAATAAAATTGTATAAAGCTAAAAATTGTTTTATCGGGATAGGGACCTAATATATATTTACTTATTCAGATACTAGAGGCATTCCGTGATCAATTCATTCCATGATCCAGTGAAATAATAAAACAGTAATTATACTTTACCTACCATCTATGTAATTATTTCGATATCATAATTAGCATTATAAAATTTCTATAGCTAAGAAAATTGTATAAAGCTAAAAGTAAGTTTTATCGGGATGGGGGTTTAATAATATTCATATATGTTTGCTTATTCAGATACTAGAGGCATTCCCTGATCCAATGAAATAATAAAGCAGTAATTATAATTTACCTACCATCAATGCAATTATTTCGATGCCATAATTAGCATTATAAAATTTCTATAGCTAAAAAAATTGTATAAAGCTACAAATAGGTTTTATCGGGATAAGTATTTCACAATATTCATATATATTTGCGTATTCAAATACTAGAGGCATTCCATGATTCAAAGTCTGATTTTATTTACAAACATATTTCAGATTCGTCTATGAAAACATTTGAATTGGCGTGTTTCAATTGGATTCTTGTAAAAATGCCTAAGCGTTTTTTCAGCAATGCCAAAAGATATTTTTAAGGAGATTCATATACAAAGCTACAAATAAGATGTTTATTTGTATATTAAATGTAAATGTATGCATGCTTGAATGCGTTTTCCAGAGTAATTAGATTTGCACGGTTGAATGATAAAGCAGAATACCCTCTTATATATAATCAGCAAATGTAAACAGAAAGATAATTTTAATAACATAGCCTTACTTTTTAATCAAATATGGAAAATTAATATGTTTTTCTATCGTTATGAAGTAATATTTATGCGTGAAATAGGAAAAGTATAGAGAAATAAAAAATGCATTGTTTAATTTATAAACATGAGTCAGAATTAATATTTACATTTCTCATAATTCCATTTAAATCGAATTGTTAGACAAATATTTACCTTAATGAAATATTTTAGGACAAATTCAAAATCTCATTAATTCTATTAATTAATTTTATTTCATTTTTTATTACTTTCAATTCTGATATCGACGAAAACCATGACATTTTAAGCCGATGGCTGCAAAACAAAACTCTGGTATGTGTCAAGGATCATAGCATGGAAAGTTTTCAAGCTGAAGAAAACGTGTGAAATGGGCAAATTCTGTAGATCGTTAGTGCCGTGTTAAAAGTGGATTTAGTCAAACGAATAGATTTATACTAGCCTATGAATTATATTGGCATACATTTTATAAATATTAGTGGTTAAATAATTTAATAGAGCTAAAATTTATCTTAAAATCAATAAATTTTCCCATAAATTAAATGATCTCTCTATTTAAAAACGGTTGTCATTGCAACAGAAATTTATTCAAAGCAAATAGAGAAACATATGTATTTACCTTCTTTACTTTATGCTTATAAGAAACCCAAAACACAGTGTATATTTTTATATATTTTAATAGTATTTCTTTTAAAGAAAAATAACCTTAAAAGCCCTATCGTAATTAATTTAAACTTTATTTAAGGTTATCTCTCATTCCACAGAAAGTTTCATAAATTAGAGGGTGTTAATTTTATGTTTGGTATTAGCATTTTTATTATAAATATACCCTCATTGATAGGATTTAACTATTTTATCAGTACATAAAAGGCTTGTAAGTTTTTTAATAACGTTTCATCGTAAAATTTAGGCCTTCGAACTTTTTCCAAGCACATACATACAATTATATCTATTAAAAGGGGATATTAAGTCTCGTATTTTAAAAGATTAATCAAGTAACCACAATAATAGGTAAAGATGTACGTAGTTAAAAAATATCAATACATATTCTCACTCAAGATATTACATAATGTGAGTACACACAATTACTATTTTGGGTGAAAATGACGAATAACTTCCTAAATTCTGTGACAAATATTGGCAGTTTAAAACATTTTGGTGGAACTAAAATACATGAATATCAAATAAAAAATATATTTAAATCACGCTGAAAATTTGCAGCTAGATATAATTAAAAAGATAAGGATTAAATATGATTCATAATTTGAATCTTTTCTGTAGCAAAAATTATTTTATTTTGTAATATAATTTCCTCTCTGGATGAAAGAATAGATTATTGTACGTAATCAGATAAATGAAATTTAATATAACTTAAAAAATGTTCTTTTACATATCTTTTATTCTTGGCTTAGTAAGTTCTAAAAATATTATATAATTAATTTACTATTAAAATGATAGAAGTTCTGAACATGAATTTCCACAAACATGTAAATAGATAACCATTGATCATTTTTCATTTATGAAATTAACTGTATCGACCAGTTATCCATTCCAGTACTTAAGAAGTCCATACTAAAATTTCTCAACCAGATTTAGTTTGAAAGGTTTTTTTTTTTTCAATTTCTTCATATTACTATGAAATTCCATAGTATACTGATTAACGTTCTGAGCTGCCATGAAGTGCGCTTGAGTCCAAATCCGGAATAAGGTTTAACCGTTTCCGTGTAGTCCCCTTCATAGGGAGCAATGATAGCTCACCTAGATATAGCTTCCATAGTAAAGTAGCCAGAAACACTTCTCGGATCTTCATGGGCCAATGCCAAGAAGAGGAAATTCCTACCGTGAGATGATAAGTGCCTGCAACACTGAAAAAAAAAATTAGTATAAATTAGAATACATTAAAAATATCAGTTAAGCACATTGTGATGAAATATGACTGAAAATAAATGAATCCAATATAAATATAACAAAGCAATTATATAAGCTTTGAAACTGCTATTAAACATTTATTATTTTCATTGTAAACTAAAGTTTCAGTATAAATTACAGTTACGATTTTTTTATACTACTCTAATTTTTTTATACTGGCATTGTGTAACATTTTTAAAACCCTAGGGATATGAAGAAGTCTTGAAACTGTTTTTCAACATTGTTCTTTTTACTTTTAACTAAAGTTTCAATATATTTAGTGGATATGATTTTTTTACTAATCTAATTTTTATATACTGCCATAGTATAACACTTCTAAATCCCCTAGGGGTTTTAGACATGTTGCAGAAAAAATTTTCCCAAGTCTCTGACTCCATAACTCCGAGATAAGAATTTGCATTTCTGTGAAATATAGTGTGATCTCTGGTCAAAATTCACATGAATAATAAGATTAAAAAGCGTTTTTTATTTTTTTTAGATCCATTGTGTATTTGCAGTAAAAGTTTAGACATTCATTCCCAAAATTAAAATTACAACCAGTCGGTACCCGTCAAAACTTAACGGCTGGATAGTAAATAAATGTACTAATATGCAAATTATACTCAACGCATTTTTTCCAATTGTTGAACACCATAATATTAAGGATAGAGAAACACACTTTAAAAAATTACTATTGACCCCAGCAAAAAGAAGTAGGGTTACTCAACAGCGTGAAATAAACAATTTCTGTCAGGTTTAATTCTATATCTCACAAACATAATTAAAAATATAAATGGCCGAAAAAGAGCTAAAGAGATTCTTCGGATTAAATAAATTAACGTGTTTAGGCGGCCGCGTGCTTAGTAAGTATCTAAAGCCAGATTTAAACATGTCAATAAGCATGCGCAGAAACAAATTAATGCTTTTATACAGCTTCGTGCTAAGTGAGTATACAAAGCTAGATTTAAACAGGTCACTGAGCAGAAAGCAAATTTTAATTGTAAATTATCTCTGGTTTATGGAATTTGTTATTACAAAAGGCAAATTTAACAAATCTACAGATTACAATCTTTCGTTTAAGACAAAAATGGAGTAAATTGATGCAGTAGTTTTCACTTACGTACTGACCAAAGAATCGGTTTAGCAACTTAAATATATAGATATTACGAGTTACATTCATAAAATGAATTCATTTATGACGTGACCACTTAATTTTTTCGTCATTACCTTAACACAAGATTGTGAATGAAATTTCTTAGAGCACTCTCAGTACACCATTTTGCATAAAATAGAAACACGAGTTCTCGAGCTAAGAAAAAATAAAAAACAAAATTCTGAGCTCATTCCCTGATTACTTTCTATTATCAGAATACGATGCAGCTTTTAGGCCAGAGGAATTAAATATTTCAGAGGTATGTGTGCTCCCTGAATTTTAAATTACCTTTAAACTTAGAAAAATGAGGGTAAAAAGGCATTAAGAATGGTACATAGATTGAAACACTCAAGCCCCTTTTAGTAAGATAAATTATGGCAGAAAGCTGAAGTGGATTTAAAATACGGGTAATTCTAATATTCGAGGCTGAAAAATAGCACTGTTGTTTTTTTTTTCCTTGGAAGGAACAAAATAAGAAACAATCCCGGTAAATGAAGAATAATGTTAGTTATTTATTACATGAGCAACAGTGTGAGACACTCTATATATCGTTAATATTCCACGCTTTGGGGCAAAGTAAATGATGGAAAATGAGAGTGAAACACGTTACAGAATGAAGCTAATATATTTTTTTTCCCACAAAAAGGAGTTAGGAATAAGTTTCGTGGTGAACAACCGAATGCCGTCCGTTGTTTCTTGGCTTTAAGTGAATATTACAATCTTGATGAAAACATTTCCATTACAAATACTCTTTGTTTGTTTATTTATATATATATATATATATATATATATATATATATATATATATATACACAGTCAAATCCCGTTATAGTGAACTCGGTATATAACGAACTAACGGATATAACGAAGGAAAATCTTGGTCCCGCTGTTTTCCTATTGTACGTAATTTAATTAGTAATGTGTCGGTTTAATGGAATCAATTATTTGATTTCATTCATTAATGCTCATTTTTAATAGATTTTATTATTTATTAATCCATCATTATTGAATACACATTGCAAATAATGAGTTATACATTTTGTGAACTGTTGCATTTTTCTTAACGGTTCGGATATAGCGAACAACCGGATACAGCGAACAAAACCATTGGTCCCTTAAAGTTCATTATAACAGGGTTTAACTGTATATAAAATCGGAAACAGATGAGATTTTTATTAATTGCTATCATACTTGATATTATAAAAAATCCAATTTTCGGAGTGTTTATAATTTTATTATTGTTTCATAATAAGCCTAAAAAGCAAGTGCGAGATTTTTTTTATATATATATATATATATATATATATATATATATATATATATATATATATATATATATATATATATATATATATATATATATATATTTCTTCACAGTTAATGTAATCATATTAAAAATTTTTATAGACATAATTTTCTTATTTGATGTCAGAATCTTCTTTCGTCTCACTTGCGCATGCTATCGTGTAAGTCCCTCATTCTTCTATAATTATGTTCAGAAGGTTTTTATATTACGTTATATGAGCTGTAATGATTTGAGGTACCTTTCGTCTGGATAACATTGTTTGAGTTCAGAGTGTCCCCCGTAGAAACAAATCGAACAGTCGTTTTCTCTCAAAACTTCTTGTAAAGTGAAAACAGTATGTCTTCTACATTAACTTACTCTTTTTCAACCTTACAACAACCGATTGTCAGGATCGGATTGAAATCCTACTGTCGAAACATGACGTTGTTCTACCAACTGACCTATCTCGTTATGCTTATGCTGTAGCGTTCTCTTATGTCTCCCCCCCCCCCACACACACACTCTCAATTTAGGACCCAAAAGCACAGATTGGTTGAAGAAACTTATTTTTTAAATTATACAACAATGTCAATTTAAAATTTTGTGAACTGGTGCATTTTTCTTAACGGTTCGAATATAGCGAACAACCGGATAATCCGAACAAAACCGTTGGTTCCTTAAAGTTCGTTATAAAAGGTTTGACTGTATATAAAATCGGAAACAGATACGATTTTATTAATTGCTATCATATTTGATATTATAAAAAATACAATTTTCAGAGTGCTTATAATATTGTTATTGTTTAATAATAAGCCTAAAAAGCAAGTGCGAGAATTTTTTATAAATAAATAAATAAATAAATAAATAAATATATATATATATATATTATTTTAAATAAATAAATAAATAAATAAATAAAATTATTTATTTATTTATAAAAATTCTCGCAGTTGCTTTCTTGGCTTATTATTAAACAATAATTATATTATAAACTCTATGAAAATTTGATTTTATCTAATATAAAATATGATATCTATTAATAAAATATTCCTCTGTTTCCGATTTGTAAGTTATAAATAAGAGCATGTTTATCGCTCTACTGTACTGTACATTATATGTGTATATAGTATGGATTATAAATTAAAATGTTGCTACATTTCTAAACTCAAACGGAGAGTCATGTTTTAAACAAAAAATATATTATAGTCGTTTAAGTGTTAAACTAAACCACACAAATCAAAGCAGATAAAGCGTTAATTTTAATTTTGCTAAGTTATTACCAGTTAGATACCGATAAATGCTGTTTCCTGTGTCGGCAAAGAATTTGAATGTATTCAGATAAAGATTTTAATTCGCTTACGGAATATGCCATATAACGGTAGTTATAAAAGACAGAGATATCAGTTTATTCATATATATATATATTGATATATATATGTACACACTCAAGAGCCAAAACATTATGACCACCCCTACATTTTGCAATGAATTCGCCTGGATGACGTGGAAGGCACGTGATCAGGTCGAAGTGGTATTTAACTGCTGCTGGAGAGTCTGAAGAATCATTCTTTCACTTACTTCTGTGTGTGATGGGAAAGGCTGCGGATCTAAGCGACTTTGATAGAGGGCAAATTGTAATGGCTCGAAGGCTCGGAACAAGTATTTCTGAAACTGCACGACTCGTGGGTTGTTTGCGACCTACAGTTGTTAGTACTTATGCAAAGTGGATGAATGACGGTGAAACCAGCAGTTGATGACATGGTGTTGGACGTCCACACGCTATCAAAGAAAAAGGTCGTCGGAGACTGTCTCGCATGGTGAAGCAAAATCGGAGCCAGACAGTGGCTCAGCTGACAGCCCAATACAATGCAGAGCCAAGTAGAATTGTTTCGCAGCACACTGTTCAGCGGACACTGTGGGATATGGGGCTACGCAGCAAACGTCCCACTCGTGTGCCTTTGCTGACCAAGCGTCTTCGCCAACTGCTCCTGCGCTGGGCCGGGGAACATCGCGACAGGTCCATGGATCAGTGGGAGAGAGTTGCCTGGTCAGATGAATCACGGTTTGTCATTCATCACGCCGATGGCCGTGTCCGGATACGCCGTCTTCCAGGCGAACTGTTGCTCCCTCAATGTACAGTAGGTCATACACAGGCCGGTGGTGGCGGTATTATGCTTTGGGGGACGTTCTCTTGGGCGTCTCTGCGACCCGTGGTTGTGGTAGAGCAGAAAATGAATACTACAGGGTATCTGAACATCATTGTGGACTAGTTGCACCCTTACATGGCCTCTGTTTTTCTAGCTGGAAATGGAATGTTCCAACAGAACAACGCCCCGTGTCACAAGGCTAAAATTGTGTTGGAGTGGTTCCAGGAACATGATGCTGAATTCCAGTTAATGTCCTGGCCGCCTAACTCACCGGATCTCAATCCGATAGAACACATTTGGGATGTCATGGGATGGCAGCTCAGAGTTCAAAGACCACAAATTCGCAATATCTCGGATTTGCGTGACCGTTGCTTAAACATCTGGTACAATCTGTCTCCGGCCATCTACCAAGGACTTGTGGCATCCATGCCAAGGCGGGTTGAAGCTGTGTTGCGCGCCAAAGGTGGGCCAACTCGTTATTGACAGGTGGTAATAATGTTTTGGCTCTTGAGTGTATATATATATATATATATATATATATATATATATATATATAATATATATATATATATATATATATATTTTTATACAGTGGTATCCTCCCTTAACGGACACTCCCGAATAGCAGATACCTCTAATTAACGGACATTTTTACGAATCCCAGACCTTTTATATAGGACAATCCATGTTATTCCCCCTGGATAGCGGACACTCCGAATAACAGACAGGTATTTTTGAAAAACTTTCACTTATTTTGGCAAACTTTTCGAAATTATTCTTACAAGCAAGCTAAAAATATCTGTTGAATAATCTTTCAAATAAAGCTGCCTCAGTGAAACATAGCAGAGTCTTGATAAGGAAAAAAAAATACGACTCGAAGAATCAAAAATAAAAGAAGTTTAATTACATTTTTATAGTAACTAACATAGCGTTGGGTAACTTACCCAAACAGCTAAAAAAAGTCAAGGCAATAACAAATGCTCCAAGCTCAAAAGCTCTCAGTTACAAGTATGTACTCCCCTTTTATACCCGAGTACTTACATACAATTTTACATATCGATTGAAGGAGCTAGTATCGATACAAAAAGAAATAAAAACAGAAAAAACGGAGTTGTGACCTCACTCCTTCAGAGTGGCGTCATACATACAGCATGAAGCAACATTACTGTGAAAATGGGAAGTGCAAAGAACCGGGTTACTAACATTGGCCCCCCTCTTTACACTTTCAAAAAGAGTATATATATATATATACATTACATAATACAAATATACATTACATAATACAAATATACATTACATAATATAGGAAAATATCAGTTCACAAGCATTGAAAAAAAAATTAGAACAACTTCAAATGTCTCACTTTAAGTTAAAGTCCATCATTTCATTTACAGAGTTCATTATCTTTAATCATACTATCACAAAACACTGCATCTCTAAATCTTTTTAGTTCTATCTTTTGTTGTGGCTTCGTAAAAACATCTGATAAGTTTGATTTACTTTGTATGTACTTTAATTCAAAAAGTTTTTGGTAAACTAGGTCTCTTACAAAAAATAATTTAATGTCTATGTGCTTTGTTCGATAGTTTTCAAGCGGGGATTTAACAAAGTTAATAGTAGCTTGATTATCAACAAACAACTTTGGGATGTTTTTATTCTGGGGTATAATTTTAAATTTCTCACACTCCTTGCAAATACGTTCATACCAGGTGAGTTCTTTCGATGCTTCCGTTAAGGAAACAAATTCAGATTCCATGGTACTCAAGCATACCGATTTCTTTTTAAAAGAACGCCAAACTACTGGAGCCTGATCAACAAAAATTATATGACCTCCCATCGAAACTCTACTATCACGATTATTTGCAAAATCAGCGTCAGAATAAGCATTAAGATCTAGGTTACTAATATTAGAAATGTCGAGTTTTAAATTTTTAGTATATTTTATATATCCTAGTAACTTAAGAAGTCCCATCCAATGTACCATTCCTGGATTTTGTTGAAACTGGGAAAAAATGTTGATTGCGTATGAAATATCGGGTCTCGTTCTGTTAGCTAAGAACGCCAGACAGCCTACAAGACTCCTGTACGGAATTTTAGACATTTCCTCAATTTCAACTTTATCCTGTGGACACTGTGTTTTAGAGTAAATAACCCCCTTCGCTATAGGTAATGATGATATTGGGTAGCAATACCTATCATATGTTCTGCAAATTTTATTTATATATTCAAGTTGGTGAATAAAAAGTTTCTTGTCAGTTTCTAAAAATTCAACCCCTAAAAGTTTTTTAGTTTTCCCCAAAATTGTTAAGTCAAATTTATTTTTCAACAATTTAATAGCTGTGTCGACATGTTTTTGTTCTCTCCCAAACACGACTATGTCATCCACATATAATAAAAATATAACATTTGAATCTAAAATATATGCGCAATTACACCATTCAAATTTTCTAAAACCCAACTCTTTTAATACCGCGTGAATTTTAAAAAACCATTCTCGCCCGCTCTGCTTAAGTCCATATATTGACTTTTTTAAACGACAAACTAAATTGGATTTCTCAAAACCAGGTGGCTGACGCATATAAATTACTTCGCTTAATGGGGCATATAGGTATGCGCATTTAATATCACACTGCAAATGTGTCCAGTGGTTCAGGCAAACGAGTACAGCGAAAAAGAACCTTATCAAGCTAAAGTTGATAACTGGGGAAAAAACTTCATCAAAACTTTCACCTTTGCGTTGGTGAAAACCCTGGGCAACTAAGCGTGCTTTGAATCTTTTAATCTTACCCGATTCATCCTGCTTTGTAGTATAAACCCATCTACAACCCAACACTTTAGCATTTTCAGGTCGTTCTACTAACTCCCAAACACCTCTTTCCTTCATAGTGTTTAATTCATCCTCCATTGCATTAAACCACTGTTTACTTTGTTTGGAATTCATAGCCTGTTTAAAACATTTTGGAATGTAAATTTCCTTTTTTAGTCATTCTGACATTAAGCTGCTATGACCCGCTTTGGTTCTAGCAATAATCCCTGAATATTTATTTTTGGAAGAAAAATCAAAAATTTCTGGTTGAAATTTAAGATCATTTTTTATACAATATTGTTTAACATCTTTCAATGACCTCAACCTACTCGACGAATCATCCTTTCCTTCCTCATAATAATAAATATCAGTTTTTTTACTACTTGTCCTTGGAACAGCTTTACGCGTCCAGTTTACAATTTTGTTACCGGGTACTTCAGAATCAGTATCAGAATCACATACAGAACTCTCACTATCTGTTTGGGGCTTTGAAACATTCAACTCTTCTGAATCTTCAAGGGGAAATTTAAAACCCACGAACTCTGGGTCCAGTTCGCGTTCCACAGTCGCCTCACTCAAACCGCCCTTTTGATTTTCATCAAACGTGACATTTATGGTTTCGATAATCTTATGCTCGTTCGGCATCCAAATTCTGTATCCTTTCGTCTGCAAAGCATACCCTACAAGAATTCCTGGTTTAGACCTTAAATCTAGTTTTAATCTTAATTTTTTAGGTATACCGACAAAAGCTTTCGTGCCGAACGGCCGTAAGTGTTTAACCGAGGGCTGTCGTCCACCATAGAGCTCAAATGGTGTTTTTGTCATTCCAGCATGGCATACACGATTCCATGTGTAAGTGTAATGTAAAAGAGCCTCTGGCCAAAAACATTGACTCATGCCGCTATCCCTAAGTAAAACATTTATCCCGTTTACAGCAGTATAATGAAACCTTTCACATACTCCATTCTGCTCTGGGGTGTAAGGGTTAGATTTTTCATGTTGGATCCCCAAGTCTTCACAATACTCCCTGAATTGATCATTTATAAATTCTGTACCATTGTCAGTACGAATACATTTAAGTTTCCGATCCAGGAACCTTTCAGCTCTTGTTTTAAAATTTTTAAAGGTTTGAAATACTTCTGTTTTAGATTTAAGGGGGAAAACCCAAACTTTTCTAGAATAGTCGTCAACCACCGATAAAAAGTATAAATGCCCGTGGATCGATGGTCTCGGGAAAGGACCACACAGATCCATATAGATCAAGTCAAGGGGGTTTTGAGATCGTATACTATCCAGGGATTTAAAACTAACTCTTTTGGATTTAGCTTCGCGACATGGATCACACGAATCAAGATCCCCCGTTAACTTTGGTAACCCTTTTACACTGTTATTTTTAGATGTTAATTTTATATATTCTGCATTTATGTGAGCAAAGCGTTTATGCCATAGATTTAAACTTTCCGAAGCAAAAGCCGTGGAACTTCTATTTTTAGAACATTTAGAGATGGTGTGTTTTGCCTTTACAATTTTTGAGTGAAATTTCTGAGCATCATGACATTTTTCATATTCTGGGTAAATACAATAAAGTCCATTTACTAATTTTGCAGTAAAAAGTAGTTTGTTGCGCGATATCACATCTATTTTTCCATGACCTCCTACGTATTTGACTCCCCATTCGTCAACACGAGGGCCAGATATGAGGTTTTTCCTCAGTTCTGGTGCATAAAGTACATCAATTAAGGTATATTTTTCACCATTTAGAAAAATAACTACAGATCCCTTACCTGTAACAGGGGTAGAGACACCGTTAACTGCTCCTACTAGTGTCTGATCTGTAACTGGTGTAAAATCGGACATTAGGTGTCTGTCCTTGCAAAAATGAGACGAGGAGGCTGTATCGAACACCCAACAACGCTCCTCAATTCCAGTCACTAACGCTTCCAGCAGGAAACTGTTGTTTGGTCGACTCGGACTGGTATACTGACATCGTTCACGTTCGGAACTTGAACGTTTAGATTGCTTATAAGTCCTTGATTTTCCGGATACACGACAATCTTTGCGAAGATGACCAGGCTGGTGACACTTGTGACATTTTCTTCTCTGTAATGTATGAGAATCTGCCTGCTTAGGATTGTCAATCATCTCTTGTCTCGGGAACACCTCCTGCCGGTTTCTTGTTAGATAAGAAATATTTGCTTGGTCTGCAACTCTCTGTTTCAACCTTGCTTCTTCGGCAAGTAATTCTTCTCTTACAGAAATAAAAGTAAATTGATCCTTCTCCCACCGATATATCGTTTGAACAATATTATCGAACTCCTTTGGAAGATATCGCATAAGCTGAAATATTTTATCTATTTCGGATACAGCATGACCAGCCTCACTCAGCTTATCAAAAATACTGGCTAGTTTACTTGAATACAGCCCTATGTCCTCATCTGGCTCCATACGACAGGAATAGAATTCATTCTTAAGTGACATGACACGAGCACGACTGTCTGGTTCAAAGTACTTTTTCAGCTTATCCCAGGCATCAGGTCCGTCAATAGCTTTTTCCAGCAGGGCACGATATCGAGGCGATACGCTCATGTAAATCGTCGAAAGCGCTCTGTTTTTTCGATTTCTAAAGTCCCTTGCTGCAGTCTCGTCCACCGTTTCACCTTCTTGTGCTTCAGGTGCTTTTTCAGTTCGTTGAACAATCTCCCAGCACCCCCGTTCCATCAGCAACATCCTCATATCTGTACACCATGTTGAGTAATTACTTTCGCTTAAAAGCGCGATCCTAAAATTTACTTCACTGGTACTTGACGCCATTCTTTAAAGCAAAACCACTTCCAGGAAGAATTTAATGAAATTGTATCACACAATGGTTTTAAAATATGAGCACAAGGCGAGCACTAGACGAATTAGAGTGAAAACGAAATTTCCGGAACCAGTTCAGTCCAACGTCATTTGAAGCAAAAGTTAATTGTGCAATTATACTTGGGGTGTCAAGGCCCCCCCTCTGAGCATTCTCTATCAGCTTATAAAAATAAACTTCCTCGAGTCATTTTTCCGAAAGCAGATTAGCTATGCTAAGGCGTCTGGGCCCATAACCATGTTGAATAATCTTTCAAATAAAGCTGCCTCAGTGAAACATAGCAGAGTCTTGATAAGGAAAAAAAAATACGACTCGAAGAATCAAAAATAAAAGAAGTTTAATTACATTTTTATAGTAACTAACATAGCGTTGGGTAACTTACCCAAACAGCTAAAAAAAGTCAAGGCAATAACAAATGCTCCAAGCTCAAAAGCTCTCAGTTACAAGTATGTACTCCCCTTTTATACCCGAGTACTTACATACAATTTTACATATCGATTGAAGGAGCTAGTATCGATACAAAAAGAAATAAAAACAGAAAAAACGGAGTTGTGACCTCACTCCTTCAGAGTGGCGTCATACATACAGCATGAAGCAACATTACTGTGAAAATGGGAAGTGCAAAGAACCGGGTTACTAACAATATCTGCTTATGCGTCTTTGTAACGAACAACACCTTATGTTTTAAGGGTGAAAAAGAATGTGTATTGGCGGGAAATTTTCAAAAGAGTGGCTCAGTCTTTCGCTGTGTTGCAACATGCTGGGAGACTTCGAAACTCCAGCTGTTATTGGACAAGCTAAGAATCCTAGATGTTTCAAGAACATTGATGTACGAAAATTTAGAGTTTCGTGGAAGTCAAATAAGAAAGCGTGGATGACCACTGAGATAATGAGCGATTGGCTTGTGGAGTTAGACAACAAAATGGAAAAAAAACAAGAGAAAAATCATTCTGTTCTTGGACAATGCTACTCCACATCCTGATGATTTAAAGGTCAAAACTGTTAATTTAGTTTTCTTGCCTCTTAACACCACTTCGATGCTACAGCCACTTGATCAGAGAATTATCCGCAGCTTTAAAGTACGATACAGAAAACTGCTTCTGAGACGTGCTTTCACAGATTATCTCCTGCAAATCCAGAGGAGAGTATTCAAAATCGGTATCTGTTTTGGATGCAATTTCCTGAACTACGTCAACCCTTAAAAAGGTAGAACCTGGGTGCGTTCTAAAATGTTTTATAAAAGGCGGGATTTTTGAGTACACGCGAAGTGGCAACTGATAGTACTACTTAAAAAAGCGAAAAAGAACTTACATATATAGAAGCCAATTTGGATTCAAATATCAGCGTTGAGATCGACGACGATTTATCCATTGAGGAAGAAAACCTGCATGTTTCCAATTTCATTCCTTGGGATACCACTGTAACACTTGCCATTTCACTCTGAAACATTTGCCCTTTTTAGGATGATGATGAGGAATCGCCAATGGAAGACTGCAAAATCAAAGATTATTCGGAAACAATGAAATACAGCGAACAATTGAAACAGTTCTTTCTGAACAACGAAGATTCGGAGGGACTAGCAAAGCTAAATCCTAAGAAGGTTCACCACGAAAAACAGGTTTACTGTGTAAAAAAGAGAAATCAAACTTTGTTAACGGATGTCTTCAGTAGTAATTAAAATAATTTAGCTTCTATACATTGTATTTTGGGATTATTTAATGCAAGATAAAAAGGATTAGTACAAAATTAAAAGGTAAAGTAGTAAATAGTTATTATTTTCTTACCTAATTAATTTTTCCTATTTAATTAATTTTGCAGCCGTAATTTTCCATCAATTTTCAAACAGAAGTGCAAAAAATTTCTTTATTAAAAGGTTATCCTCCCCAATAGCGGACACCTCCTAATAACGGACAAAACTTTTGGTCCCGTGACTGTCCACTTTTCGGAGGTACCACTGTATGTATATATATATATATATATATATATATATATATATATATATATATATATATATATATATCCTCCTTTTGTTACTGAATTATTATAAAATATATTTTCAAATGTTCCCTTTGTTTGCTTTATTATTGTTACATATTCAGACTAAAAATTACTAATAAATTTGAAATAAATTTAGTTATTTCAAATGCATTTTTAAAAAACGTCTGTACATTTTTCGATTAATAGATTATGTTTGATATTGCTTAACAGATTTCTGTAAAACTTAGAATTAAACGTAAGGTATAAATTTCTTTGGCATATAATTTTTTGAATCCAAATAAATTATTCTTTTTTCCTAACCAGTTAGGACAGAAGTTTGAATAAAATATATAAATCGCGTGTCGCTGGGAGAAAAAAAGAGGGAAAATCCAAGTAAAAATTACTTTTCAAAACGAAACTCCCAGTGATAAATAATTTCATGGGTTAGATTAGCTAAAAAACTGAAGATATTTGCAAAAACAAGTAGAATATTTTAAAGCATACTTTTTAGATAAGAGGGTTACGTTACGATGTGTGCAGCTTTTATAATTCCAAACGCTAAAAATCTATAGTAAGGATAAAACTTATAACATACTATTTTTTTCTCTTAGTATGTTCTTTTAAGATCTAAAGATTTTAAATGGATTAATTATTAAGTTCGTGGGAAATGTGTCCTTTTTATGCATTTACATAAAACTTCGATATTTTAGGACAGGACTTTTTTAAATAAATGTAAAAAAAAAATTTTATACATTTTTGGAAGATTTGACCTTACAGTGTCACTTCAAGGAAAAAAAGAAATCGATTAAGAAAATGATTAATCTACCTTACTTTGTAATATCCCATCGAGACATTTTAAGAATAAAATGATATTTTAAATGCCATAAAACTATTTAATATAAAAAATATCTGTTAATTATAAAACAATGCATAATTATGACTTATTACATACAACTATGACGATTTTAGCTAGGGAAACGAAATTTTTCTCATAAGATCAAAATTATTTTTTAGAAAAATTAAAATGTCAAAAAATATTTTTGCGTTAAATGTTACTTACAAAAACAGGTATATTGTGATGGATAGATAGATAGATAGATATGTTTCCTTCAGAAGTGATAAATAGGAATTCTAGTGATTCGAATCGCTTACATGCTACTTAGCCTGAATTAGGAGGTGTTCTCTGGGTTCCCTACCCTTATAATACTAAACTCTGATGCGTGGTTCCGATGGAGAAATATTTGCATAAGCTAAGATCCCTCTTAGAATTCACTTCATTTGATTCACCCAACATGCACTAACATACTAAATCATCTATATTCGCTAGTTGTAGCAATTTAAGGTATACAATTTAAGTATTAATTAAAACAAACACTTTAATTTTTTTCAGATAGGGATAAATTTAAATGCTTTTATAACCTCCGACGGAATGTTCAGAGGTGTCTATAAACTCTAACTTGCTGGAGAAATTGTAATAAATGAACTGGAAAAAAGTCTTCTAAGATTCTGTATGTACACACAAACACACACACATATATATATATATATGTATGTGTGTAAGTTTATATATATATATATATATATTTATATATATATATATATATTTATATATATATATATATATATTTATATATATATATATATATATATAAATATATATATATATATATATATATATATATATATATGTGTGTGTGTGTGTGTGTGTGTGTGTGTCTGTGTCTGTGTGTGTCTGTGTGTGTATGTATGTATATACACTGCTAAAAAAATTATGGGAGCAAGCAAAGAACTTAAGAAAACCATGCGAGACAGCCACGTATTGTCATGAAATGGATAATACTCGCGTATCAATGCGCAATACAGAAAAAAAGACGTAACAAAATTTGTAATTAAGCTTTAATTCTTTGAAAATATGGAAAAAACTTGAAAAGATGATTTAGTGCAACAATTTGGTTACATGTAAACGATAAAAAAAGTATTGTTTAGAAATGATGCAAGATTTTTAATATGGCGTGTGGTCTCCTCGAACAGCTAAGACTGCTGAACACCTGTTTTCCATGGATGCGATGATGTTATCGATAAGACTTTGGAGAATACTTTTCCACTCCTCAAGAAGTGCAATCTCCAAGTCTCGGAGAGTAAAAGAAGGCCTTCGTCTCGCAGCAATGCGTCGTCCGAGCATGTCTCAAACATGCTCGATTGGATTCAGGTCATGAGAGCACGATGGCTATTCATTACGCTGTTTTCTTTCAGCTTCAAGCATGTTCACCACAAGATTAGCTGTATGCGGTCAGGCACTATCATGCTGGAAAACAAAGGAATCTCCAATGGCTGCAGCGTAAGGTATGACATGAGGTCTCAGTATGTCGTCTGCATACCTTCGGGCCGTCAAAGTACCATTCCGAATGATATGCAGGTCCGTACGTCCACCTATGCTGATTCCAACCCATACCATAAAATCAGCTCGTCTGTATTGTGACCTTTCATGAACGAATGGGGGGGTTATTTCGAGTGTCCCTTTCCCTCCATACCAAAACACGTCGGGTGTCACACTCCAGACTGAATCGGGATTCGTCTGTAAACAGCACTTGGCTCCAATCATGTTGCTCCCAATCTCGATGTTCAGCAGCCCATCTTCTTCGGGCCGCACGGTGCCGTGAAGTCAACGGAATGCAGACCATTGGCCTACGTGCACAGAGACCTCTCTGATGAAGCCTATTACGTACTGTTTGGCTGGACACCCTTCGTCCTGTTGCCAAGAGCAACTGTCTTTGCAGCTGAGTAGCATTGTCTGTTCTGTTTCGACGAGCTGTTAACAGTATATACCGGTCATCAGTTGCTGTAGTGGCGTGTGGCCTACCTTGCCCTGGTCGTCGTCTAACATTCCCTGTTTCTTGGAAGCGATTCCACAGCCTTGCAACGACACTTCTGGTGACTCCAACAGCGTCCGCGATACTACGTTGTGTTTGCCCGTATTCAAGTCTGCCTATAATACGCCATGCCATGTATTCCGGTAAAATACGTTGTTGAGACATTTTCAAGTCACATTTTACCAAAAAGAATAACTGAGCAATCGAATTTCACAATTAAGGCAGTGAAACAGACGATTCTGCAACATCCCGATTTCCGCCCTTCTGTTCTTTTTATGGTTTTTGACGTCATGAACTTGATACATATATATGCATACATGAATCTACATACATATATACTTGATACATGAATCTACATACATATATATGCATAACTATATAAATATATTATATATATATCTATATATATTTATAATTTTGAAAATATAGTCCAATTCCTTAATTTCAATTCCTTAGCATTTCAAATTTTATAGTCACCTTTGAATACTTCGTCGTGTCTGCTAAACATTCATGGCATTATATGATGCCTCCTCATGAATTTCTAACAGGTAAGACAAGTATTCTTTTGTTTCTCTGTCTTTAAATCTTGAACACTCAGAACAATGGATTTCTGCGACATTTTTATCTTTAAAAGATTCGGATTTCCATTTTAAACTGCTTGAGTTTCTTTGACATTTACTGCAGACTTCCAGCAATGCTAGGAAAAAAAATTATTTTTCAAAACGCGACACCTAATTTTATATTCGATATATTTTATGCGTAAATTACATTAGAGTTTCTTCTTGGAACGTTCAACAAACCGAATACTCCCGAAAATGAAAAATTTTACATGTATACAAAGAAGAAAGACGTGTGGGCAGATAACACAGTGTTTCCCTTTGAAGTGTCGTAAAAAATATCATTGATGTTCCTATGTTAAAAAGTGTCTGTTGCAGAACTATCATAAATAAGTTTCGTGAATGTCATTCTTAACACAAAAATGCTCCGTTTACAACAAGTACAATTTCACCTTCACGTCTTCACTGTCATTTTTTAGTTGATGGTCAGAATTCCTATTTAGTCGTTTATAGTCGTAAATATTTTTGTACTGCGTTTGACATGATTAAATGTAAAAACAGTAATATTAACGTTATGAAACAAAAATTCGGCATAAATGAATCTGATTTTTCATCAAATAATTACACCAGAGAGAGAACAACGTTACCAATGATGCCTTAGAGCAGTGAACTTCGTTTATATATATATATATATATATATATATATATATATATATATATATATATATATATATATATATATATAAGAGCTCGTCTGTTTGTTTGTCCGCTATAGAATCATAGACTGTTTCACCCACCGGGACCAAATTCGGCACAGTTAATGTTTAGTACCCGAGAAACTTAACGCAGCAAAAACGAAATTTGGGGCTGGATTAGTTTTTTTTATTAATTTTTTAATGATTTTTGTGCCCCTAAGCGCACCTCTTAAATGTGGATACAGCCCCTTCATCACAACCAGTCAAATTCGATACGCGGAGGAAAAGCGGGTTTTTCTTAGGGGTGATCTGGGGGTGATTTGAGAGTTGGTCTGGGGGTGACGAGGGGAGGGGGAGGGCGAAGTGTTTATTTTATTTTTCTTACGTGTAGTGGAGTCGTTGGTCTAAAAAGGTTGAGACCCGCTGCATTAGACAATTTTAGACAATGGCGTTCAAACTAATAGAACTTAATAAAATTTGGAAAAAAAGGAGGAAAAAATAAATTAAATTAAGTTTGCCCAATGGCCTGATTTTGGAAGGTTCATCTAAATATATTAATTGTTTAAGGATCATAAAATGGGAAGAAGTTTAAGAGCTCTACAGGTTTTTTCCCCTAAGTTCGCGAAACAGAGTTAACATACGATACGTATTTGAATTGCTTATTCCGTGAAATCATATAAGATAAATCTTTTAAGAGTTTTGGGGGTTTTAAGCAGTGGGAGGAAAAGATCTTTAAACAGAGAAACATAACAACACATAACTTTCATTCCAAGCTATTAGTCCATTAGTTTTATTAAGGCATAAGAAAATTAATGAAATTATTTTTAAAGAATGATTGCCCGGGTAGATATATAGATATAACATTTTTCATACATTCCATCAAAAAATACTGGGTAGCACCTCCCGCTGTTTATTTTCATCTCGCCAGACAGAATGCGCTTCGCGCGTTTCTACTGAAATGATATACAAACAATAAAAAAGAAAGAAACTTTGAGCCTAGGCTTCATGCGGAATCCCGCTTTACTTTGATTAATTAATATCGCCGCCATCCACACCCGAAGGTTATACGGCCCTTCAATAATAAAACTAATCATGACGACGGCAATCCAGCCCAACCGGGTCCCGAAATTTTTCTTTTTGCAATTCGTTTACCTGTCTTTTTTTTTTTAAATCTCAGGGGCTATCCACCTTCCCCTTGTTATATGCGTTATTTTACTTTGATTAAATAAAGGGAATAACGCATCTTGCACTTTACCTCTTGGGTGATGTGGAAAAGGCTGCGTTTTTCAGGGAAAAATTAAAAATAAAGGCAAATGTAAATTATAAAACTTATTTGTTATTAAACACTGAATCAAACAAATCTAATTAAATCTAATTAAACAGTATCAAACAAATATAATTAAACAGTAATTTTATTCCAATCCAAACGTGCGAATCACGCTAATCTGTGTTATTAATTCTCAATAAAGTCAGACGTATAATCAGAAGAAGGTCCTCAGCCTCAAAGTTTCTTTCTTTCTTATTGTTTGTATATCATTTCAGTAGAAACTCGCTAAGCTCATTCCGTCTGGTCAGATGAACATGAAGAGCGGAGGGTGCAGCCCAATATTTTTTTTGATGGAATGCATGAAAAATTTTATATCTATGTATCTACCCGGGCAACGCCGGGCAACAATGCTACTATATATATATATATATATATATATATATATATATATATATATATATATATATGTATACACACTGAAGTGCCACTGAATTAGGGATACCTACCTAGTAACGAGTTGGGCCTCCTTTGGTCTTCATAACGGCTGCCACACGACGAGGCATAGATTCAACAAATTTCTGGAAACGTTCCACGGGAATGGCTTGCCAAAGATTGGCTAAAGTTGTCCATAATTCAGTAAGGTTCTTTTTTGCTGTGTGATAGCCTTTCACGCCTTGTTCCAAAACATCCCAAAGATGCTCAATAGGATTTAAGTCTGTGCTTCTAGGTAGCCAATTCATGACAGAGAAGTCAGAGGAATGCTCATCCAACCAGCCAGTAGCCAACCGGGACTTGTGAGAGGTACAGTTGTCTTGCTGGAAAACTCCATTACCGTGCGGATAACAGAACAGCATAAACGGATGGAGGTGATCACCCAGCAACTCTACGTACCGAATTACTTTGAGGGAGGTTGGTACACGCACCAAAGATCCCAAACTCTGCCACGAAAAAACACCCCAGTCCATGATTGAGCCACCATGCCCTTGTACAGTTCCAGCTAGGCATGCAGGATCCATGGCTTCATGAGCCTTACGCCATATTATCAGCCTCCCGTCGGCGTTAAGTAGTCGGAATCGAGACTCATCACTCCATGCTACTCGTTTCCAGTCCTCTACACTCCAGTCTCTGTGCTCTCTTGCCCAGGCAAGACGTGCACCCCGATGGCGAGTATAGAGCAATGGTACTCTTGTAGGTCGACGGCTCCCGAAACCCATACGGTGAAGCGAGCGTTGCACAGTCCGTTTACTGACCGTACGACCGGCACCGTCATTAAACTGGGTGGTAATTTGAACTAATGTTTGGCTTCGCTGGCTACGTACAATACGCCTGAGCCGTCTCTCACCACGCACTGTCAAGGCTAATTGTCCTTTGCAGTTTGCCCGATCGCTAGTTTTTTTTTCCACCATCCATGTATTCTTGGTATACTCTTGACACTGTCGACCTTGAAAATCCTAACTGTCCGACGATTTCGGAAATTGAATGGCCCATGCGTCGCACACCTACGATTTGTCCGCGATCGAAGGCGTCTAAATCAGGCAGTTTACCCATACTGGCAATTCCAACAACTAATTCAGAAGAACCACAGTACGCGCTATATATGCAGTTACCACAGCGCCCTCACTTGCGCATACATGATGCGCAGCGCTACACAATTTGCATAGGCTTTGCTATCCCTAATTCAGTGGCACTTCAGTGTATATATATATATATATATATATATATATATATATATATATATATATATATATATATATATTATAGTTAACTTTTATCTCCAGCCTCCGAAAACGTATTAAAAATGACACCTGGAGCAATACCCTATAAGGCCTTGGCAATGACCCACGTGAAATTGCTGTGTAGTCCAGTCAAACTAAAAAAATTGACCCATAAACCTGGACAAAATTACTTCACAAGCGATCTAAGTGGAATTCGACTCAACAAATGTTGCTGTTTAACTTATTAAAAATCGGACAAAATCACACCTTGGGAAAGTACCAAAAAATCAAATTAAAAATTTCGTCTGTTTTTCGAACTTTGGATTACTTAATTTGAAAATATTTTGGAATATTTAGGGTAATGAAAGCACAGCCATGAAATGTCTTTGTACATATTCAAACAACATAGAAATTATATTATATTTAAACAACAGATTTTATTTAAACAACATTGAAATAATTTTAAGTTTGGTGATAATTATAAATAAGTTTTTTTATAGCTAGTAGACAAAAACTAGACATCTGAATCACTGTCATTATTTTTAATTACAACGTTGTTGTCACATCCATTGATCTGGTACTCCCCACTAAAGGCTGACCAAGGCAGCCCGTTCTGTTTGCCTCTACATAGCATTGTTGCGCATTGCGTCTTACAAGAATAAGGGATCATTTTCAGTAACCACTCTGTCGTTGGTGGCATATCAGATATTGTAGGGTAGTTTTCCTTAGCAAACCAACCCCATTCAATAGCAGTTAAAAGCGTTTCTTTTGATTTCCAAACACTTATCTGGTAGTATGTATGAAAGCTATGGTACTATGTTGCTGATTCTGTAGGTGGCCTACGTGCAGGTGCGGTGAAGGATTTAGCTGCTGCAACTTTTTCCACTAACATTCGATGACGAAGTGTTTGTAGACAATCTCCTATCTTGCCGCTATATAGTAGTAACATAGCCTTATGTCCTGCAGATTCAGTGTCAAATTGTTGACTTCCATCTGAGGAAAATACGTTTGTAGCCACTTGAAGTTGTTTATAATTCATTAGTTTTTCCGGTCCTGTGGCTTTTCTAATCCGAACGATTCTGGACACTAGTAACTACCAGTAGTAATATCACAACCAGTAAAAGCATGTATAGAGTTTCTTTGCTCACTTCTACCCAGACTTGGTTGTATATAATTTGAAGTGGCACTCTATTTGAATTTGAAGCAAACACAGTTTATACATGAAACAATGTTTATTGAATTCGTTGCACATATAATTGGCTTTTACAGCAATAAGCATGCGTACTACTTGTACGGAATGTATAAACACAGCTTTCAAGAACAATATATTTTTATACTCACGAACAGTAAGTCAAACCAGCAGTACTGCCATGTAAACGTCTGGCCCGCTAAGCAATAGCGCAGGATAACACCTTTTCAACCTTAACAACCTTCCCCTTTTTCATTAATGACGCTGCATGGTATTTATACTAAGCGCGTATGCCGAAATTAGCATATCTAAAGCAGCTTCTTTAATTCACTCAAAAGTTCGATTCTTGTGAATCGAATCTTGTGTATACCTTACACTGGCCTCCCTCGAAAAAAAAAATTAGGTAACTGAGGTCTGAACGGCTTCAGTTAACTAATTGAAAACGCGTGCTGGTCTGACTTTTTACATAATGGGTGGCAAAGCCAAAAAACCTTCCACACGTTGTGTGGTGGAAAAACGCCACTACCATTTTACAAAACTAACCCCGAAGGGTCCAGGTGACACCATCAAACAGTGGATTTGCAGAGTTGCGGATACTGGGATGGCCAACTGCGCCCTAAAAAACTTATTTTAGTTAAAATTGTCAACACAATTGCACAGCATGACATTTCTTGACTGTATCTGCTCTCCCCCAATTTATAATGCACATGTGTCATGATTTGTGAAGTTAGTACATTAGTGGTTAATTGGTATATTGTGCAGTATGTATTTTTTTCCTAGTCACTACATGTCCCCTTCAAAAATTTATGAAACAACAGTATGCCGTTTTTTTTTTCAGTGGCTAACCCCTTCCCCTCAAAATGTTTACACAGTATATACAATGGGCAACTTCAAACCAATTTGGTTCGGTTTTATTAAAGGGTGGGAGTTAGAATAAGAAAGTTGATACAAGACTTGTTCCTCATGAATGCAGCAACTTCCTTGCACCAGTCTGTCCAGTCCGTGGAACCTCTCTTGATGGTCGCAGTCCTAGTAAAGGGGTTCGTTGACCGTGTGGGCATCCTTCGTGCAGCAGGTCGTAGGTCCTGAGGCGCTGGTCCGGCTTGACGATGGACAGAAGGTCTCTTGGGAGGAGGCCAACCTTGCTGGGCGGCTGATATCTTGCGTTTCCTGTACTTATGCAAAGGAGCTTTAAAATTGTCATTCTTCCATTTGATAACCTTGTGTACCTTATCAGCGACGCATTCCTCCTTTGATGGAGTTTTTGTGGTGCACACTTTACCTTTCTTCGTACTTTTGCTTGTATCGGTATTAAATTTTAATGCAGATTCTATTTTTTCAACAACCTGACTCTGCTTTTCGTATTTGTGCTTATACGACTTCTTGTTTACCGCCTTAATTACTACAGTATTAGCAGTTTTAATGCTGGAACCTGAAGGCGCTTTTTCACGTTTTTTATCCCCCTTAACTTTAGTTTTATCCTCTTTTGACGAAAAAGTCTCTTTGAAACTTGCGATATCAGAATCGTTATCATTTAAATTCTTTAACACTGCTTCAGTTTTAGGAAGATTAAGCTTTTCGTACTGGTGCGTTTTAATGCAACCTGCGTCTATAACTTCCGAAGCATCAGCTAAACTACTTACAGTATAACTCTGTGTCAACTTTTCATCCTGACTCTCAGTATGGTTTTCATGTACTTTATTTAAAACCATATTATCAACCTGGCCTACACAATCCTCATTCGGCTGGGAACTTGAAATAATATCATCATTACCTAGCGAGTTCCTACTATCGTTTAAAGAATTTTTATTGTCGTCAACTAATAAATATTCACTAACTTCCGTAACGCATACTTCGTCATCTACTAAATTTACTTCATTAACAGATGTGTGAATATCATCTAAAATATCAGGTATAGCATCAATAATATCAGGTACAGCATTAATAATATCAGGTATAGCATTAATAGAAGTGTCCGATGATTTATTTTCTAAACCACTAGCATTAGTATCGGCCCTATTTTCAGAAATTTGTACTGGAATTACCGCATTATTCCAGCTAGACTCACTTTCTTTATAAGCCACAAAAATACCCTGACTTTCACTATTCTCAAAATAATGATTACTGCTCGGACAAAATAATACATTTGACCAAACAGTTTCAACAGGTTGAACCATATCATGTGAATCAACTTGCCAGTGCAAGTAAGGTGCTTGCATATTATTTTCTTTATGTGCACTAATTTCATTATAACGCCGTGCGCTTCTATTATTTTGCCTGCCGTACTGCTTACGCTGCTGGTTTGAAACTCGCGAAAAATTTTGGCGCGGCTGTATAAAACTTCTCGTACCTCAATGACGGTACGGGGTAGCGAAGAAATGCCTATTGTCATGTTTAGCTAAAGCTTGAAGGAGGGTAACCTTGCTTGTAATTGTTTGATTATCTAAAAAATCTTGAACACTTGGCTTCAAACGTTGGATAACTATTTTTAAGATTATCGCTTCCGTTACCCCTTCTAAATATTCCTCACACTTGGAAATCTTTTCTGTAGCAAAATCTAACGCAGACTGACCTTCACTTTGCCTTAGCGAATAAATTTCCGCTTCAATTTCACTTTGATTAAAGGTCTTTGGAAAAACGCTAAGAAACTGTTGCTTGAATGACAAATAGTCAAAAATCAGATTACTGCTTTGCATGCATGTGTACCACTGAAATGCACTACCTCTTAAAGCGGCTAGAGCAATTTTAAGTTTATCCCCCTCTGGGGTGCATTGTTGCTGAAAGTAATGCTCAATTTTCTTTAGGAATTGGCTTGAGGGGCCGCCATTGAATGTGGCTTCGAATGGCGCAATTTGCTGAACTATAATTACCCGAGGAAAATTTCCAGCAGGGTTTTGTTCTACAACACTCATTTTTTAAATAGTATATAAGTACTTGCAACAATTTTATCAATATAAGTTCACAGTACACAGTTTTTAATTTCAATTATGTTGTTCGTTACAAATGTAACGCTAACAACCAGGGTATATATATTTTCCGGGCGCCAGTATAGAGTTTCTTTGCTCACTTCTACCCAGACTTGGGTGTATATAATTTGCAGTGGCACTCTATTTGAATTTGAAGCAAACACAGTTTATACATGAAACAATGTTTATTGAATTCGTTGCACATATAATTGGCTTTTACAGCAATAAGCATGCGTACTACTTGTACGGAATGTATAAACACAGCTTTCAAGAACAATATATTTTTATACTCACGAACAGTAAGTCAAACCAGCAGTACTGCCATGTAAACGTCTGGCCCGCTAAGCACTAGCGCAGGATAACACCTTTTCAACCTTAACAACCTTCCCCTTTTTCATTAATGACGCTGCATGGTATTTATACTAAGCGCGTATGCCGAAATTAGCATATCTAAAGCAGCTTCTTTAATTCACTCAAAAGTTCGATTCTTGTGAATCGAATCTTGTGTATACCTTACACATGTCAAACAAAATGTTTTTGCAAATATCATTATCCACCAAAGCAATACTTCCAAGAATATCGTACATGGGATTTGTAGATAATCCTCTTTTGATGTCACTCCGGAAGTACAGTTTAAAACCTTTGTTTTTAGCATGGTATAACAAAATAATCAACAAGTCTGTATCTTCGCCAACAGTGGCGGTCATTATTTTAGACGGGATGATGATACTGCAGAATAAATAATATCAAAATCTGCATCTCCATCAACATGTTGAACAGTGCACCTTATTTTTTTCAAGACTTCTGATATGAGCGTAATAAAACTTTGCTTATTTGTATCGTTTGCCAAAAAGTTTTCTTTCTCTCCCCAACAAACTTTTTACCACGAAGGAATTTTACAGTCTTGCTAATTTTGGAGGCTAATTTGACTTCTGCGAGTCATGTCCTTAGTGAAAGGAGCACTTTCGTTACCATCGAAGACAACAGTAGCTCTGCTATAATTACGAAATGTGAACTCTGCGTACGAATTTGTTATGTGTCGCAGTTGGGACTACATGGTTCTCACCGATAAAACAGATGCAAATAGGTACAAAGTAATGTGCAAAGAATATATTCAGAAACGGACAGTAAGTGATGAATAGGTGGATTTAACGAACTGATTAGGCAAAAATGGAGACGAGGGATGTGAAGTTGAAATGAAATACGGACAGTGAATGGTGACAAACTGGATTTAATGATCGGATCAGGCGAAAATTGGAGACGAAGGTATGCAAAGTTGAAATGAAAAGAGTAGATAAGGTATTTATGAGAGTGACTTCGTTAGGAGAACAGCAGGAGATCGAAGAGGAGCGTGAGAGTTTGGAAACCCCAGAAGAGAGGGCGTCAGAAACAGGGACGGTAGACCCCTTCAATTTATATTGGGAGAAGAAAAATTATAAAATATATGTGCAGCCAATAATAAAGGTCCAAGTTTGCCCATTGGTTATGAGGTGGCCACCAATGGAAGCCCACATTGAAGTCCATAGTGAAGCCCATAAGTTCAGAGATAGAAAGGGGAGAGCAGACTAGGCTTAGAAGTCGAAAAGATGTAGGCAGAATCAGGAGCTGAAGAGGCCGCAGTTGATTTAGCATTGCGGGGATGTAAGCCCAAGAGTTATTAGGGAAAAGTTTAGAGATGCAGTGTTAATTACTGACTGAGCCTGACGTAGAGACACACGTGAGATGAGCCAGAGACATGCAGTAGTTGATTTATCCTGGAAGATATGTAAGCCCCAGAGTTAGTAAGGGAGAAATTTAGTGATGCAGAGTCACGTACAAACTGAACCTGGCTTAGAGAGGCAGTTCTACTGATACACGTAGTCTATCTAAGAGATGTATATTGAGCTCGAAAGAAGCAGGTAGCTTTGACGATCGGCCCTAATGATAGTAGACTGAAGTAGAGATAGCACTGGTGATCGATGCGGATAGAAAGAGGTAGAGCCGCAAGATAGAGGCGGAGTGTGAAGAAAGATGAATAGCTGGGCAAGCAGAAATAGCCAACAGAGACGTATTAGAGAGCAGCCTGAATGACTATGGAGAAGCAGACGCAAGCACCCATTCCCAATGCGTGAAATACCCGTCCGATGAAGTGCCAATCACCCGGAAAGATTCCCCCACCGATCCCGAGCCAGGCACGCACGTTTGCCGCCTCAGGAGAGGCCAGGCCGCGGATATCAACCACCTAACCCTAAGAAGGAATTCGCCGTCCAGTTTACCGTGAAGTTTTGCCTGAGCTCTACCGAAACCCTTCGTCGGGCGTGTGCCGCCAACGAAGGGAGCATCGCCCGGTAACGAGTTTGACCAATAGGAGCGTGGTTTGACCCAACCAGCCCAGCTTTGTCATCAAAGGAGAACCCATTGTATAGTAAGGAGAGCAACTCTCCAGGTGTTATGAGAGAAAAGTTGCTACAGGTATGGGATTTTTATGTACCTTGTAATTCCATGTCATTTGCTCACTGGATAATGCTAAATTAGATTATCGCTCAGAATAATGATACGGGAAATTATAATTAATATTAACATATATTGCCATAGATATATATCACTTAGAATTGTTGAGAAGTGAATTAGTAGATTTAGTATTATTAAGCACCTGATATCTCATGAAGTGTATAAGTGTATGTATTTTGGTATTATGTTTAATAAATTGATTTGTGTATGTACATATGAGTAATCACTCTTAGTCATATAAAGAAAGTACTAACCACCACAAATAACCACTATGGTTACACTATGTTCAGGTATGTATCACCAGGCCTCCAAGGCATATGGTGAAGTAGGGATCCTCCATCTAAAACGTACTGGACATTAGCTTGAGTTTCTGGAACATATGTGTGCACAAGTTACCACCCTTTTTCACTATTGCATGGGTTAACTGAGAGTTGTCAGCTTTCCTTAACAGAGTTGATGATGGAGAATATCTATAATATAATGTGACCTGAAGTTGTGATGCATTTGAACAGGTACATACAGCTATCGGCAGTGGGTATATTAAAGCTCTTGGGCATATAGCTTGCATAATACTCTGGCCAATTGCACCAACTTTAGTCGAAACATCTTGCCCCACTAACAGTTTTGCACTGAACAACCTTAAGCTGCCAGGGAGGTAATACATAGTTTTTTCGGTACTGAAATCATCTGTTGATGCATATGTAACTTTCTTTGCCCGTTCATAACCTTTCACAATACTCTTGACTAGTCTCGCAGCTGCATCTATTATGTGTATCTTTTGTAATTCAGGATCACAATCTTTTGAATTTGCATTGTAGTATTTAAGCATTTGATCTCTAGTCTCTTTTAATGTTACAATGTAAGCTTCACCAGGCACTTTCATCAAATATTATAACAATTTCACCATAATGTTCTTCAAGCTTTCTTTTCGTGTGTCTTCGATCATATGCTTTGCAACCGCTTTCTTTCAGATACTCTTCTATTTTTGAAATAAGATCCACAACAAGTAATTGTTCCTCGTCGTTAGATAAAAGGTAAGTACATGTCTTTAGGAAAGCTTCTTGTTCTTTGAATTGAATGGACGCCCTTGTTTCTGCCTCTTTGAGGACTGTTCGATACGTGCATATTCTTGAGGAATATTATTCCCACTACGAAAGTTTGCACAGCATGTGCGGTGGTAGACGCAATCGGCAGCATGCAGATCTGAAAGAAAAGATTCAATGAGTTATTTTACCACATATAATCATTTATCGCAGCGTTTCTCACAGCATTTTTTGATGGTTTCAGCAAATTCATATGTTCGTACTTTTCCTTGATCTGATTTCATTTTGTATTCTGCAGAAAAATCCGCAATATTTCCATAAAACAAGAAGTCAGTTGGGGGGAAAAATGGTCTTTGAGCTAAACGGACATTTCTCTTTCGAATGCATGTATTGCTTGTCGATTGTTGTTTATTCCATAATATTTCTTATTAGTGCTTTTCTGATTAGTGTGCATTTCCATAATATTTCTTATATGCTTTTCTTATTAGTGTGCATTTTTCGGCATAACACATGCACTCTGTTTCCAGCACTAACGATGACATCGCTTCTGCGGAGTTTATGCCATCAGCCCCCATCTACATAAGAGTGATTGCCTCTTGACCATCTTCGACAATTTTATTGCAAATACCACAATGTTGTCCAGCATCAACCATTTTAGTAAACTTTACCTGAAACTAGAAAATGTTTTTAAAGTCGATGGCGAGTTACTCTCTTATAAGCTGCTGTCGGGGCTGGCGCGGTCATTCGAGCGTCGGTGAAGTGTTGGGTCTCGTCGGTAGTAGCGGCTGTCTAACATCAGTAATTGAAGCTGGCCCATATCAATAGTAGTGGCTGGCTCATATAAGTATTCGTGGCTCGCTCACATCACACTCCGCTGTTGGAGGTATACCGTTTCCTCCATATGCTTCCTCAATTTTACTTAATTGGCGGTTTCTACGTTTAGTTTTCCACTCTATTTCCTGTCTTTGCCAGTGTTAGCTATTTCCACGTTTTCTTTAATTATCGCCTTCAGGTTTCATTTACTTTTTTCATCTCTCTCCTGTCCTCTCCTTTGCGGTTTCCGGTCTTCTAACTCTCCGGGGAACCTGTTCCCACGTTGCTTGTCACAAAAAGCATTATCCATGGTATTTCCCCCTACATTCTTTAATTAAAATCTTAATTTTGAAATATCGCCCAAATTACCCCGCGATACATTAAAATTACACATTAGAAGACATTTAATCTTATACTAACAAATACGATAATTTAGAAAAATGGCCGCCATTTTGAATTTGATTTTTAGGTGCGACAGCAAAATAGCCATTTACAACTTTAGCCATTTTACAACTTTTGCTTTCCAGAAACAATTAGCGCCCTCTGTTAAACTGTTTTGACACAGAAAAAAAACTAAAATATATGCGGTAACACATCTGTGAATTTCCAGTTCCTACCTTGTATACTTTTTATTTTATAATTTTTTAAAATGCGTCAAGGTTTTTTGAGACACTCTGTACTATTTATCAATTTACACATTATTTTATGAAACATATATCTGTCAGTTATAAAAGGAGATTAATAGAGGATAGTATATTATTGTAAATTTTCGGAACCTTATCCTATTTTCTGTATTAGTTCTATGCGAATTCACATAAAATATTATTTTTGATGAATAAAACGACCGTGTTGGAAGCTGCTTAGCCGTAACTATTCAAAGTGAATTCAACACATAAAAATATTTTCGTTGTTTAAAATAAAATATTTTAGCTACTTCTGACTCATTGTACCGGGTGTTTCAAAACTCGCGCACGTCAAACTTTGTGGTTGAGTTTTAAAGACAGATCAATTATGTTAACAAACAGAATAAAGTAGAAACAAATGTTGAACGATTATCGTTATTGTCAGGTGTCAGACATGGTCAAATCACAGTAAATGTTCAAAATGATGTCCACACATGATGTGACACACAATCGAACTCTTTTTACCAGATTAGTCCACACTTTACGAAGTGTGTGAGAAGTAATGTCCGATATTGCATGAAGGATGTTACTCTTAAGTGCATCAAGCGTATGGGAATTATTGCTGTAGGCGACTTTTTTCAGATATCCCCAAAGAAAAAAATCCGGAATTGACATGTCCGGTGAACGTGGTGGCCAAAGTCCTTTGGAAATGACACGATCATAGAAAAATTCAGTTAAAACTTCCATACTGTCCTGTGATGTGTGACACGTTGCACCGTCTTGCTGCAACCAACAAGGATTTTAAGTTTAAGGATTACCATGTGAATGTGCGCGAGTTTTGAAACACCCGGTGTCTATCGCTTTTCTATATTGTTCATTCTACCTATTCTTTTTTTAACCTTTCTCTTGAACAATTGTTATTTATCACCAATTTTGTAAACATTAAAAGGAAAAAATAAAAATTTTCAGCAGCAAAAAAAAAGTCAGTTCAAGATAAACATAAATTGTTTACAAATATATATCTTGTCAAAACTTTATCAATCTTTAAACTTAGAATTCCATAGGTTCTATCTTAATATAGACAGCATGCCCTTCATTTTCTCTTAATAGACATTTTTGTATTCCGTTCTTTGTTCGATTGATGTATGTGCTATTGCAAAGTATTGATATTTAAATAGGGGAGTTCTCCTATTAAATATCCCCTTTTCAATCATAAATAATGCAGCCTCATTCTATATCATCTATTATATTTTTTCCAAAAAAAAATTCAGTATCTCTACTCATAAAAGGGAGTAAAGTATAATTTATGTAGATAAAAACACTTCTTAAACATTTATGTTCTTTTATAGACATATTTTTGAAAGCATTTTTTTTCTTTTCATTACAATAAAATTTCGTGGTATATGATGTCATAAATGCACAACAGTTTAAAACAATTTAATTGTTCTATAGATTTTTATTAACGAAAAGGATTAATTACTTCAGGTTTCAAGATAGAAAAGAAGGATGATAAACGTGTTAAAAAATTAATATATAATGTTAGGAAATCACAAATATTTTCTGTTAAATTATTTATGGAAATAATGTAAAATTATACGGTCACATAGTTTCAAATGAATTATTGGTGTTTGATTTAAAATTTAGGACTTTGGGGTATTTTATAAATAATTTTTTGGGCTTCTTATCAATTCACTCTCATAATGAAACATTTCCAAGACATTTAAAATTTGGAATGAACTGTAAAGCCTCGAAAAGATATTTTTTGCTGAAATATACAAAACATCCAGAGACAAATATGCGGTATTAACAAATCTATAATTTCACAATTGTTTTATAATTTTGTTTTATATAATTTTATGATCATTTGTAAATATTTATTTTATATCATTTTATATAATTTTATATAAATTATAATTTTATATAATTTCATCAGAAATTTATTGAATAAAATATCACCTGTACTATGAAAGCCTAATTGTGATGAATTTATATAGGTTATATTACTTCAAACATCCGGAAAAAAATTGTTCAGTATTAACAATTAAAATTTATAATTTAATGATTGTATCTGTAACTTAGATTTATAGAATTTCATGACTGTTTATATTATTTCCGTTTATATTATTATTTTATATTACATTATGTTATTTATAATTTTATAAAATTTCTTAAGAAATTGTTATTTACGTGTTTACGGGAATAGTAATTTACGTGTACCATGAAAGTATACTAATGATGAATTTATACAGGTATTATTTTATAAATTATCCAGAAAGAAATATTCAGTATTAATAATTCTGATCTATAATGTCATGATTGTTTCTGAAATTTCATTTTACATAATTTCATGATTGTATCTAAAATTTTATTTCATATTTTTTCATATAGTTTTATGTATTGTACAATTTTATTAATTTCATCTTCTTATATAAGTTTATTAGGAATTCATTGAACATTATTTTATGCGTTTATGAGAGTATATGAATGATGTCTTTTTTATATGTTTTTATTCTAATAATTATTGAAATATATTTTCTAAATTTACCTCCTTTAACCGAATAATTTACAAAAACAATAATACCTGCTGAAAAAGCTCATCGAAATTTAATTTAGTAGTACCTCTTTAGTGTATCTAGTATTTTCACCTCAGTGGTTGTTTATGAACTTCATTATACCATCATATTATGAAATGGATATTTTTCAAAGAATTGTTATTAATTAATATAATTATACATGAGATGAAAATATCTACATGTTTCAGTGACTGCATATCAAATGTCGCTGAAAACCACTGTCAATTCTTATGTTATTTTTAAGGTATTATAATTTCTAACAGATTTATGCAGCCTTTTATTTAATACATTTTATGTCTGCATGTGTGTAATTATTATTCATCAATGATTAGGCAAATTAAATATTTCAGAAAAAATTACTAATTTTAAAAGTGTAATTCGACAGTTTTGTGAAATGTCAATGTGATGAAGCGCTTTCGATTTTAAAGAAAAATTAAATTTTTTAGAGAGATAAAGTGATCGAAGGCTATTTTCATCACATTTTGGTTAGAAAGTTAGGAAGCAGACTTTGATTAGAGGACGGAACAGTCGTCTTTGTGCCTTAGCCAATTTAAAAGCGGCGGTGCGCGGTGGGGGTAGGTTGATTGTGGGCGCAGATAAGGAGATGGCACCAGAGTTTGACGTTAAAGTAAAATACCCTATTGTAAACAAATTTATTGGGTCTGTTTGGGAGGTAGACCGCAAAACACGTGGACTGGACTTTGGGTGGTCTGTTTTGTGACGCAAGGAAGACGTGTATGGGTTATGGGATTATCCAATCAAAGAAATGAAAATTGATGCTAAGTGGTGGATTTTTGAAAGTTTTCCTGAATGGTTTAGGAGTCATGAGAAGGTGTGGAGTTTGTTGTGAAAAAATAAAATAAATAGAAGACTTTTTCGGGGATTCACTTCGGCATGCAGGCCCGGGTTCCCTTTTCCCGGTGCTTAGCATCGCAGGTGATGAAGTGTGGTTATATTAACTATCGAGAAAAATTTGATCTTGCCTGGGGAGTTTCCCAAAGAAAGATGTCGTTTAGCGGAGCAGAAATTCGGTTGATGCGTGCCGAGATGAGAATCTCCTGATCCTGAGACTAAAATTTGTTTTTCCTGATGACAAAAATATGGTTGCTGCCTTCACCGATAAATAATTTGAAATAGAGGTGGAGAGAATGGCGATTTCCCGTTGGTGTTCCGATTGAGTAGTCCGGAGATGAAAGGAGCGGAAGAAGCAGACGATAGATGCCTACAACCGTATAGAGATTTTGAGTGCATGCTACCCGAGAAAGAAAGGAGATCCCAAGCCCGATGCTGAGATCATCACCCGTGTTCCAGTGCGGTTAGCATCCAATCGAGTGAGTGTCAAATCATTTTTGTCTTGTTCATACCCAACCTCGAAAATTTGAATGATTTGGTGCGGGATCAATGTTTGTTTTTTAAAATATAGATTTTGAGAGAGAGTAGTTCTTTGCCTTAGGTAAAAATAAATAAATTTATGCTCCCTGAATCCAAAAGGTGTAGGTTTAATTAAATACATGTCATTCGATATGAATTGAGGAGAAATGCTAAAAGATTAGTAAAATGTGTAAACTGTGTAATAAGATTTGGTGATTCGGTTTTTGAGTTAAATTGTAAATAGATAATGTTGTAAATAAATTAATCTTATTTTGTTACTTTGGAGTCAGTCATCTCTGTTTTTGTAGTTGATCTAAAGGAAGGTTTAGAAGCAAAGTTTGTTTGACCTGTTCGTTTGCCAAATTGTCTTGAGCTTTGGGTTGTATTCAACCAAATAAATCTTAAAAACACAACGCACCCAAATAATTTCTAAAAATAAAATAATTTATACTAACCAAAATAATTTACGAATCACGCCCAAAATAAATATTTAAGACAGGCAACACGACAGTCAATGAAAGAAATTATATTAAAGTTTACCTTACACCTAAACCTCGTTTTGCTTCCATATCTATGAAAACATTAAAAATAAATCAATCTAAAAAAGAGTATAGTACTTTCGTATTTGTAAATAATTTACTCAAATAAACATTTACACGCGAAACAACAATACGTGATTATATGGAGCATTTTTATACATGATTTTATTGAAAAAAATAAACGTTGAATTTCTCAAAAAGCATTTTCATATAATTTTCTAAGTATAACTGTATTCCGGAAAATGTATAAATTTGAAGTACACTTCACATGATTTAAAAGTAATAGGAAAGTCAGCCTTAAGCATTTTCAGCTAAAAATAAGACAATTTAAATACAAATAATACTATTGATTATTATCAAAATAAATGTTGAAGCTTTATATCTCTAGGCGAAAGTCATAAAATTGAGGAAGTAATCAGTATTCCACCTGCAAATATTTTGTTCAATTGATTCTAATATTCTTGGAAGTTAGAAACAAAAAAAATTATACGTTTTCAAGAGGAAATTTTATTTTCCTTTCTATTCACTTAAAAAGGCTCGTTCGTAATTCTCCACTTGATATCTTTTCAAATTTTAAAACGTAAATTTATCGCACAATGAAAGTATTAGATATCTCTCACTGCTTAATAACTATAGACAACTAAACTACCCAAAGTAGTTCTAATAATGCTAATTCACTTCGGAATAAAAATAGTTTTGAATGAAACAATGTTGTAAAAAGTAGATAGTTTAAATATTTAATTTTATATATATATCCATTTAATTGTTTTCGCATGATATTTTTCAACTAATCTGAAAGAGATTATTCAAATCACTATTGCTAATGCATTTTCTATACCAATAACATTTAAACAAATAAATGATTTCTAAAAATAAACATATTCCCTGTTTGAATATACTTTTCAAAATTTATATGAACTATTTGTCAATGTTCATGTGTTATAATAAATTCTCTTAGAATGAAATTCTGTCTTTCTGGTGTTATAGTTCAGTTCTTAGTACTAATGCCATCCTACAGTAGGATAGGCAGCTAGTTGTCTAGACATCCTGCCAGCCGCTCTCGAAGACAAAAAGATAAAGATAACTATATTTGTGCTCGGAAGAGTTTCATGTGAATATTTTACACATCTAAAAAGACATGTTAGATCTCCCTTTATCTACTTAAAACAAACATATACACACATAGATACATACACATAAATATATATATATATATATATATATATATATATATATATATATATATATATATATATATATATATATATATATATATATGTATGTATATGTATATATATATATATATATATACATGTATATGTATATGCATATGTATATGTATAAGTATATATATATATATATATATATATATATATATATATATATATATATATATATATATATATATGTGTGTGTGTGTGTGTGTGGGTGGGTGTGTATGTATGTATATGCAGGTTTTTATCAAAATAATGGAAACACTAAGAAACTGCATGAAAACCTTTATTAATACGGCGAAGTATCACCTTTGGTATGTAATGCCACCTGATTCACGTTGGAATTTTATTATACATGTCGTGAATAGTGGTTAAGAATATATTATACAATTTTTCAGGGAAAAATAATGAAAGTTCCTGTAGAGATGCTGTGGTGGATATCGATACCTAGCTCTATCCGCATATACATATCACAGTGGTTGAATGATATATGGTCGGAGGGGGGATTGTACAGGGCAAGATAAGATATTTGACTTCTTTTTCATGCTCTTCAAACCAATACTTGATAGATTAATCTGTACGCATAGGGGATTATGATCCTGGAGTACGCCCTCTCCTGCAAGAAACAATGTTTCCACCATAGGATGGACTTATGAGCTAAAATTTCAACATAGTCCTTCCCATTTAATCTCCCTTTTATGGTTTCAATAGGGTATGATGAAAACCATGAGATGCCATCCCAAACCTTCATAAATTTATCTCCATGATTGACAGTTAAGATGAGACAGCCAGAATCTTACGCTTGTGTAGGTGTTCTCCAGATATACGTACATTCTGTTGCGCGGAACAATGTGAACAAAGGCTCGTCGGACCTAACGCCATTTTTCGACATATTTCTCGACCAGGATTTGCGCTCGTGGCACCAGTGTTGGCGATATTTTGTATTGGCATCTATTACGAGTGGTTTGGGAATAGCTACTTTTCCGTAAAACTTTCTTTGTGAAGTTCCTTTTTACCTCTGATTGTTGATATCGGAACTTTCAGAAGTAGATTTAGCTCTTCGGTCATTTTAGTTGCAGTTGTTTCCTTTCTTCATGTAACAATCCGTTTCAGTACTCCGTCCGTCTCTTTCACTTAGATCTCCATTTCATCCACAATTCTGTTTAGCAAAGGATGTTTTTCCGTGCACTCTGTAGGCTATCATGACTTTCGATACCATACCTCGAAAATCACCAATTACCCTGGAGGTTGCAGTAACAGATACTCCAATTTAAGCGCGCTCAAACAATTTTCTCTTTTCGAAAGGTCTGCAAGGTTTTACATTTTACGCTGTTCCCCCAAAAGCACGATGCCCTTAGCTTCATTACTGCTACATGACAGTAGAATAATACATACACTATATTTTATAAAAAAATACCGGTGGGAAGACTTGTTTTTTAATGAATACGAAGCACATTCATAAACACCACTAACATTAATAGGTGTTTCCATTATTTTGATAACCACCTGTATATATATACACACTTACATGTACACACTGCTCAAAAAAATTAGAGGGTCAAGCAAAGAAGTTAAGAAAACCGTGCGAGACGGCCACATATTGGTATAAAATGAATAGTACACGCTTATCAATGCGCAATACATAAAAAAAGACGTAAAAAATTTTGTAATTAATTCATAATTCTTTGAAAATATGGAAAAAACATCAAAAAAATTTAGGACAACAATTTGGTTACATGTAAACGATAAAAAAAGTATTGTTTAGAAATGATGCAAGATTTTTAATATGGCTTATGGTCTCCTCGAACACATAAGATTGCTGAGCACCTGTTTTCCACGGATGCGATGATGTTATCGATAAGACTTTGGGGAATACTGTTCCACTCCTCAAGAAGTGCAATCTCTAAGTTTCGGAGAGTAAAAGGAGGCCTTGGACTTGCAGCAATGCGTCGTCCGAGCATGTCCCAAGCATGCTCGATAGGATTCAGGTCAGGAGAGCACGCTGGCCATTCCATACGCTATATTGTTTCAGCTTCAAGCATGTTCTCCACAAGACGAGCTGTATGAGGTCTGCCATTATCATGCTGGAAAACAAAGGAATCTCCAATGGCAGCGTAAGGTATGACATGAGGTCTCAGTATCTTGTCTGCATACCTTCGGGCCGTCAAAGTACCATTCCGAATGATATACAGGTCCGTACGGACACCTACGCTGATTCTACCCCATACCTTAAAGCCATATCGTCTGTATTGTGACCTTTCACGAACGAATGTGGGGTTATTTCGAGTGCCCCTTTCCCTCCATACCAAAACACGTCGGGTGTCACACTCCAGACTGAATCGGGATTCGTCTGTAAACAGCACTTGGCTCCAATCATGTTGCTCCCAATCTCGATGTTCAGCAGCCCATCTTCTTCGGGCCGCACGGTGCCGTGAAGTCAGCGGAATGCAGACTATTGGCCTACGTGCATAGATATCTCCCTGATGAAGCCTATTACGTACTGTTTGGCTGGACACCCTTCGTCCTGTTTCCAAGAACAACTGTCTTTGCAGCTGAGTAGCATTGACTGTTCTGTTTCGACGAGCTGTTAACAGTATATACCGGGTCATCAGTTGCTGTAGGGGCGCGTGGCCGACCTTGCCCTGGTCGACGTCTAACATTCCCTGTTTCTTGGAATCGATTCCACAGCCATGCAACGACACTTCTGGCGACTCCATCAACGTCCGCGACTCTACGTTGTGTTTGCCCGGATTCAAGTCTGCCTATAATACGCCATGCCATGGATTCCGGTAAATCACGTTGTTGAGACATTTTCAAGTCACCTTTTCTCAAAAAGAATAACTGAGCAATCAAATTTCAATGTTAAGGCAGTGAAACAGACGTTTCTGCAACATCCCGATTTCCGCCCTTATGTTATTTTTCTGGTTTTTGGCTTCATGAACCTTGATTTGCATATAAAGTTTTCTTCTTCTGTTCCCTGCTGGGCTTTAAAATATGGATGATTTATTTTATGTTACTTATCGGTGTAAGTATTTGCGTAATTTCGTTAAAACCATGTGCTCCCCTAATTGTTTTGAGCAGTGTATATATATATATATATATATATATATATATATATATATATATATATATATATATATATATACAGGGTGATTTTTATTACACTGACACTACTCAGAGCTACCTGTAGCGCCGGAATTCCACCAGCCGGATTCTATCAGCTGGAATTCCACCAAAATTGATAGAGAGACTAAGGACGACATAGTAGAGAGTTTCAGTGAAAAAGGAAAATAAAATAGTTCCAAAAGTCCCCAATATGGGAAGATATGACGAATTAGTTATTCGGCGCACCCTAGAATGTCAATAAAAGGCAAGTAAAACATCAAAATGGAAATTCTTGACTTCGTAGTAGACAATAGGGCCAGCATTTTGGGCTATAATGATCGGTGGGGAATCTGTTGCTCCATCGCTTTACAGAAGAAAACATCATCAGTCGTTTTTTTTCCACTTGCATGTCTACCTCGCTCCCCGAACGTAACCCATGTGACATCTCTCTGTGGGGTTATTTAAAATCTAATGTGTACCTTGGTGGAGTCTCGAACTGTGCGGCCCTAAATGACAAGATATCTCGGACTATGATGAACATTCCCGGTGAAAAATTACTCTCAGCCGTTCAGAAAGTAGTGTTCAGGATGTAGTGTGACACCCACAAGGACCGTGGTCATATTTAAGGAGGAAGTAGATAATTTTCTGCATAAAGCGGTGTTCCAGTGAAATTTCTTCGTTATTCCTTTGTCTGCTTATTACAACTTTTTCTGTATTCATCCCGTATCTTTATAGCTCGAAATACTGGCGCTGCTGTCGACTACATAGTCGTAAATTTGCATTTTGATGTTTTACTTACGTTTAGTGCAAATTTTCCGGTGCGCCAACAACAACAGAGCCATATCTTCCCCTATCAGAGACTTTTGGAACTTTTTTTCCCGGAAACTCTTTCCCGTGTCGTTCTTAGTTCCTCTATGATTTTTTGCCGAATTCTGGGTGATAGATCGCGCTACAGATGGCTCTGAGTAGTTTCAGTTTAATAAAATTCACCCTGCATATATATATATATATATATATATATATATATATATGTATATATATATATATATATATATATATATATATATATATATATATATATATATATATATATATATATATATATATATATATATATATATGAGGTGGTGGAAAGCAAATTGGTGTAAGTCAAAAGAGTGTTGCGGCAAAAACTACCAAAAATTCCACTATAAATTGAACAAACTGTAAATGATAATAATTATTATAATATTGCAAATAATAATTGTTTGAAATTCCTCTATAAATTTAACATGGCGATTACATTTTTGCCCTCAAATAAAAAAATTTGAAAATGTGACTCACAGCACTTTGTCTTTCACCGTCTCATATATATATATATATATATATATATATATATATATATATATATATATATATATATATATATATATATATATATATATATATATATCTATACGTATATATATACATATATATATGTGGGTTGCAACATTTTAAATTAACCTAACCAGTCGTCTGATATAACAATCTAGCACCCCACATTTAATACGGGATTTAGGATGACTCATAAATAGTCTCTCCCGAACAGTAACAACAAATATTTATTTAAAGTTGACAAGACGATTCACTTATATAGTTAACATATAATCATTGAACCCTCAGGGCAAATGATAATATTGCCAAGCAGTCTACCAACTTGGACATCTTTAAGTTACTCAGACTTCCTCAACACGATTTACCAAGCACTCAACCAGCTTGGACTTCCTGAAGTCACTCAGACTTCCTCAACACGGGAGCTTATTCTCGCCTCCATTTCAGCACGTAGCTACCAGCTAGGCCCAGATCTCCGTGGTCTCTTCCCCCGTTCGCTCTTAGGAACTCCGTCCTTCAACCCTGGCGCACGAGAGCCTCTGCCCTGTGTCGCCTCCAAATCTTATCTCCCTCCGGTTCTTCTCAAACACTTTCTCCCCAGTTCACCTCTCGGAATTTTGGTAGCGCTGTCGTCGCATAGTGTACCCGGCGACATGTAGCTCATAGTCGGAGCCCTGGGATAATACAATCCCCATACACACACACACACACACACACACACACACATACATATATATATATATATATATATATATATATATATATATACCCCGGATGACCAGAATTAAAATACCACTACTCTGACCTCCCTGTGTAAAGACTTCAAATTCTGTACACATATTATTAAAGACATAGAGAAACGGATTACGAGAAAAAATAGGTCCTAAAAGCACCGACAGATAGCGCTGTACAACAGGATATATGTTGAAAAATCACATCTTAAACACATTTTATTAGAATGTACCAAACATTCACGAGACAAGGACCTTAACGACGGAATCGAAGAAATGCTGTCCAGTATGGTTCCCTTCTTGAAAATGTAAAATATGCAGTCTGTGGGCAGCTTGTTCAACAGTGGATCGTAACTGGTCAACTGAAATGCATCTCACACGCAGAGTGGTACCTTCTTTCAAGTCTGCGAAGGTTACCAGATGCCCTCGATAAACAAGAATTGTATATATAAGTGTACCCACAGACAAAAATCACACTGTTTAAGATCCGGAGAACGAGATGGCCAGGTTGACGGAAACGATTATTCTGTCATTATTGAAACATTGCCGAAGCAACTTCGGTACACAATGTGTGGAGGCACTTCATCTTGCATAAATGTAATTGAGGCAATACATTGCCCCTGTTGCAAATGGTGTACAACAAAAAAAATCGAGCCTCTTTCTGTAACTGTTGGCCACCACGGTGCATGTCACACGGCCATTACAAGCAGATGTTTTCGATAAAGAAATGTCCAAGAATGAATGTAGATTTTTATCCACACTAGGCTGTAACTTTCGGTAAGTGGGGTGGAATCTATTGAAAAATACGGGGTTTTTCTGTAACCTTCGTACCTTAAAGGGTGACATTTATGGTTGTTCACTGTTGCAGTGAGGTTGAAATGGGCCTCGTCGCTCCACAGAATATGCCATGACCATGATGCATCCTCTTCGAATGTAGCAAGAAATGTCATTGCAAAGGTCAGTCGCTTCTCCATGTCGATGGCCAGCAACTGTTATGATATATATATATATATATATATATATATATATATATATATATATATATATATATATATATATATATATATATATATATATATATATATATATATCCACTGTAATATTGTTTGTATCTACCATGGTAATCAGTTATTTTCCCTCTAGTTATCTGTTATTATTCCCTTCAATTGTTAGGTTTCATTTGAACTCCAATTTTCTGGGGCTTAATTAGACCAAGTTTTAAGTCCCCCGTCTGGTATTCTAAGGGCCTGCGATATAGAATCCATCAGCGTTTTTCGTTTTAAAATATATTTGACCAATTACAAACCTCCAAAGGATTAGCAACGAAATTTTTTAGGCCTGTGATTGGTTTAAAATATGTATGTGCGAGTAACGCTGACGCTGACGGATTCTATGTGAAAAGCTCCTAATTATCCTACCAATTTGAGGATGTGTAGTTTTCAACGACTTCAGTCTTTAAATAAACCATTGTAAGTTGCTCAAGGAAAAAATTACAGGCAACCCCAGTAAAACAGGGCAATCCTACAATACATTTTTTACCCTGACGGAGCTTGAAATTGGGAAATTGAGGCACGCGATGATAAATTAAGAGCAACAATTATTAAGTGGTTTTAAAACGAGATCCGAAGAAAAAGTCAGAGTGGTAGTGAAAGATATGATAAACAAATGAAAAAGAATGAAACTTGTCATTATAAAGAGAAGATTATTCAAGAACTTCATGAACTACTGATAGATTAAAAAGCAATTTTCGTGGGAATGTAATCTGAGATAGACCAAATAAACTCAGACGACGATAGCTCTGTTTGAAACACTGAATGTCAAAATTTTTGCTCAAAAAGAATACAGGAAGGAATATACTTAGTTAAATAGGGAGTTACCTTCCCTAAATGCTCTAGATCCTTCCACTGAAAGACTCTCAAAACTGGAGAGAGGTCTTCATTAATTATCTGCTCCAAACATCGAAATTAAACAAGATATCTTAGGCGAACGTAAACAAATGAAAATAACAAGTATTTTTGACGAAGTAAGCGTTGAAATAAAGATTCTGCAGAAGAAAGCTCAGAAAATGAGGATATTTTGCTAGAACACCTTCTCTTAATTGTGTTCAGGAGTGAAGACGAAAAAAATCTTATGTGAAGTGGATATGTAATTCCTTTGAACATTGTTTTAATGAGCATATTTCTCTTATCTATGAAAAGACAGCAGTATAGAAACAGTATAGTTTTGTTAATTTTCGGAATCCAAATCCCTCTTTCTGTACAAATTCTTTGTTTTCTATTACACGAAATCAAAATTAATTTTGATATTTCTGACTTTGGGGTAGCTGATTCTATCTCTCGCTTTCTGTTTTTAACTTTTCAACTTGTAACATGATTTTTATTTTTCGACTATTTTCCTGCATTTTTTTTCAACTCAAGATATTTCTCATTGTCATTTCGGAACAGCTTCCTTATGCGCACACTTTCTCGCCAAGATAATTTCGCACCAATCCTCGCGGCGCGGCTTGATTTTCTCCTCTCGGGAGAGCCGCCTCGATGAGCCTTTCTTTAATTTATAGATTTTATTTTAACTTGTGCATTTTTACATATACGCATCATATTAGCTATTGTGAACAAAAGCGGCGCACAGGCTGGCGTGAAAATTTTAGGCTTGGCGAGAAAGTGTGCATATAAGGAATCTTACCCGTCATGTCTAGTATTCTACCGATTGAACTTGACGTAAAAATGTAGAAACTCGAATACTGCAGATTCATTAAACATAACAGCTTTTATTTACTAAACTGTCGCTATTATTATATGCCGAATCTTACTACCATACATCACATATCAAAACGAACATGTGTACTACTCGTTACAGAGGGTAACTTCTACTTTTGAAGCAATCAGAGGTTGCTTTCCCGGCAACATGGAAAGAATATTTAAAAGAACTATCCCATCAAAAAAGAAGAACTAGTTACAATCCTGTTATTTCACCATGAAAATGTGCCACCTTAAGTTCTTTAATAGGATAAGTATTGAAACCAGTGGTTTTTATTTAAACCAAATTTTTTCCTAAAGATAAAATATTTTCTTACTTTGGCTCAAGTGCTCTTGATAATATTTTTAATATTCTTTCTTATTGACTTTAATTTTAAAATTTTATTATTTTTTCCACGATACTGGATATTTTTACAATCGAGGATGTTTTTCATTCTCCAACTGATATTCCTTATCGTTCTCTTCAATGGTCGTTTACAATGTTAAAGATCATTTTCTTGAAGCTTTATTTGTGCCAACGTCTTCAAATATTGTGGCCGTATTTTAGCAAATAAACTATTCCCGTATAAGGAAGAAGAAAACAATTTCAGTGACGTTGAGGGGACAGTGCACCTTGAAAATGGTCAAAAACTGATTTTTGGCCATTTTTTATATTAATTGAAATCCGGGTTTAGTCTGAACAATTTGGTACCACCCTTTTTGTTATACGACACTTGCATCATAATATGTTAAAATAATTGTGAAAATCCAAACTGATAATGCATATTTATGCATTTTTATCTCAATATTATTAAATGCATTTTTATCTCAAAATATGATTTTCTGACATTGCGTGCGTAATATTTCGAAAACTATTTGAGGTAAAGTCTTGAAGTTTTCTAGATATATTAAACGTAACCTTTTTCATAAAATTGCTCACTAGCTTAGAGTTTTCTTAGGTAATAAAAATTTTAGATAAGGTTTTATGAGAAAATTTTTGTGAATATTGTTTTAATTAACTGTTAATTATAAATAATTAAAATAAACGCAATTAAAATATTATACGTCAATATATTAAGCCACACCTTTTCTTTAAAGTAAAGTGTGTTTAATGTTAATAAATTAAAATTAACATTAGTTATGCGCATTGACGCATGGTAATTATGAAAATAGGAAAGCAACATGTTACTATATTCAGATTCCTTAATTAATTTAAATAATTTTCATAAATATGGTATTTTTTTTTCAACAAGTTATGTTTTATCTAACAGTTCAGAAATTTTCATTAAATTTGAACCTTCGGTTTATTTGTAAAAAAATTATGAAAACTAAGTCAATTTACTAGCATTTATCACATGTCCAAGGTGTCTTGTTCCCTTAATGATATCATGAATTTTACCATCTTACCTGTCCCTAAAAGAGAAACCCTACTTATACTAATATATTGTTATATCGCTTTAATTATTTGAATATAGCGCTATAATAATTACCGCCATAATTATTTGTATTTATCGCTATATAAAAATAATTTATATACAGCGATAAGAAGACCCTAAATGTTTTATGATTTTTAGGATTACATATTCTGTGTTATTTTGACTCAAGTGATACTAATTCTGTCCATCGTTCTCCCTTATTATCCTTGCTATTGTAATGCAATTATTTTTACAACGATGTGGAATAATTCCTCTACCAAGCATAATTTAGGGGAGGGTGGACATTAGAAAACAATTTTTGAAAATTTTACCTCAGAGATATGAAATTTTGCATATATATTAATTAAAGTATAACTATATCAAACACCTTATAAAATTTTATAAATATTTTAATTTTTTTATATATTTAAAAAAATTGAAATTTTCTGTGTTTAAAATGCTCGTTCCTAAACAATTTTTAACCCCCTTCCTCAATTTTGCATATATATTGCTGATAAATACATTTTGAACAGAGTTATGTATTATTTTCTGCTTTTGTTGAATGGTTAATTTTTAGAAATTTTTTTTTATGCCTGTACTCTGAAGTTTTGTGAAATGTTTGTACTTTTCTACTCTTAAGTTAAACTTTGATAATCTTAATGATGTCGAAACCTGAAATGAATACATAACTTTATTTTAATGTATAACAGGAATCTTTATTATAAATTTTATAAAATTTCGTTAAAAATTGTGACGTAAGGTGTATTTCAAAGACTTGTAAATCTGAAATTACTCATTTTGATGAAAAGCCATTTAAAATAAATGTTTTTCACCTACCTTTAATATTTACTTTTCTCTTAAGTTTTAATTTTACTTTTCATTATATATTTTTAATGCATTTTATTCTAATATTTACATATATTTAAAATATTAATACACACCTGAAAAAAATTCCAATTTTTGTCTGATTTTTGGTAATTTGAAAGTCTACCATCCCCTTTTAATACTATATATTACCATCCTCTACAACGTTCAACTTCCTAAATAACTTTTTTTCTAGCAACTTGATCTGAGTCCGTCTTGAAATCTCGAGGCTGGCTAGATAGTAGCTAATAAAATATCCCAGTGATAGGAAGATCTGTTAATTTTAATGATTTTCATCATGCAGTTACACCATCATGCGTGTTTAGAAGAAAAACTCTATTTAAAGCGGTTATATGAATATATTAAACCTTTTTTAATTTAAATATTTGTACTACTTTGGCTGCACTGACCTTGATTCTATCTATCCATTTTCTTCTATCAGGATTGAAACCTACTTCTCCAGATTAAACTTTTGCTTTGTCTCAAGTGCCAATCTTGTCTCTATTCTCTGTCTTTCTATGAGATAATAATAGAAGGCCTTATTTGAATAGTGGTCCAACTCCATGTTTAAAAAAATGCAGTTAATCTCACTTTCATGTTCATACAAGTCCTTTCGATCTTATTTTTAAACTGGTACACCTGCAGCTTATTTCTGCTGCCAACAAAGGGCATTACAAATCACACTTCAGCAGTCATTTTTCAGCACTCATTAAACCTTAAGGCTCTGTATCTCAAAATGAACAAGAATGGAGTTGAACTATTCAAATAAGGCCTTCAATAAGTTTTTTTTCAACAAATTATACTGAATAGTTTTCCAGTCATGGATATTTGCCATACTACACCTAATAATATTTTAACGTTCTCTCAAGTTGTTGGACAACATTTATACTACCATTTTCCCCCTGAATTTTATTTGAGCTTACGTTGTCAAATCATTGGGTATTCTACCAGATGGATTTGCCATGCGAGGAAGCATTATTTACAGTGAGAAGGTTAAGTGTCTCCAGGTAAAAATAGCTAATCAAAGCGATCAGAATAAATTACAAGTATTATTTTCGCCTATTTTATATCGCTGTTTAATGAAAAAATAGATTTACTGATGTACTGATGAGCCATTGATTCTTTCTGTCTCTCTCTCTTATCAATTTTGCTTTGGTGATATTAATATTATTTCCCCACTATGATTCAGGGTGTCCGGGCTAAAAGTATCCAAAAGTTATGGCTTATTTTTACGGAACTACTCATTAAAATTTTAAAAATATAGATATTTAAATATAAAGATCATCTCCTCAAGTTTTAATATCAATCATAGATTTCGATCATATTATCATAGATTTCGATCTGTGAACCTTTTTGTAGCACGACAAAAGACTAAATGGTAATAAAGTTATATAGATTTGCTCACTTCTACCCAGACTTGGGTGTATATAATTTGAAGTGGCACTCTAAATGAATTTGATACAAGCACAGTATATACATGAAACAATGTTTATTGAATTCGTTGCAAGAATAGAATTTGCTTTTACAGCAATAAGCGTACGTACTACTTGTACGAAATATATATTAGCATTCAATAAAAATACACTTTGCCATAGTCACAAACTAGGGAGTCAAACCAGCAGTTCTGCTACTTAAACGCTGGGCCCCCTAAGCACTAGCGCCGGTTAACACCTGGAGCTGCTTACCTCGTAGCTCCCTTACTTCGCTTATCTATCAATCTTTTTTTCAACCTCTCCTCTCTAATCAAGCTGCATGGTATTTATACCAAGCGGGTATGGCGAAATTAGCATATCTCAAGCCGCTTCTTTAATTCAATCACTCAAAAGTTCGATTCTTGTGAATCGAATCTTATGTATACCTTACACTGTTCTCTCCAAGTGTTTCGTAGCATATCGTGAGTTATTACACGAATTGCTTGAATGATACGCTTCTTCAAAAAATCCACAGTTTCAATTGCTTGTTTATGCACAACTTATGTAATGAATCCCTAAGCAAAAAGTCTAGTAACTCCTGACATGCCACGAAACACTTGGAGAGAACTGGATTACCATTTAGATGTTAGCAGTGCTACAAAAGGTGCACACATCTAAATCTATGATACTATGATCGAAATCTATGATTGATATTAAAACTTAGTGAGATATTCTTTCTATTTAAATTTTTATTTTTTAATTCTGGTAGGTAGTTCCGTAAAAATAAGTCATAACTTTTGGATACCTTTAGCCCGGACACCCTGTATTTTGAGCTTTGGATATTCACCTGTGTTGTTATACTCCAACTAATAATGCATTGTTATTCTCTCCATTTGTCAGTAGTCAATTTATCTCCTACTTTCGTGGTGCGGGATTTGAATAATTGTTGCCAAATGAGATTTGTATTCTACCCAATAAATTATCACGATGCTGTAATAACAGCAACACGCCTCTTTCTTTGCAAAACTTTTTTTTAAATTTGTAATGTTGTGCTGCAGTGACTTATGCCCCCTGGCTTTCCAGACCAGGTCTATATATGCTTGAGGGATGAGGTGTGCGGCTCCGGTTTTTAACTCTCTAACGGTACGGTGGTTTAAGACGAAATACATCATATGGTCGGGTCGGATCCAACCCGATCTCTTTTTTGATGAGGTTTTTGGTAGAAATATGTACACAATAAGCATTTTTGTTGTATAATAACATTTAATGATAATATTTTACATGATATGAAACCCTTTTGTAGAAAATGTGAATAAAGAATTGAAATTCTGCTAAAAAAAGAAAATGTCTTTGGCATTTATATAGAATGTTGTATATATTAGGTCTAATATGTAATTTAGTCAACATAGTTTTAGAAGTTAGTGAAAACAACTTTCCGAGCCCAAAAATGTTAAAAATAATATATACTGACATTTTTGTCTTTCAAAATCGAAATAAAAAATAAAAAAATCTAAAATCATTTTTTTTTAAATGACTAGTGATCATGAATAATGGTTTTCAACAGACACTCGTATTAACTAATTCCTTTAGGCTGGTTTCCATAAAAATAGATCAACAAGTGATCAAATTGCTCGTCTTAGTCAGATCATTAAAGATGCTTTGGAAAAGAGAAATATTTTGACAGCTGTATTTGTTGATTTCAAGAGTGCATATGATTCCATCTTAAAGGAGAAACTCTTGCAGAAATTGCTGAATTTTGGCATTACACAAATATGTTTAATTAGTTTCGATCTTTTCTTGGTCAAAGGACGTTTAGAGTGAAATACGAAAATGATTTTTCAAGATATTTTAATTTACAAACCGGCTTCCCTCAGGGAGCTGTAAGCAGCTGCTCTCTCTTTAATATCTACATCAAAGATTTAATCGAGTCTCTAAATGCAATTCGTGGCATTAAATGTATTTTATTTGCAGATGATTTAGTGTAATAGACTCAGACACCCAAGAAAAATGCGAAGATCTTTGTTGAGGAAACACTTAACAGGGCCCTAAATGTTCTTTCGGAGTGGTGTGGTGCCAATAATATGACCGTTAACTTGGATAAAACGTCTATGCAATCTTTTTCTTTAACACACCAACCTTTTTGTCCTGATTTGAAATTTAGAAGCCATGTCATTTCATACACAGATAGTTTTACCTATTTAGGTGTAACTTTTGATAGGGAGTTGCTTTGGAAACAACACATCGAATCAATATCAGAACAGTTCTCCAAGAGACTGAATATTTTGAAGCGGTTGGCAGGAGCCACGTGGGGTAGTTCCCGATCCACTCTGAATATTAGTACCTTTATATTGCCGATTTTGACATATCGTTGCGAGGCACTTATAACAGTGTCAGATTCCTTGCTTAAAAGACTTAAAACTTTATAGAATAAAGCTCTAAGGCTTATTACGGTAACAGTGAGGTCCACGCCTATTGATGCAATGTTGTTTTTAACAAAAAAAACCCATTCAAAAATTATACAAGAAAGAGCTTCAATACTTTATGTAAAATTAATTAGATTAGAGGATACTTATTAGAGGGATTATCACCTCGCAAATAGAAACCTCAAAACCCAGGATGGTTTTGTTCAGAGGGTTTTAGCTCAGAGAAATCTTTGAATTTCACAGTGAAATACAACTACTTGCAAAACCCAAAAATCCCATGGAATTGTTGAGCGTCGAGACTAACTTGTATTTGACTCAATCTGTATAAAAAAATGATGTTTCATCGGATGTACTAAAGTGCATCGCCTTAGAGAATATCGAGACTAGATTTCCTGAAAATGAGTGGCTACGTGTTTATACGGATGGATCACAGTTTTTGAGACATCAGAACGTTGGATCCGGTGTTTACTCAGAGCTATTTTCTTTCTATGCACCTTTTGGAAAGTGTGGTACTGCCTTTGATGGTGAGGTGGAGGCGATACGCATTGCTCTTAAACAACTAACTTGCCATTTATGTAAATTTAAAAGGGTAGTACTACTGTCAGATTCACAGGCTGCTATACAATCCATCAGTTATACACAGGATCCATTAACAAAAGAAATTACCCAATGCCAACAGCTGCTAATTTTGGTGAGGTTTGTTGTCAAAAGCGTATTGTTTTGCAATGGATCCCCGGCCATTGCATATTATATGGTAATGAGCAGGCAGACTTTCTTGCCAAAAGGAGTGCTGTACTGATACACGGTTCAAAACGAGAAATCTCCTTCCTCACCTCTAAACTATTTATTAAACAAATTATGCAGTTCACGCACCAGGATGAACTTTTATCTAAAATAGAAACCAAATATGGAAGAAATAATTGTCTTTTAGATATACCTGACAAACCTAGACGGGAGGCGGTGGCTGCTTTTTGTCTATTTACCTGCCATGATTGCCTTGCAGCCCATCTATATCGCATTGGCATTCTTACCGAGGCTGCCTGCCCCCTGTGCGACAAAGAGAACGAGCCTAGGGACAAATATCACCTGTGTACCTGTGGAGCCCTTCATGGAGATACGGATTCATCGAGATATTGGGAGGCGAAAGGACTTTTGGGGCGATAACCTTCGGTTATCTCATGAACTTTTCGATGTTTTTGTTGCCGTTGTTTCTTTGTTTAAAATTTTTCTTTTTCATATTCGTCAACATGGCCCCAGCCATTGGGAAAAACAACAACTTATTCGTATATCTAGTAGGGTGGTTCTAGTAGGTCTATCTGGTACGGTTCCTTGGCAACTCGATGTCTTGCAATGAGAGGGGAGAGTACGGGAGGGGAAAGACACCCTTCGGTCGGATCCGACCCGCACACTACCGTTAGAAGGTTAATGGTACCACACTGGTCGGGGCGCGATTTAGCTAGGTGCCCTCCAAATTTGCCTGAACACGCGCAGGGAAACATTAGGGGTTTTGTAACTTCTACATGGCATCAAAGATACATCTTTGTCATCATAGAAGGACTACGTTTTTTATTTAACATTTTTATTTACATTTGATCTTTTTATAGAAAATTTAATACTTTTCTACTCTGCCATAATCTTCACTGATCATTGCCTCACTTCCTTTTCAATATTTTTGTCTTGAATAATGGAAAAACATATAATATGTTCAAACTAAAAATGTTTAGTATTTTAAATAAAATATTAATTTCAAGAAAAAATTAACGATAAAACAATAATTAAATTCTAAATAATTTAATAAATCTGAAAAAATATTTAAAATCACTTCAACTATTTTATTAAACCTATGTGCATTTGACAAGTGTGTAAAAAGAAACCCCAAACATTAACATAACCTCGTGTTTATAAATATTTTATCGATACATCAACTGGAACTCAGATTCCAAACTTTTTTAACCTTCCTTTCAACTATTTCAGATGAAGGTTTTTATTGACTTAAAAAGTAAGTAAAAGCTAGTAAAAATAATCCAGCAAGAGTGAATTCCACTGTTTTTATATCTACTCTATATTAAATATTTTATTACTTTGACCAAAAGAAACTTTGTCGAAAACTATTCGTATACAAGACTCTTCATAAGTAGCAAGATAAAAAAGAAGATGTTTTACAAAATGGGATAATAAAAGTTTAAACACGGCATGAAGTACTGCCTTGTAGTTTATACACGAAAGAGTATTGTACACTTATATTCTTTATTTGTAAAAAATAATATGTAGTAAATACAATGTCAATCATACTTTAAATGTGTAATGCTGTGTGGCAGGTGAATACTAAAAGAACACTATTTAAGAAATTTTAAATTTATAATAGAATAATGTACAACTTTAAATTGATGTTTATCTTGCAAGAGATTAAACGAGATTGAAGGATTAAACAAGATTTCCTTTGAAAATTCAGACATACCGTTATTAAAGCATATTCTGAGTAAGTATGCATGACATACTATATCCCAAAATATTATTATTCATCACAGGCATTTTTACAGCATTTCGAATTTCCAATGTGAAAATGAACTAAAAAGTATATTTGGAAATTATAATGATATATTTTAATTCATCCTAAATGAGTTACATAAATACATTTTATGTCCAATGTCCGAAGTCTCGCCAATTTGCGAAATGGCTGAACACTTCTAGTGTTGGCCAAATAATGTGGCGAAAGCCTGAAGTAAAGGAGAGTTCACGATTACTCCGGCCTTTGGGCGGCCAATTCGCGATGCCCCGATATTCAGTGTCTAGTTTGCGAATAGTCCAATAAAGTGTGACCAAAGCTGGAAGTTTGGATGAGTTTTGTTATCTTACAAGGAAAAAGATCTTAACTAATAAAACTTACATGACTAAAGAAGTGAAGGAAGCAAGGGGAAAATAAACAACAAAGTGTTGAATGCCGAAGGCTTCAGAGATTTCAAGTAACATCGTTAACTGGTCATAAAAGCTTATCACCCCGGTTAAAATGGCGGTGTACTTTATTACTGATGTTACTTGTGTACTGATGAAAATGAGTCAGATCGTGACATGAATTAGACCTGGCAAGGTGAACGCCAGTAACTGCATGATCCAGCTCCACAAAACTTCCAGGTTTAGTCAATATTTATTGGACATTTCACGAATTGGTGTTTGATTGTCGGACATATCGCGTATCGGCCGGCGAAAGCCGGAAGTAGTCGCAGTTTCTCGGCAATAAATTTCGGGCTTTGTCCACACGACTTGGCCAAACCTAGTAGTAGCCAGCCATTACGAAATTACGCTAGACTTCGAACATTGAATGTAACAATATATATATATATATATATATATATATATATGTGTGTGTGTGTGTGTGTGTGTGTGTGTGTGTGTGTGTGTATGTGTGTGTGTGTGTGCGTGTGTGTGTGTGTGTGCGTGTGTGTGTGTGTGTGCGTGTGTGTGTGTGTGTGTGTGAGAGAGAGAGTGTGTGTGTCGGTCGGTCGGTGTCGTAGGCGAATTGACAAATCCGCTTTATTGCAAAGAGCGCCGTTATTTAACAATGCGCTCGGGTGTTTCAAAAATTATCCACAACGTTTTTATCAACCTGATATTTTTTAGTCTTATTGTAATGAGCCAATACAACTTTAGGCTAGTCAGAAAATCCAAAATAGTTTGCTCAAAATGTCTGGTTTCCTCCAGATCCATAATCACAAGGCAGCGAGGGACACTGAAATCTGGATTTTGAAAATATATTACGTGCTTTGATGAACTACAATGGAAGTGCATTTTGGGTAATAGGATGCCGTTTTGCTCAGTAGGGAAAAAAATGCACTTATAGGACGAAATCCGTACACCGCAGTTTTTGGACCAAAAAAAAAATTAGGAATAATTTGAATGAATATTCCACCCACAATATTAGAAATTACTGACAGTGAAGAAGATTTGGAACGGTTTAAAGAGAATTATAAGGAAAAAGAAATGGCGAATGAAAGAGATCAAAATCAAGTTGCTGAAGTTGAACGAGATATGTGTTCTATTCGTTCATTCATTGAATGAAACGTCTTTTGTATCGCCCTCTTCGTGTTAATTTAGATTCACATAACTTGTTGCCAAAGCGTTGCTTCAATATCTGAGGAGAATAATTTCGTTTATCACATAGATATATGCAGCAGATATTAACGGAGCGTCAAAAGACCAGACGAGAAAGTGATTGAAACAAGTGGAAATAAGTTGTTGTTGTTGTGGCTAATGCCCCTTGACCGACAGTATATCAGATCAAGTACCGAAGGCTATGGGCAATAAGGTGTGACTCCTGTTTTGAATCCACAAGGGTGGAGTCCGACTTGTCTAAATAACCGGTCCCGTAATTTTGAACCGAGTCAAGTGACGAGACCGGAAAACTTGACCCCGCACCTCCAGAGGTAATTTGAGAACTTGGAGGACATTGTAGCCACACCCTATTTTACGTGCCCCGGCCACCATTAGTGAACACGGAAGTAGTTTTTCAGCGACGAGCATCGAACCAGGGACGTTCAGATTCCAGGACGTTCTTGACAACTGGGCTACCGCGCTCTGAAAATCGGTTGCAGTTGGAGACATTCTGTTAAACGTCCAGAAAGTAAACCGTTAACTTATTCAAATTTGATTGGGAAAATTCTGAAGGTGAAAAATAATGCTTACCAGCTAGGATCAAAAAATGGCAATATTGAAACTTGGTTTTATAGATATCACTTCAAGATTTCTGGCGCACAAATCCTTGAAGACGTCCAATAAACAAAATATATCTATTCTTGAAGCTGTAGCGAATAAATCAAAGACTAGGGGTATAGCAGCTGCAAATGCTCAGTGTCAAAAATTCAGTGTCAAACAAAAACATGTGTGCGTAAGAAGGCAAATCAATTGTGTTCATCGAAGTATCATAAAAGTTCGTCATGAAAAAATAAAGTTATAATGTATAATGTGGGATAAAGGTCCGATTCAAAGTCGAAGAGTTTTGTCATTTTAATAATTATTTTATTACAATTATTCAATGTTTTAGTATGTTTTTGCAACGATTTTCAATTAAATTGTTTTTCAACTTCTTTTTTGTATTTTAGTTTTTCGCCATCTTAAATGTCGCGTTCTTGCGCAGTGTCTTCTGGAGAGGTTGCGACTCCAGAAGACAAGACGCGAAAGCTTGCCAAGTAGGCGATTTTGAAAGGCCGGCGCCCAGATCCATACTTATAACCCGAACAGTTGAAATTCACCCTCGACAGTGTACATAGGTTTTGCTATGTAGCGACTGATCTTCAGGTTAACAATGCCGCATAGGCTAAAGTTGGAGTCGGTTAACAATTGAGAATTACAGAAGAAAGCTTTATATTCTGAAAAGTACTAACCATCTATTTTTCCCCACTCGGATTTGAAAATATCACCACTCAGGTGGCACCCGTTATTTGCAATGCACTGCCGAAGGCGTTTAAAGTTTTCCATCACTCTGTTGGTCATTTCTAGGGAAAGGGAGGAAACTTCTCCACAAATAGCGGACAATAGCGGATCCGTTGCCCAGGTGTTCTAATGTTCCGACGACGACAACATGGTTTCCTTGGTAATGCAGGCCCACTTGCTCTTGCATTCGAAACTATCGTGGGACTGTTATTCGGTCAGGAACTGCATTATTTGCTTAGAGCCCGAAGCCCGTCCAATGCCCTCTGTGTCGCGGTTACAGAATTGTTGTTTTTAAAGAACGCCTTGATAACGAAAGCTCGATGTCCACCGGACCAACTCATGGTGTCTGCTGAAAGCTAGAAAATCAGTCCGAACTGTTGTCATCTCCCGCGCCGTGCTACCCCACAACTCCCTTACCTCAGGAGTCCCCTCTGACTCACCCTATATTTTGCTCCCATCTATAATTGGAAAAGATATGCTAGGATTTAATGTAAAACTGAATTTACACATTGGTTATAATAAATTTGAACTTATTTTGCCATATAAATTTGACCACATATTTTTTTTCATTACATATAAACAATGGATTTCGGTAAAATTTTATTTCATCTATCTACAATTTTACTTCATATTTTCTTTTGTAACATCCCTAAAACAAATATTCTTCCAATATTTTTTACATATTTCTCATAAAATAACGATTATTAATTCTGTAATATTTTGGAATGCAAACTTATGGAAAAGCAATAAAAAAATTTTATTCATAGAATATTATTTGATGCAAATAATATATCAGCATCAATAGGCGACCTCAAATCATTGTAAATGTCTCACTTGCCTAACATCGATAATAACTGCATGCATTGAAAATTCGAGAGAAGAGCAAACATCTAACATGACAGATTGCAATCAATTAATAATCGATGATCCATACAGGCTTATATATAGGTGATTCTGGTTTTCATCAACAGTTGCAAAGATAGATTCATCACTTACCCTCACATAGCAGATATGTCACATTAATTTGATGACCCGATAGTATGTGTAAGCAATTAATATGACATAACCTTCTACACAATTACGTGCAGTCTTTTCCCTTTTATTTAAAGGTACTTATGTTTAATAGGTATATTTTTCGTTTAAATAATTTCCTATATTATTCCTTATTGCCTATGTATGTAAGTCATATTGTATATGTCAAATTATTTTTATTATTCATTTAATGTACTTTTACAGCATTTCGACTTCCCAATGTGAGGATGAATGGAAGTACATATGGAAATCCTAATGAAATATTTTAATTCACCCTAAATGAGTTCTATACAAGTATTTTCAAAATAATTTTAACTTTTATTTTTAACTTGCTTTGATGTTAAGACTTACATTAAAAGAGCCTGAGATATTTAAACAGAAAAGGTACGAATCTATGAATTCTTATTTAAATGCAACTAGTGGAGTAAGCTAAAACTTAATTACACAGCTAATTAAAATGTACGGAAAAAAATCTACAATTGGAATTTGAAACAGTTCTATGTTTTTTGCATGAATTGTATATTAAGATTTTACATTCATACACATTCTTGATTCTTGATAGACTTATATTTATCCATCACGATCTTTTAATATGTTTCATTCAGTACTTTTTATTTAATCTGCCATAAAATATATTTGAAGCATTAAATACTTTCATATAAATGTAAGCGAAATTCTTATCAATACAAATAATGTTTTTTGTTGATTTTGGTCCTTCGCATTCTAATCATTTTTTAAAAAGCATGAAACATTTTATAATTTATTCTTTCGTGTAGTTGAAATAAAAATATATTTCTGTACAATCATTTAAATTGTGCATTGTTTCCAAATTTTAAAAGTTAAAAACATTATTTTCCTTTTTTAAACCAAATTTTTACAAATAAAATAATGTCGATTTCTTACGCCAGTAACAGCTTTGTAACAATAAGCATGGAAATCATTTCCAAGAAATTGGGAATTAGGAAATTACGAAGGGAATTTGATAATTATTTATGACCTAAAAAAAATTTAATCTATTTTCCCAGAATAAGTCCCAGTTCTTTTCAATCATATAGTTTCTCTCCTAGGAATAAGTTCTAGTTCTATTTTTAAAATGCATTAAATGACATCCATTGAAAATTAAATTTTTTTTATGACAAGAATCTCCTTGCACTAAAGCATATAATGAGGACCAATGATGTAACATATTAGTGTAAAAAGAGTATTTTAAAAGATATTCTTAAAAGGTTTTCCTAATCGATAGGCATTTTAAAAGAAATTACAATAAGTGTTTATATATTTTCTTTTACGGAATTACCGAAAACAACTTTTTACCCTATTATAATATATATATATATATATATATATATATATATATATATATATATATATATATATATATATATATATATATATATATATATATATATATGTATATATATGAAATAAATTTAAAATCCTTTTATTGTTTAACACGCCCTTTCCAAAATCTTCATCCCTACGCCAATCAGTCCCTCTTTCTTTATTTCTACCTAAATCCAAACCGAAGTAATTTATTACTTTTTCCCCTAAGGCACGTGTGGCCAAAGCTTATATAACCGTTTAAAGGTTGGAGAACATTCCACCAATCTCACCATATGACGCGCTAGGGTCACGTGTTCATTTCTGACAAATTAGAAGTTTGATAAATCCGTACGCGGGCTAGAAATTCGCGCTTTCTGTAGCTTTTGTGTTCAAACCAGCAAACCATTAGGATGTAAGATCTCGAGCGGTGAAATTGCGGGTGGGGCCACCCCGTTCCCCGCTAGCACCTCGATGTATCGTCTGATTTATCCTGTGCTATTCCAAAAGCCCCAGGACGATATTTCTTATGTATAAAGTTCTATAGCTAGTGTAACTGGAATTTAAATAGTGTACTTGGGCCAGTACAGTATCATGAATAAAGAACGGTAATCCAGCAATGCGGAGTATTATGTTTTTCTGCCTGGACTTCCTTCGTTCGCCACTCGCTACGTCAGATTGCAATCCTGGTTATGCGACTACAAGCCGTCCAGCTTCTCCATCCATATCATTATATATATATATATATATATATATATATATATATATATATATATATATATATATATATATATATACACACACATATATATATATATATATATATATATATATACAGGTGGTTATCAAAATAATGGAAACACCAAGGAATAGCATGACATACTTTATTAGTATAGAGAAGGAACGTTTTTGGCATGTAATACAGCCTGAATTCACTTAGGAACAGATTTGTAAAAGACATGAATAGTGGTTACGGTACTATTATACCACCCGTCATGGAGAAATCTTGAAAGTTAGTGTAGAGTTGGTGTTAATGGTTAACGATACTTGGATCTATCCTCTAAGACAAATCACAGTGTTTCGATGATATTGAAGCCGTAGGACTGTGGGGGTTAGGTAACATGTTTGCCTCTTTTTTCATGTTCCTCAAGGCACAATATGACAGGAATGGCTGTATAGACAAGAGCTTCATCATCCTGGGAAACATCCACTTCAACGGGAAACAAAGTTTGCATCAGAGGATGAACCTGGTTGGCAAAAAGTTCGACATAGTCCTTCCCAGTGGATCTCCCTTTTAGGGTTACAATGCGACTTGCTGAAAACCATGAGATAGCAGTCCAAACCATGTCAGATCCGTCTCCATGATTGATAATTTGCACGAGACAATTAGGATCATATGTTTGTTTGGTTGTTTTCCAGTAGTGCGCATGTCCTCTTGTGGGAAACAATGTGACTGATGATTATTCTGACCACACGACATTCTTTTACATATCACTTGACCAGGATTTATGCTCGTAGCACTATCGTGGACCACTTTTTGCATTCACATATGTTACAAGTAGACCTGGGCGATGTTACATTTTTGACATCGCGATACATCGTCAGTCTAACATCGCGATGTGACGATGTACTGCGATGTTAACCATGAACGTAACCAGTAGGTGCGATGGGCTTCCCTAAAAAAAGCACTATAGATTCATACATAAAAATGAGACCAGTTTGTTGTCCTGCAACAGACTAAACTAATTAAACATTCAAATATCGTTTATTTTGAGCCAATAATATCTGCATTTCTGCATTTTTTGGAAGCAATGCAGATCTTTGTCTTGTAATAACACTCCGTGCTGAATACTCTAAAAACAAGTACGACCAAATAATCAAACAGTAAACACACTCACAATCCCATAAAACAAATCCCAAGTTCACACGCATGTGCAGAAAGCAGAAGGACTCTTGTGCTGGTCCGGAAATTTGCGATTTATCGCTTCGTCTTTCTTATCACTACAACACACTCTATCACAACATCGAAGAGAAAGTCACGTGGTGGAAAATCCCCTTATGCACAAAAAGAATTCGAGGAGTCGTCAGTCTATTATAGTCCGTCTAAGTATTGACGGTGTGAAATCGTCCCAGCTAAGCGATGTGATATAGTAAAACCGCGCATGTGTACAAACATCAGACACCGGGAAATCGTCGACCAAGCGATGCGACACCGCAACATCGCGCATGCGCACACAGGAACATCGGACACCGGGAAATCGTCGAGCATGCGCACACAGAAACATCGGACACCGGGAAATCATCGACCAAGCGATGCGACATCGCAACATCACGCATGCGCACACAGAAACATCGGAACCGTTTGTGTAACATCGGGAACTCGCGTATGCGTACACCGCTAGATTCGTGACACCGGGATATCGTGATCTTACGATATATCGCCGATTTGAAAATTATGAAACCGGTGTGACGATGTCGGCTTCACACCGGTTTTTCACGATGTATCGATGCATCGCCCAGGCCTAGTTACAAGTGGCTTGGGAATTGTTACTCATCCGTAAATGTTTTGTTTGTGAAGCTCCCTCCTACTTATAATGGCTGATACGGGAACCTGTAGTGGCAGATCGAGCTCTATGGTCAATATGGTTGCAGTTGTTTTATTTTTACAAGTCACAATCTGCTTCAATACTCGTCCGTCTCTTTCTATCAGCTCTCTCTTTCTTCCACTATTCTGTTTCGCAGACGATGTTTATCCGAGCATTCTGTATTCTGTCATGACACTCAATACCGTAGCTCTAGAAAAAACCCAAAACCCAGGTAGTTGCCGCAGGAGATATTCCCATTTGACGCTCTCCAACAATTTGCCCTCTTTGCAAGTTTTAACTACTTACGTTATCCCCCCAAAACCCCGATGACCACAGCTTCATTACTGCTACCTGATGGTAGAAAAATATATAATTTATATTCTGTAGAAAATACGGGGAACAGTACATGTATTTTAAGGAATACGAAGCACTTTCCTGAACACCACGAATATTTATAGGTGTTTCCAGTATTTTGATAACCACCTGTATATATATATATATATATATATATATATATATATATATATATATATATATATATATATATATATATATATACACTTAAATTATTGATATCTGAATATTCTAATTTAATCCAGATGATCTATAGTAAATTGTCGAAAGTCAGGTGTAACAGGAATATTTTTCAAATTATGTATCTATGTGCAAATTATGTGCATGAAATATGGCATAACCTAGGACTTTTCAAATTATTGAAAACTACTAATACGAACTGAATATTACATTACCAAAGATTTTTCAATATATTTTTAAAAATCTATATGCGCTAAATATTGAAGATTTTTTTTAAATCATGTTTTGATAAACTAAGAATTTTCGTTGACTTAATTGGATGTTATCAGTTTCGCTAGCCTAAGATTTATATCTGAAAATCCCATCTAATGAATCTTAAAGGGGGTTAGCTAGGAGTTACTTGAGTAGACAGAAAATGACTAATTTTTAATTGCTAAAGAAGAAAAGAATTAAACACATATATTTCAGATATTTAAAAAAATTCCTTGTGAAGTTTAAATTTGTTATATATGAAGTACAAAGGAAATGTCATAAATAAAAATACATCATCATTTTGTGCATGTGTGTGTCTGTGTGTGTGGACACTAATAAAACCTTGTCTAATGCTATAAGACCAAATAATCCAATAAGATCAACGTGGTGTCAACGCAACTAACGGCAAAGAAGGAAAACTGTATGTATGCATAGGTCTGTTGTATAAATACGACAGAGCAAAAGCTATAGATCTCTCCCTCACAAGATTAATGGATAATCAATATCTAGTAAATCTGTACGTCAAAGTGGAGGGAACGAGGGGAAGAAGAAGGTTATTTTAGACACGTTGAAAACAAACAAAAAAAAATACACTTAATTTCTCATATATATTTATCAAGATCAAGGCACTTTGAAACGATTAAAGATCCTATTTTGATCTGATAATGTTCCGTTTCATTTTTGTTGAAAATTAGATCAAGAAATAGCTTTTGTGCTTAATATATTATAGATATCTGTATAGTAAACAATAGAAAGGGGTTTCATATGAAGCGAAAGCTGACATACCTCAATTTCCCTTTCAGTTTCATTGAATAGAGATCCCTAAATGAAAGCCGAATACGAATGAAATCTTCTATTTAAATCCGAATTGATCTGAAATTTGAAATTCAATTTTAAAATACATTTACGAGACTTCCCGCAAATACATTGAGATCCGTCTTAGAACTACAAGCATTTCTTCTGAGACCGTTCTTTAACTGAAATAGGATGGAGAAAATTACTTATTCATTTATATTTGCATAAATTTTGAGTATATTTGCGAGTATATGTATGATTAAAAGTAACGACGGTGCTGTCTATGACGAAACTGTCTATTTGAATTTTTATTGCTGTATAAAAAAATTAGAAATTCAGCTTAACAAGTCATCTTCAATTTCACTGACACGAGGAATATAAAATTACCTCTTACCATATAAAATGTCTTTCATTTTAAAAAAAAAAATGAACTAGTAATAAAATATACATAAAGGATGCAAACTTAACCTGAACACATGAGGCAATTCTATGCAGTTGCCAATCTCACGTAGCTCATCCTAAAATAATCTTCGAATTTATTTTATGACGAATTTATGAATTGAATTTAATCAAAGACAAATGATAGATAAACAGTTAGAAATTATAATATGTATGATACTTTGCGACGTTTGGACGCAATCTTCCATAAAGTGCAATGTAGTCGTAGCTCTTATTCTAGGAAGGAACATAATTCAACACACAGAAATCTTCATTAGATACTTCCTCCCTTGTTTGTTATTCTCATTTTCTACGAGCCAGAACGCAGAGGTTTTACCCTACACCAAATCACTCCTCGTGTCTACTGAAGAGAGCACGGGAAATTACGTAGTTATAACATCACATTTTCACCCTAATATTCCAAAAGTGAGGCAAGAATTGTCATTAGGTTAGCAATAATTAAGAAGGTACAATTCCCCTTAGATGTCGCCCCTGGGAGTGATCTGTCAAAATTGTGATGGCACTTTGCCAAGTCGGACTCTGACCCTTGTGGTGATATTATAAAATGTAGCCGCACTACTCAGCCCTAAGTCCATATGGGCCTGGTCTGGAACTTCCGGCCAGAGGACATTGGGAACAACAACAAGTTTCCTTCCCTCACATTCCCTTATGATATAAACGCTTTAATACCACAAACTGCTTGTTTTCACATGTCTTTGAAAAACTGCTCATATGTTTTTAACACAGAGTTCACATAAGAGGAAATGTAAAAATTCAGAAAAAGCGTAAGTGCAGCAATAAAAATAGCCATTTATAGGTCACGCTATGAATTTTAAGTTAGTTCTTGGTAGAAAATATACTTTGCGGGATAGAATGCATGTATTTGCCCTCACTTCGGTAATCAGTATAGAACAGAGCTTCAGTTTCCCTGTTGAGTGCACTGAAGACAACAGGGATGAAAAGGGATGATTGTTTTTATATTGTTATATTCTATTGCTCTAACTTGCACGCTATAACAATTTAGGGAAGTAGAACTTTTGTTCGGTAATGTGAATAACGGGAAAAATAATTATGGACGATGGAGTGAATCAGTGAGATGGTTCACCCCATCTGGTTTATATTACTGTGTTGAATCTTGCACTATTTTTTTAAAATATCGTTTCAGTATACTTTGAGTTTTTTAGGATTACATTAATTGTGTATATACAATAACTTATATTTTTAATTAAGTAGATTATATTTCAAATTTAGAAAACTTTTTTTCATTGAAACCTTTAAAAGAATTATAAATTGCTATGAATGGAAAATTTAGCTCAGAAGTAAATAAATAGTTTGACAAGAAGGAACCATCAGGTTTATTTATGTTAAGTTTTGCAATATTTAAACAAAAAATATAGTTTTAGTATGTTTTGAAATTTATTAGCAATACATTAATTGTGTATATACAATAATTTTTTTTTAATCATATAGATTATATTTACACTTTAGAGGACTTAAATAATGCTTTGTATAATTATGCTTTGTAAATAATGCTTTGTATAATTAAATTATTAAGCCTCTGATAAATATACTTGGTGGTTAAACTTGTGATGATCAAATATTCATTTATTTGATTAATGTCATCGCATTGGAGAATCGAGCGCAAGTTTCTGAAAATGCTGGTGAATTTTACTTCAAAGATTGAAGAAATTTATATAAATAGCAAAAGTTTTTTGATATATTCCTTGTTTTTCTTTCTTTCCAAAAAACTATCTGTGCTTAGTAAAAAGCTCTTTTCGCTATGTTTTGCTGGCCGCAGTCCTTAGTAATTTGATATACCCGGTCTTCGCGATTTCTTCGTAGTGCACAACCGACCCCCGAGCCAGGGAGGAGAAAAGATCAGAATAGCAGGACATTGGAATGTGCGCAAGAATACATCATCTTGTGGATGGCGGTGTCGCGGAGAAATTTTAATAGAGCGTTAGAACGAGTTCAAAAGAAAAAATAAAATTGGACTACAGATGCAGAAGCTAGAATTTGTGGCCTGCAACCTTTTTCCTCGAAGTTTGTGTCCCAAATCGATGGCGCACCATCGGACTCTTTGCAGTCATACAGCGCTGCGCACGACTACAAGGAATGGAGCGGTGACTCGGGAAGCACGGGGAAGTTTGAAAAGGGATTCTGGACTGGAGCGAGGGGGTGTAAGACCCAATCTTGGGTCCGTCCGGCTCCCGGCCTCGGGACGATGCAAGTTGTTCGATCCAGGAGAACGGTGAATTGGCCATGGGTGATATCCCTGTTTTCCTTTCTTTTCTGCTCTTTAATTCCTACCTTTAATTTCTTTTTGTTTGAATTATGAGTGCTGCAGCCGAGTCCTTAAGACTCATTTTTTCTTATATTTTTTTATCATCAATTACGAATAGAATATTTAAGCTTTTGATTCACCAGCCACTTCACTTTAATTCATTGAATTTTTATTTAATTGATTGTGTTGTAATGAAATTAATTTTGGTTTTACCGCAAATGTATTTTAAGTAATTGAATTTGGCTTGTCGTAATAATGCAGAAAAGAACTTGAGATCATGAGGATGATTGTTATATTGTTAGTAAAATTGTTAATAAATTTGTTATTTTTAGTCTGTAACGTTGTGTCATGTCTAGTCTTGCTTTTGAGTTAAATTTTCAATTTTTCAGCTTTAGGTTCTTTTTTTCGGCAGAATTGATTTGTTTGAGTTTTCTTTTAGGAGAAGTAATTTTAGATTTAGGTGTGCTCCAATTATAGGGAAGTAATTTTATTTGATTTAATTGCATTATTGTTTTTGGCTCATAAACCACCACTGTGGTGCAACAGTAAGTCGAACCAGTTTTAATAATTTTCTTTGGGGGTTATTGCTAAACACAACGTATATCCTAAAGTGTACTAACCACTATTGCTATTATTGAAGTTAAATTTAATTGAAACCTAGTTTTAACAGTAAATTGATTTTTAATGATTGAAAATAGTTATTTTAACTTTAATTATTAAATAAACTTAATTTCCCCATCTACACAAAAATTCGTCCCCACAAATGAAACATCCAATGAATTCTCATGTCGGCTATGTTTGTTATTTTCACAGTATAATGTAGTTTCGTCTGAAAACGGATTTTCGGAATCTTTCCCCTTTTTTTAGCTCAGACAACAAAACCATGAAATATATCAATCGAGAGATTATTCTGTGAAACACGAGTAATTTGTCAGGCTAACGGATGGAAAAAGTTGATATAATGATTGATTCTGCACGAATAGCAAACATAAATCTACACAATTTGCAAAAAGTAAAAACATTTTTTAAAGGAAGAATATCTGATAGAATCGAGATAATTTTCTACCTAAGGAAGCATAAAAATTCTTGAAAAACCTTCAACAAATTATAGGAATATTGCAGCTGCAACCTCATTTGGGATTTCTGTAGGAACTTGAGAGCTTATGATTATTTTCTCAGCATTCTTTTTAAAAATGGGATTTTTCGTAAAGGAACTATCCAGAAGAGCAAAATTGCATCAGATATACACCAAATTAGGTCATACAAGCTAAAATTTAAAATAAGATGTCGATTTCGTATTCTATATATTTTTCTGTCAGATTTTTTGATGGAATAGGAGCTGTCCACTCTCTGTATTATATTTTGGACCACATTTCTCATGAACTTTTCTCATGAACACATTTCTCATGAATCGGAAGTCCACGATGATGTATGGTTAAATAAATCCACGAGATATTCCATCTAATTGCCAGCGCTGTTACTTATTGACAAAGAGGGAATTACTCGGTTGGTTAAATGCCGGCCATGATGTGATTCCTGGCTTTGGGAAAGGATCGATACATTACGCTCGATTGTTATTAAGAACGAGGATGCACTGCCTGGAAGCCTATGAAAAAACTTTGCTTTTAAAAAAGTACAATGCTGTAAAAATAAATCCATTAATGAAAAAAGGGCCAATATTTTTTAAGGTTGGCTTCGAAAAAGAAATGTAACGAAATGACAGATGAAATGGACGAAATGAGAGTTCCTCAACATAGCCGTTTAGTAGAATATTATCGTTGACATTAGTAGACATTGGATCAGTTTTCAATATTGGTCAACGAACTTTAAAGCAATACTCTTTATTGTTATTATGAATGACGATGCGCTGTTGGTAAGCCTGTGACAAAAACATTGGGGGGGGGATCACAATCCTTCATATAAAAATCCTTTAATGTAAAGAAACAAAAAAGCCAACATGTTTGGTCGTTCGCTTGAGAAAAGAATTTTGAGGAAATGACAGATGGAATAAACAAGAGTTCCTCAACATAGCCGTTGAGTAGAATACTGGCGTTGACGTTAGAAGATATTGGATCAGTTCTCAATATTGGCTAACGACATTTAAAAAAATACAGAACATTTTGTCTTGCTGATCTAAAAAATGTGTAATGATGTTTTGTGAGTTTTTAAATTTTATTAAAGTCATTCTCTTTCATTTAGCTATTGTTAAGTTGACTGTTTTATCAATACTTTTTTAGGACATCAAAAATGCATTTTACTAGAAATTTCTACCAAGTTATTTATGCAGATAATTTATTTTACCATTTTTATTTATTTTTTATACACTCTTAAATTCTCGCCAACATCAATAACTTGGAAAATTCTATACGTAGTCTACTGATTAGGGTCACCTCAATATGCAACACATTTTGTACCAGACACCAAGTTACACTATTTTTTTCTCAATCTACAGTGTGTTAGTGTTCATGACAGTATGTTTTAGTTTAAAGTTAAAAGGTATTGATGGAGCGCTCATAAAGGATGGAGAGCTAATCATTAATAAATAAGTCATATATTAACTCTTGACCCATACTAAGTGACACAAATCACTAATGCTAGCTATAATGTGAAACGTTAAGAATGTTATACTTAAAATGTGCATCAACAAATAATTTGTTTTCCAATGGCAAGTATTACAGGACAACAGATATCAAAAAGACAAAGTTGCAAAATTACAAGAACAAGATAGAAAAATGTCATCCGTTAATCCATCAACTTATGTCTGGCAATCCAATATCGCTCCCATAAAGAAACGGGAGGTAGAGCAGGACAAGAAGCAAGGTAGAGCAGGACAAGAAGCAAGGTGAAGCAAGGTGAAGCATGTCCATTTCAATAAATAAAACTAATGTCCATGAAACCTAAGGGATGAGATGATAAAAATGAATAAAACTTTTAAACAAAACCGGTTGTGTTTCTCAGTCTTCTTAGGCATTAGAGCAGCTGTTCTTAAGATTTATACTCCCTTACTCACACCCCTCCCCCAAAACTTAAACAAAATAAAATGAAAACTTCGCGACCACGCAGACTCAAATTTAATAACAGTAATAAGTAATTGTGCTAGCGAGTTCAAGCTATCACGCTGCCTTCACAGCGACCTTTTTCGATCTCTCTAGTCCTTCAGGTTGAGACCGCTACATTACAGAATAGACTAAAAAATCTTTTAGATTGATCTTCGCTTGTAGTGGTGAGTCATCCAGAATGCCTAAAAGCTAAATTTGCAATTTTCTGAATTTGGGACATGTAAAATAAAAATTATTATTTTTATTATCTGTGGACAGTGAAAAATGGATTAAGTATTTAGTACTTACAAACGCTTTTAAACTTATCATTTTCTTCAAACATACACATTAGAACGTTAATTATAACTGACGATGCAATTATGTTATAAAAACGTACAATTATGCTGCAATTAAGATCTGCTAATAATTTTCCAGACTAGAAATGCAATACATGCAGATGGTCCAAATGATTTGAGACTTATTTTGGTGCGGTACCAAGGTTGTTGCATCAGATTGGTGTCTTGTTCTGATATTTTCGAAACATTTATTGAATCAAAAACACGAATAAATATGAATAACTAATGAAATGCACTGTATGTGTTACATCCAACGAGAGCAGTTACAATTCTTAACTACGTTTTCTGACGCTAAATTCCTTATCCCACAGATTGCTTTAAGAGTCAGATGGTGAACTTAACGGTTTGTAATGCTTCAATGGCGTAAGTTCAGCATCGCATATAGTTTTTAATATACTGCCCATCAATAAGCACGTTCTTAGAAATAAAACCTCTACTATGCCAATCATGCCATAATTATATTCCATCGAGAAAGGTGGGTATTACTTTAGATAACTTTCTAAACCGATGACGGGTTTAAATAAATAAACATGATTTCGTTGAAGTTAGCACGACAAGCAAATTCAAGATTAAATATATTTTGTATTTATGCTAATAGAAAATACGCACAAGAAAGTAAGTGGTAAGACATGAGAAACTGCATCCTTCAGTGGCAAAGTTTAAGTTATTTTAATCTAAGAATTATTTATAGTTAATAGGGGAAGTTATAGCTCCAGTGCGAGTGGGGATTAGATAAGAAAAAAATAACAAGCAAAGATGACTTTCAAAATTGTTTGTGAACATTCGTTACTAAATGGAAGTAAAGGAAGAAAATATACTTAACAGATTTCGCCTGAAATATCTTTACTATACTGAGACACTACATACTCGCGAGTCACTTTGAGATACCACTCCCCTCTCTGAGACACTCTACGTATTTTATTCTTACTGACATGAAATGCCCTCGAAATTCAGCTAATATCCTGTCTCTCTCTCTTTTTATGGCGTCTGAACGGAGCTTTACAAACACTGAAACGGTTCTTATTGTTACTGACAGCTTCACAGCAGTGTAGTAGACACAAACAAACTTACTCATTTATCGTCACATAATTTATAGCAAAAACAATACATCAGTGTTCTGAATAAAATACATAGTAACACGAAATGTGTCTCTTGTTCAAGATTCAGGAATAAACTGTACATTAGTTGTCTTTTATGCCGATTTAATATCACAATTAGATTCCATTACACAAAAGACAGACGTAAGATAACAGACATATCTACACATACGACGATAGTCATCACATTCAGGGGTTAACAGAACGAAAGAACATTCAAGTGGAAAGCTTCACATATTATTTACAGATAGTGAAACTGTTAATTGGCATATGAGTAAACAAACAGTTTTTGTTACAGTTACAATTTTTGATTGCCCTAGTGGTGTGCTAAGTTTTTCAATTTTCAACACATGGTTTATTTCCATGTAATTGCAATTGAGGACATAAAATTAGGAATTCTAATTCAGGATCATTAAATAACAGTTAGTTGGATACAATAAACACACTGGTGTTGGTCAGTAGTAGAAACAATGAATGTGTAAATGTTTTTTTTTTTTTTTAGGTAGAATTATTGTCCTAATTGTTGGGTTGGCCAAAACGTTTATTCGAAATTGAAGTAAAAATAAAATGCACATTTTTCATTTTTACCAATAACTTTATTGAACAACATGTTCACCATTTCGTTCCACTACCTCCTGCCATCTTTCATGCAACTTCATAATTCCATTTTTCCCAAATTTACAATGCACAAATCTTTTTATTATTCTTTTTTAGATGCGTTTTTACCTTTCCTAAAAAAAATAAAGCGTAATATGCAGAAAATATTGCTTACTATATTTTCCATCCTTAACATTAAAATGGATACAAAAAAATTCATCAGTTATGATAAGTTTTTGTTTTTAAATGCACGTTGATATGACAGCTGTCACAACACAGTCTAACAAAATTGCTTCAAATGACGTTAACACAACTAGGCTCTACTATAGCTACCTCACTGAAAACAGAGCGAACTTTTTGGCCAACCCAATATACATTCGATAAATTTTCAATGTATTTTCCGAAACAGAACTGAGTAGTAGATATTAAAGAGATCGATTTTAGTGATGCTTTGAAACGTTTATGTGGTGGAAGTTCTGGTTGTGAATTGCTGCATACAGTATTCATAAATGGACAATAATGGTTACTTAACTGTCATGTGCTTCATTTTCCTGGATATATCCAAGGAAACGTAAGCGAATGAAACGGGAGCTAATATCAAGTGCAACCTCACTGATATTTCATAAAAGTTCAGCATCAATACAGGGTTCCCCCCTATATCCTTTATACCCCCCTTGACTTCGAAACGGTGACAGCTTAGGCCATAAAATTGGTGTCTAGGTATAGTAAAAAGGCTATGCGCTACTCGATGAGACAACTTACAACGTAATCTGTCGGAAAATTTTGAAATTAGCGTTTGTATCTCAAAACCGGTACGAGATACGGGAAAAAGTCAATTACAAAGTTGTTCAGCATCATCAATTTAGTAAGAAAAGACTCCTTGCGCACATAAATACTCAAAACAAAGTGTAGAAAATGAACATTTGCTTGATCACGATTTCGAAAATTGTCATGTCATAAAGAGTGGAAGAAAGAAACTGAGACACTTCCCTATCTTCAGGATCATTTAATTATGTCGCTGAAAATGCTCTCCATTAGCCACTATACACATTTGCACTCTGGACTGAATTCTCTAGTCTTTTCGAGTTTCGCTCGCGTTTCACGACTCCATAGTGTCTAAAATCATGACCAAACAAATGTTCATTTTTTACATTCTGTTTTGAGTATTATTGTACGCATGGTATCTTTTCTTACTAAATCGATGATGCTAAACTACTTTGTAATTGACTTTTTTCCCGCATCTCGTACCGTTTTTGAGATAAAAACGCTAATTCAAAAATTTGCCGATGGCGTTGTAAGTTATCTCTTTGAGTAGCGCATGGCCTTTTTACTATACCTAAACACCATCTTTATGGTCTACACCGTCACCATTTAGAAATTAAGGGAGGTGTAACGGATATACGTGGGAATCCTCTGTAATTTACATTAATATATTCAGCTGCAGTTATTTATAAATAATCTTTATCGGGGCCTGTTTATGTTGTTTCAAATGCTGTTAATTTACTGTTGTGTTTTAAATTTCAATAAATGAGTGGTGATATTTTGGAGAATTTTGGTGAGCTTGGTGACAAATTTTGCGAATTAGGGTGTTCCGAAAACAAATTTTACCTCGTGTGCATGGTTGTCAAATTGCAGAATTTTCCGTTTCCAGAACAATCGAGAATGACTCCAAAGCAATATACGCCATAGGAAAATGGGATACAACTGCAATTCCTGGGCCACGCCCTCTATTGCAGACTTTCCGATGATTAGCAGAGGGGAACCATGAATAGAAATAGTATAGAGAAAAGGGAAAAAGTGATTGGAGAGCTCAGAATCCGTGAGTTCGAAGTATTTAAAAAGTGAGCAAGCAACTTGCAGGGACAGTAGATTGGTGGGTCCACGATCGATGCCAAGTTGTGAAAAGAGAGTGAAGGAAGTTTAAGGATAACAGTACATGTTTATTTCGATTTAAAATAATTTTATGATGTTTTTTACCTGGGCAAGCCAAAGTAATCAAGAAAAATGCCAAAGTATTTTACTGTGTCAGACCAGTGGAGTTTCGTGTTTCCGATTTTAATTTGGTGATTTATATAGGTATTTTTGCGTTTTGCAGTGAACATTACAGCAATACACTTATCATTATTAAATTTAATTCTCTATTTGTCTAGCCAGTGTTGGATGGTAGTCATGTGCTTGTTGATATTTTTAACGGCCTATTTAAAGTTTCTACATGAGGAGTATATGCCAGTATCATCGGTGAATATTGCTAAATTAACATTAGTATGGATTGGAAAATCATTTACGAAAATATTAAACAAAATCGGCTCGAATACGCTACCTTGTGGCAAGCCACTGTGAACATTAAATTTTCCTGATAGACGACCGTTAATGTTTAACTGGAAAATTCTATTATTAAGATGGGAGATGAGGATTTTAATGATTTGGTGGGGGATTAAAGTTAATTAATTTCTGGATGAGCCCGTCTATCCAGACCTTGTCAAATGCTAGGGAAACGTAAAGGAACAGAGCGGCAGTTGATTTCTTGTTTTTTCTAGCATTATTAAGGTGCTCTGTTAGCCGAAAGACTTGATGGGGGGCGGAGAGGGATTTTCTAAATCCAAATTGGTAGGGAATGAGGAAATTATTATTTTCTAGATGTTCATTAATATGTTTTGCTCTGAATTTTTCAGCAATTTTGCTAACTGAATTTAAAAGACTTATGGGCCGGTAGCTACTCGGGGAAGAGCTGGGTTTGTTTGGTTTTTGAATGGGGACAATGATTGAAATTTTCCAGCTGTAGGGGAAATGTTCAAATTTAAAATTAGGAATGGTTACTATAGTTATTTTATAAATGTATTTATAGGGAGAATTTTGAGCAATGTGTTGTTTATGTTATCTTCACAAGGGGATTTTCTTTTGGGTAGTTTTTTAATAATTTTTATTCGTCGATGGGGACAATGTAGGGAGTTGGGCTATCATGAGGGGTGTTAAGAAAAATATTTAAATTATCTTTTACTATGTTTTCAGTACTGTTATTAATAATGGGGTTGGGAGCAAAGTTTTTGGCAAAGTTTTTTCCTATCAGATTGCATTTTTCTTCCTCAGTCTGGGAGTGGGAGTTACTTTCGGGGTCTTTTAAAGGAAGAATGGTTCGATATTGATTTTTAAACCTTTTAGTGGCTCGCCAAATGGAGTTTTCAGTGGTATCAAAGGATTCAATGTAGTTTTCCCAGTTTTTGTTGGAAATGTCATGAAGGTAGTATTTAAAATCTTCCTGAGCTTGGTTCATTCTAGTTTTGTTTTCAGGTGTTCTATTGAGTTGCCAGTTTTTACGTGCTCTGTTTCTATTGTTTATAAGAATTTTGAGGTGTTGATCATGAATTGTTTTTGTTTTAGGGGGAATTGGTGCTGTTATTAAGGCTGTTGTTTATGTCAAATGTGATGCTTGTTTCTATGTTTTCGAGGTCATTTACATTGTTTACTATAGGGGGAATGTAAGGAGTATTCTCAAGATTACTTTTAAACGTTTTCCAATTTATGTGTTTTGAGTAATTTATGATTAATGGGTTACTATCTAGTGGGAGTTTAATTTCTACAGGATTATGATCAGAGGAAAGAGCACATAGTGTTTATAGTAAGGTCGTGGGGGGAAACTTTTATTAGAGCAAAGTCAATGATACTACTACTGCGGTTATTAAAGTGAGTAGGGGTAGGGGGGATGTCAAAGTTAGTGTTGCTAGTGAAGTTATAGATTGTATTTCCACTATAATTATGAGGGGTACAATTTCATAGTTTGTGCTGGACATTTAAGTCACTGAAGACACAGGTGTTTGCGTTAATAGTATTTAAAACATTTAGGTCACTTTTCACGTCAGTAGCTTTTTGACCAGGGGGGATGTAGGTAGATATTAAGGTATAATGGGGGAGATTTTGAAGTTTAATGTTAACAGCGGTAGAGTTGATGATTTTTAGAGGAGGAGGATAATTTCATGGTGGGACAAGAAATTTTTAATTAACATCGCAGTGCCTCTCATGTCGACGGTGGAATTTAAAAAATCTGTTCTATAGATGGTGTAGTTGTATACATTAAGTTTGTCCTCTGGTCTGATGTGTGTTTCTTGCAGAAGAATAAGATCGGGGTTATGCTCATGTACAAATTGTTTAAACTCACGGATTTTAACACTGATGCCATTTGAATTCCATGCCAAAAAAGAAAACGAGGGGGGGGGGGGGGCATTAGCCAGGAGGTTGGGTGACCATACGCATGCCGTTGATGAAGCAAAATAATTTCCTCTGAGTCGTCTCTTTGTTTCTAATGTCAGCTTTCACGGATCAAAGTTGGTTTAGTTTGCTTGAGAAGTCAGGTATACCTAATTCCTCAATCATGCTGTTAAGAAGTTCATTTTTTCTGGGAATTGTTTTAATAGAGTAAAGGTATTGCCAGAGGGATATTTTTATTTACGGGGATTTGGCTAGGGGCCGGGGTTGAATCCTGTTCATCTTGGGGGTTAGTTTCACTTATGATAATGGGGTTAGGTTTTGCCATCTGGGCATATCAAATGCGAGCTGTGACTAGTTTAGTTGCCTTGGCCTCCTGTTCCTTAGCTTATTTTTCAACCTTCTTTTTTGCTATGATGTTGTGTGGTATTTTAGGGCACCCACGATAGTCAGCAGGGTGGTGCAATATACGCATTGTTGAGCTCGACTTTTAAAGAAGGCGATTCATTCATTTCTGTGTTGGGGCTTGGTTGATCTGTGTAAACTGCGAGACCTGTTATTGAGCCTTTTTATAATTTGTTACAATCTGAACTCTTTTGTTGAACTTCGCTGTAGTCCAAAGACACTTTTGCTATTTTGGTCATCATTTTATGTCTAAAAAAAATCAAAAAATAACTTGTGTTTTAGCTGGAGTCGTCATTCATAAATATCGACGATCTAAAAAAGTAGCAATTTTTTTTCTAATAATGATAACAATATTTTGAGAGATACCTACATTTCTTTAAATCATTCCGTTACGATCATATACTCCTCGAAAATAACCATCTGTCCAAAATCATTTTTAAAGAATGCTCACGTTTTAAAATCACTCTAATACTTTCAGAAACCATCCTTATTGCAAGTAATAAGATATTTACATATAGCACATGGCTGATGTACCGCTCGCGTACAGCAAGCTATTGTCTGGTGGTAGAAGGGGAAATGAAATGACAGAAATATTTGACGCAGTCACACCCCTTTGGAATATGCACGTGTGCTTTGCCGTTGAGCTGGTGTTGGCTTAGTCCCTCTAATCCCGATATGATCAAATACAAAAAATGTCAACATTGGATTATCTCTAAATGAATAAGAATGATTACCCAGAGAAGCAACACAATGCTCTTAAACGCCATTCCATTCCATGCATTCGTCAGTAAGGAAACCTAGAGACCAAGATAATGTGACAAGTGACTTATCAGTGGACAGCACAACAAAATGATGTCATTCAATTTTATGCGTTAAAGTTGGTATGAAAACCCCGAACTCAGGACAGGGTGATTTATGAGTCATCTGAGGCCAGCTGTTTAAAGAGTTTTTAATCCAAGTTCACTTGCTGAAGTGGGTATGGAAACCGTTAAACAGGATCATTTATGATTTATCGGATGACATATACAAATGAATTTTTTCGGAGGATTTCCACGGATTTCTCTTCGAACGAAACAAGGACTAAAAGAAAAAAATGCAGATGATGTGAAACAATTAGAATTTGTCAAGAAGTTTATTCGTGAGAAGTAGAAATTTTTTAATATTTCTTACTGGTTTGGAGGAAATAACCCTTGACGTCAGGCCTTTATGTATTTATATAAACTAACCATTATGATTAGTAAATCTGAGACTGACAAAAAGTGAACAATTGATACATTTCTTGAATGTATGGAGCAAAGAAAAACATGGGAAAGAAAGGAGAAAATATATTGTAAACTGTAAATTTTTTAAAGATTTTAAAAGAAGTAAAATTACAAAGTCAAACAACTCTTCTGAGTTCCTTATCCCACTTCCCCTCTTGTATATTGATTATCGTAAACGCAGAAATTTTGAAGACATTTATTTCAGACTACAACATTTACTTTAACATCAAATAAAAAAAGGACGCTTCATTTTAGTATCGAAAAGAACAGAACACTATGCCTGAAGGTTACCGTTTCGGTATAAAAACTTCGTAATGAATCACAAAACGAGTTCTTTCCCCTCTGATCTCATCCCTACCACTTTATTCCTTGGAGCAAAGTAAATACAATATTCCACAAGTTCAACTTCTTTTCATTTCAATCTGCGATTTCTTTCCGTCTTTTGTAACCTATTTTTCATTAAATTTTTCGCCAGGGAGCAGGCTTAACCGATCTTTAATCAGCAGTGAGACGGCAAGAATATATAACCATGACAACAACGTCATTTATCTATGATTTTATATATATATATATATATATATATATATATATATATATATATGAGATATATAGATTTATATTCAGATGAACTTGAGCTCATCTGAATATAAATTAATCCACATTAGTTCCAAGATTTTCTTATATATTTAGAATTCTAGTCTTTTATAATCTAAATCTTAATTATCACAGGAGAATATGCATTTCAATTAACCTGGAACGTTTCATATTATAACAGGTTTATAGAAATAATCTATATCCAAATCAAACGGAAATTATCGCTTATAATAACGCAATAAAATGGTCTCAAAGCTCGCAAGGCCATTAAACTTTTAAACTTCTGAAGATCATCAATCAATTCCTGTAATTTTCTTGAATACTCTCCGGATTTTTATATTTAGCATACAGATTTAGGAAATAGTTTAATTGCACCCATTTGAGGATAATGCGTGAAACTTCTCTTTAAATCGAAACCTATTAAAGAATCTAAAGTGTCTGTTCTTCGGCTTTTGATAGCTCCAATTTGAAATTCTTTCATAACTTTCTGTGTTAAAAGTTAATTTCCAGGAGAAAGATTATGATATTAATTAGACAGAGGGATCTTTGTAGAGATATAATATTTAAAGTTATTCTTAACATATGTATTAATTTGGAGAATAAAATGAAAATCAACGATCAACGCAGTGTTGCAGTCACAATGCATTTTAGGGAACTTATTACATTCCTATCCATTATGATAAAAAATTTTTATAATTTATATTCCTTTACAGTTATTTCAGACTAACTATATATATATATATATATATATATATATATATATATATATATATATATATATATATATATATATATATATATATATATATATATATATATATATATATATATAGAGAGAGAGAGAGAGAGAGAGAGAGAGTAAGTAAGTAACTAACTCTAGGATAGATGGCCATAGAGGAGAGATGGCCAGTCTAAATATTTCCAAAACTTGATCGTAATTGGCAGTTTAAACTTTTTTCTTAGGAAATGTTCAACCAGTTCATTCATTGCGAGGTACAGCTGTGTTTGTCGGTTTTACAAAGTAAATGAAATTTTAATGTTAATTTAATTTAGTGGTTGAATATTTTTGTTGAGTTAGGCATCTGAATGTTTTGCAATAAGTACGTTACATTTTTTTTTACTTTACGGACTTTTAAGGCACGTATATAATCCAATCTTTGCTTCTAAGCTTAAAACAAAGACATACAATGGTGGAGTGATGCTTTAAATTGGGCGGGCATCTGTCCTTCAATTTCAGGATAGATGGCCACATAAAATCTAGGAGAGATGAGCACCATTTCAAAATTATACGGATTGAGGATTTTAATTAAATATAATTATTTTCAAAATAATTATATAACTTTTATGTTTAAAATTATATTAATGGATATAATTGTTTAAATTTCAACTAATATGAATATTTCAATAATAATAATAATAATAATAATAATATAATATGCAAAACAATGTATTTTTTTCCAGTTTTTAAGATGTCGAATGAATACATAAGAAAGCCTCATTGAAACCGTGGGACCTGGAGTCAAAATGATTAGTTTGTCAAAGGAAATGGAGGCTGTGCAAACGGGATCATATTCGGTAAAAGGAGAATGTAGAAGTGAAAATGGTATAATTCCCCACGGTGTGAGGCCAATAACGAATGTATTATAAAGGATGCAGAGGCAGGGGTAAATACAGGATTGTAAACCAATAAAAAATAGAAGAATAGCTGTCGGTGTGGCCAGTGATAGCGATCTGAAGTCTAAATTTTACAAGATGGATGGTCGTTATTTTATGGCCCACAGTAAAAACGTCAGATGAGAAGGGTCAAAGTTGTTTTGCAAAATAAAATTATGTTGGGGGAGATACTTCATAGACTATGGACAGAGGCGACAGAGGCGGTGTAAGAACCAATTGGGGCAGGAACCACTGAAAGAAAAACAGCCCACTGCCCACTGAAAGTGCAGGGCGGGCTAGTATGGCCCCCCTGTAAACGGACAACAGCTCCGCTAAGGACGGAAGGTTTTGGAAAAGAAGGTGACGGCTCTTGGATTTGGTTCCACAGAGTTAGATGTTAGAGACTCTCGTCTGCCCCAGAGCCTTGGAGAAGTGCGAATATCCCGCCAAGGTGTTCCTATACTGGAGATGATTCTGGGTCCCGGTCGCCGATGCTACCATCATCGCTGCATACATCAGCTATAGTAAGTGCCTCCCCAATAGACTCTAAAAATCATCTTTGATAATATAGTTTGCCTCTGCTTCTAGGTTCTCAATGTTAAAATTGTTATTATGAAACGGATTGTTATATTAATAGCTATGACAAGTTAATTGAAATTTGTGTTATCAAATAAATGTATGTTTAAGGTCAATGCTTTGTATTCCTTGCTTGTTCCAACCCATGCATGCATACATTGTTTTCAAGGTAAATAATACCCTAAGGAGCGCCTGTAGCATTTCACACCCCATGCAAGACTTTGGAGCGCAGTTTTAAGACCAATAATTCCAATAAAGGCAGCATGGGTCCTGGTCCGATGTTTGGAAAAGAAAGCGAAGAAAGATTAGTAAAACACATTAAACGAATGCAGAAACAAGGATTTCCATTTACTCGAGATGATGGGAGAATTTACGCTTTTGAATTTTCCAAAAAACTAGATACCTATAAAGCACCGTTTTAATGATACAACTTAAAAGGTTGGGTATGTTTGGCTAAATCTATTCCTAAATCGCCATTCTGATATATCAATCAGAAAAGCTGAAGATGTGTCGCTTGCGAGAAGTGAAGCCATGAATCGTGATGCCTACTTCAAACTACAGAAAATGAAATACAATTGAAATTATCAGATTCTACAGATTCCGACGGAATATAATTTGATGGTGATCACTGTGTTGGTTGTGGAGAAGAATACAATACAACCAAAAAGGATGACTGGATAAAATGTATAAGGTGCCTGAAGTGGTTCCTGAAGTGGTGCCTGAAGTGGTTTAATTTAGTAGTTGAATATTTTTTTTTGAGTTAGGTATCTGAATGTCTTTCAATGCGTACCAAACAGGTAGCTATGCTTTTGACATCACCAGAAAATATTGACAAATGTCGGAAACTTTCATCCCAGAAACAGATAAAGTTGATAAATAAGTTTAAAACCAGTTAAAAGACTAAAATAAACGTGAGAAAGAAACAAAAACACGACACTTGAAGTAGCGAAGAAGATGGAATACATTTGAAATTATCAGATTGTACAGATTCCGAGGGAATAGATTTTGATGAGGATGACTGTGTTGGTTGGGGAGAAGAATTCAATACCATAACCAAAAAGGATGACTGGATAAAATGTATAAGGTGTCTGAAGTGGTTCCATGAAACGTGTACAAACTATCAAGACCTTTGTCAAAAATGTAAAATTTTCGAAAAGGGAAAGGCTGAAATTATACTTTAAATTTTGCTTATTCGAAATTTTTCACTCATTTTCCGTGATATAAATGCATCTTTACAATTTGCTATATGTTTTTCATGATTCACTATATGAAATGTCTTGTTTTTTACTACTGCAACTTAACTTTTTCTTTCTTGTATTGGATGGCCATCTCTCCTCGGCTTGAAGAAGAGATGGCCATCTGCCATTTTAATATCAAACTATGTTTCCCACTTTTTGTTCTCAATGTTTATTTTTCTTGCCCCAAAATATGATGAGTATATGCATAAGAATTTTATATATGCATAAATATTTCTTGTGTTTGCATTCTAAGAATTTTTATTTCAATCTTTAAAAACTATTGCCATCTATCCTAGAGTTACCCTATATACATATATATATATATACAGTGGTGCCTCGGAGTTCATCGGTAATCCGTTCCTTGGGAACCGACGAACCCCGAAACCGACGAACTCCGAACCAAATTATCCCATAAGAATTAATGGAAAACGAATTAATCCGTTCCACGACCTCGTGGTCGACCATTATCTTTATTATTTTCGCCTTGTTTTTAAACTATTATTGCTAAATAATAACAAATTAAATTGAATTACATTGTTATTACAAGAAATGTAAAGAAATAAATGCTAAATTAGAAAATGACGGAAGGCAATTCACTTGGAAGCGTCTTTTCTCTGCGCATCCTTTTTATCCCACTAGGACCTGGTTGAGGCTCATCGCTAGCTGTTTTTTCTACAGGGGTTTGATTAAAATAGCGATCGAGCATTACCTGCCTCTTCCGATTTCTTAGTAAATTATTGAAGAACGGCATGATGGAATCGTTCATCGTATTGATGACTGAACAGGCCATGGTTTTATTCGGGTGGAAATTGTCTATTGTAACTACAGTTGTTCTCCACATACGAAGTGTTTGTTTCAGTTCATCTGTCGTGATTGCTTTCTGCTCTTCCTCTTCCTCCCCCTCACTATCAGCAGTAATTATTTCGCCCTTTCAGCACGTTGTTTTTCGTCCTGCAACTGTTGCAAGTCTTCCGTGGTGAGATCTTTACGATTCGAGTCCACCAACTCCTCGACATCGTCAGCATTTGCTTCGAGACGTAGATCGTTGCAGAGATCTAAAATCTCTCTCATCATTCTCGCCTCCTCCCGTATTTGTTCCGTCTCTAACTCCTCAAAGTCTCGCTCGGAAACAGCTGATGGCAGTAGATTCCTACACGCAGAGTTTAGAGTTCTTCTCGTGACCTCTTTCCAAGCCTTATCTATCAGTTGAACAGCCTGATAGACATTATAGCAGTTTTTCCAGAAATCTTTTAATGTCAAAGCGGTCGAATTCGTAATATCGAAACACTTTCGAAACGTGTTTCGTATAGAGTTTCTTGAAATTGGCCATCACAAATTGATCCATGGGCTGGATAAGGGAGGTGGTGTTAGGTGGCAGATATTTCACAGTAATCCACCCAATTCTTCACCTAAATCACAGTAATTCTGCTTCCAATTCTTCACCTAAATCTGGTGGATGTGCCGGTGCATTATCGAGGACGAGAACACATCGCAATGGCAACCCCTTTTCCTTGAGATATTTTTTCACCATGGGCGCAAATACTTTCCTGACCCACTCGAGAAACAATACCCGAGTTACCCATGCCTTAGCGTTAGAACGCCACATCACTGGTAAACTGTCTTTGCACACATTGAAGCGTTTAAATTCCCTAGGTTTTTCAAAGTGGTACACTAATAAAGGCTTAACCTTGAAATCACCACTCGCGTTTGCACACAGGAGGAGCGTGAGTCTGTCTTTCATGGGTTTATGACCTGGAGGAGTTGCTTCTTCTGCCGTGATGTAGGTTCTTTTGGTCATTTTCTTCCAAAATAAACCTGTTTCATCACAGTTAAATATCTGTGATGAAACAAAACCCCCAGCTTCAATAAATTCACCGAATTCTTGCACATACTCACCGGCTGCTTTTTTATCGGCGCTTGCTGCTTCGCCGTGTCAAATGACGCTGTGTACGCCATGTCTCTGTCTGAAACGCCAAAATCACCCTGAAGATGCTAGAAAGTCTATCTTTTCTTCATCATCTTTCGTTATGTTAGTGTAAATCTCTTTCGCCTTTTCACAAATAATGTTTTGATCTACACTGTCACCAGCACGCTGCTTTTCATTTATCCACAGCAAGAGAAGTTTCTCCATTTCGTTTAGAGCATGTGGTCGTTGCTTAGCACTCACCGCATGTGACATCGTTGGTAAAACAGTAGCTTCTTTTATTTTGTGCCTATGGTTCCAGTATGTACTTGCCGTTGTTCTTGGTAAATTATACTAGCTACATCTGGCACTTTCATGCCTTGCTCAATTTTTGAGATTATTTCCCTCTTAGTTTCGATTGATACAACGTTCATTGTTCGTTTTTGCTTTGAGTCAACAGCAGCTACTGTTTTCGGACCCATTTTCGAATACTATTTTGAACAATTTATATAAAAAAAATCACTGTATACAGTACTATAAATACAGTACACTGTATATACACTCAACTTCCGTATATATATAAGCACTAAACGCAATTTATAATGGGTATTAATGCGAAGTTTTGTTTCACAAACTGCTGCTTTCAATCAATGTGTACTACACAAAGGTCGACGCGAGACTGGGCAACACCTTCTCTCAGCGGAAAGCCGGCTCTCACGTGACCTCAAAATGCGTGACGTATGTTTCCGCTGAGAGAATGTGTTGGACTGGGTCCTTTGTTTCAATGCGCTCTCAGCTAGCGGGCGCATGGGGCGGAAAGCGAAGAAATCCGACGAGACCGACGAACTCCGGTAACAAATTTGCGACGAAATAAGCGACGAACTCCGACGAGACCGACGAACTCCGGTAACAAATTAGCTACGAAATAACCGACGAACTCCGCAGCCGACGAACACTGAGAGCGACGAACTCCGAGGTACTACTATATATATATATATATATATATATATATATATATATATATATATATGTGTGTGTGTGTGTGTGTGTGTGTGTGTATGTTTGTGTGTGTGTGTATGTGTGTGTGTGTGTGTATACAGGGGGTTATCAAAATAATGGAAATACTAAGAAACCTAATGAAAACCTTTATTAATATGACACTGGATAACTTTTGTCATGTAATACCACCTGATTCACCTTGGAATTGGATTATAGAAGTCATGAATAGTGGTTAAGAATATATTATACCATTTTTCAAGGAAAAATCATGAAATTTCCTGTAGAGATGCTGTGGTGGATATCGATACCTGGATCTATCCGCTTATACAGATCACAGTGGTTGGATGATATATAGTCGGAGTGATTGTACGGGGCAAGATAAGATATTTTACTTAATTTTCATGCTGTTTTAACCCGTTAACGCCCAGCGTCCTCATTTGAGGACAGTGTATAAAAGAGTGCGTAGAATCTATATATTTTTCGGAAACGATTGTTTATTTTGCATGACGGTAGACGGCACTACCATAAAACATCCCACAAATGACCTTGTATCTGGGGTTGTTTAGAGCTGCATGATATCGATCACCATTTCATGTTTTTTCATGTGTCACGCTTGCATTTGCTTTCTGTCTAGCTACATTAGCTAAAGTAAGGGAAGACATTTTATTTTTACTAGTATATCAAATTAGAGTACTATGTAAACGTATAATAGAAAATTAATTTCTTTTGAAAAAAAATTCGTTTTCAAATTTTCCAATTTTGCGTCCAATTTTGCCGTCCTCAATTGAGGACGCTGGGCGTTGCAGCCAACTTTTATACAAATTCCAAGAATCATTACAATTTTGGAATTTTTTTCGTGTAATAATTTATTAAAAATTCGTTCAACTTTTATATGGTAATTAGCCATACTTTGTTTTGTTTTAGGAGGGTAATAAGTAATTATAATGGCTCGTAGGTTCTTAACGATTGCAGAAGCTCATGAATATTTATTTTCCGAACAAATTGAAGCTGACATCATCGCAATTCCACCTGACGTAGATTAACTAACTGAGGAAGAGGATTTTGAAGATGAAAGTACAGCTTTAGCTGAAGTATGTGATATTGCAGGAACAGCTGAAATCGAAATTTCTGAAGATACAAATTCAGATGATAACAGTGATTTTGATGAAAATTATGCTCTTCCGAATCCTTGAAAAAAAAGTGTAAAGAAAAAAAGAAAAAAATGGGTATTGTTATAATTTTTCTGTATATGGATGCAAAACTAGTTCAAAGACTAAGGAAACTCTCCCTTTGGGAAGTCAATTTGTATTAGATATGCTGTCTATAGCTCAGAATCCATTAAAGCATGTAGTATTTTTTTATAACTTTTTCAGCAGTTACCAGTTGTTAGTGATGTTGAAAGAATCTGGATTTCGTGCTTGTGGCACTATAAGAGACAACAGAATGGTAGGATGTCCTCTGAAATCTCGGAAAGAAATGGAAAAAGAACCAAGAGGGTTTTACAAGCATAAATTTGATAAGGAAAATGAAATTTTAATAGTCAAATGGAACGACAATACGTCTGTTACTTTGGCAAAAAATTATGAGCAGATTAATCCTGTGAGACAAACACTGCGTTGATGTAAAGGGGAGAAAGACAGAATTTCTGTTCCACAGCCAAACATAATCCCCTCATACAACACATTTATGGGTGGTGTTGACCAACATGATTGGTATTTAGAAAAACATTCAATATCCATTTGGGGAAAAATTGTATTGGTCTTTATTTACAAGAGTGGTCGACATGGCTGTTGTAAATGCCTATATATTGTATAAATCTGTCCATAAAGATGTGAAAAACAAGCATTTATCGATAAAATATTTTCGACGAATAATAGCAGTAACTTACTTGAAAACAAGAGTTACAAACCGTTCAGCGAGAGGTCGTCCGATGTCAACACCATCCTCTTCGGCTGTAAATGTTGAAAGTGTTCGCTATGATCTCGTAGGACATACTATTTTGAAACGAGACAAACAAAGACGTTGTCAGCTGAAAAATTGTGCGTCAAAACCACGCACATTCTGTGAAAAGTGTAACGTAACATTGCGCATTCCTTGATTTCCCAAATATCATACCGAATTCTAGAATAAATTCATATTTTATGTAAATTTTTACGTATTTTGCTTATGTATCTTATATATGCGTTTTCTTTATGTATCTTATGTATGCGTTTTGTTTATGTATCTTATATGCGCATCTTGTTTTCCGTCATTCTGAATAAAAATTGTCCTTTTTATCAACTGTTATACTTCATTCAAAACTAAACATTATAGCGTTAAATATTACTCTGTTTGAGATAAATTGTCATTAAATTATAAATAAATGTTAAGTAAATAACAGTTTAAAATTAATTTTATCTTAAAATTTAATAAAATACTGTAACTAGTCCGTTTTTACATACTATTACTTGTTGCTTTCGAATTTGCTCACTTCACTGAATTTCTTGATTTTTTTTCACTGCAACGCCCAGCGTCCTCAAATGAGGACGGGCTATAATTTTAAATCTAAATTACAAATTGATTGAATTTTAGATTTTTTGTACTCAGGGGGTCGTAAATACATAGATTTGAGAAAAGGATGAAAATATTTCGAGCAGAAATAATTCGGGTGTTAATGGGTTAACCAATACTTCATAGATTTAGTTGTATATGTATGTGGGGATTATCCTCTTGCAGAACACCATGTCCTGCAAAAATCAGTGTTTTTACCATAGGATAGACTAGTAACGTAAAATTTCGACACAGACTTTCCCATTCAATCTCCCTTTTAGGTTGTAAGGTATACACAAGATTCGATTAACAAGAATCGAACTTTTGAGTGAATGAATTAAAGAAGCTGCTTGAGATATGCTAATTTTGGCATACGCGCTTAGTATAAATACCATGCAGCGTCATTAATAAAAGAAGGTTGTTAAAGGTTGAAAAAGGTTATTACGGTTGATAGATAAGCGAGAGGGAGCTACGGGGTAAGTAGCTCCAGTACTATCCTGCTCTAGTGCTTAGGGGGCCCAAAGTTTACGTGGCAGTACTGCTGGTTTGACTCTCTGCTGGTTTGTGAGTATTGAAATGTGTATTTTTATTGAATGTTAATATATATATTCCGTACAAGTAGTACGTATGCTTATTGCTGTAAAAGCAAATTCTATATGTGCAACGAATTCAATAAACATTGTTTCATGTATAAACTGTGTTTGTATGAAATTCATTTAGAGTGCCACTTCAAATTATATACACCCAAGTCTCGGTAGAAGTGAGCTAATTTCTCTATAAGGTTTACAATAGAGCACAAGAAAACCATGAGATACCATCCCAAAACCTGTTAGATATATCTCCATGACTGACAGTGTAGATGAAAAAGCCAGAATCTTACGCTTGTGTAGGTGTTCTCCAGACATACGCGTGTCGTGTTGCAAGGAACACTTTGAACACCGATTCGTCGGACCAAATGCCGCTTTTCGACATATTCCTTGACCAGGATTTGCGCTCTTGGCACCATTGTGGGAGATATTTTGTACCGGCATCTATTACAAGTGGCTTGGGAATAGCTACACTTCCGTAAATGCTTTGTTTGTGAAGTTCCCTCTACCTCTAAAGGTTGATACCGGAACATGCAGATGCAGATTGAGAACTGCAGTCATTTTGGTTGCAGTTGTTTTCTTTCTTCATGTCGGAATCCGTTTCAATACCTCGTCCGTCTCTTTCAGTCAGCTCTCCCTTTCGTCCACTATTCCGTTTGGCAAAGGATGCTTTTCCTTAAGTAAGCTATCATGACTTTCAATACCATAGCTCGAAAAACACCCATTAGCCTTGGGGTTGCAGTAACATATACGCCAATTTAAACGCGCTCGAACAATTTTCCCTTTACGAAAGATCTGCAAGGTTTGATATTTTGTGCTTTTCCTCCCAAAAGCACGATGCCTTAGCTTCATTACTGCTACCTGACAGTAGAATAATACATACAATATATTATATAAAAAATTACCGGTGGCCAGACTTGTTTTTTAAGGAATACGAAGCACATTCATAAACACCACTAATATTGATAGGTGTTTCCATTATTTTGAAAACCTCCTGCATATATATATATATATATATATATATATATATATATATATATATATATATATATATATATATGTGTGTGTGTGTGTGTGTGTGTGTGTGTGTGTGTGTAAGTAACTGCACGGGCGGCGGCAAGGAATGAAGGACAAAGGTTATTTTGCCTGCCGATCGTCACAGGAATGATAGTTCGACATCATCGTCAACATAATTCAGTTCCCGCGCTGGAAGTAGTGGCTTAGTCGGCATCTCGAATATGTTTGTAATAAACGCTCTTACTGGCCCCTCTAGACCCGGAGGCACAGGAACACACCGCATTCAACAAAAAGGTTTATTTATACAAATTTTTACATTTTCGCGTGCAAAGACAATTCACAAAAAGCCCCGGCCAAAATTTTGGAGGGTCTTTTAAAACTTTCTGAGGTCATAGTCACATGAATCCTGCAATTTTGCATTGATTGGGCAGAGGGCCTCATGCCAGTTTTCTGGAATTGTGTCCTGTGGCCATTATATAACATTTGGCGTCTACGAGACTGGGGGAGATTGAAGGGATGATATATTGATTACCTACTTTAGATTTTAGGAAACTTACAATTTCTTTCTTCTTAAACCGAAAAACGAAATTAACTTTACGCCCTAGGGAATTTAAAAGAATTTAGAAATTAGTTAATGTTTTTGGGTCTTATATGTTATATATATATATATATATATATATATATATATATATATATATATATATATATATATATATATATATATATATATATATATATATATATATATATATATATATATATATATATATATACTTTGAAAAGACCAAATAATGAATCTTAACATTTTGTTACAGATACTTCGCTAGTGCTAATTAATGAAGATCCTGCTGATCACTTTCAAGTGAAGCTGAAAGTTTATAATTAGCTCACCGCTTAGTGAGTGTTCTATAAATATTGCGATTTAGAGTCTAAAATAGTTCCTCTGCAGTAAAGTTTACTTTCTATTTACAATTGTGCAGGTGTGAGGGATACAATCTTTCATCGACCAAATTAATGCTTATTTCCTTATAACTTTACCTTGTCCTTGAATCAATTTTTCTATAGCTCATATTTTCTCAGTTTCTCTAGGGGATGTTTCAGTGTTTTTAGACATTCACTTAGTCATGGCAACGTAAAAAAATCAGGCCATTTAATATTCTTTTTATATTTCTGTCATAATATTTCAATCAAATTTTCCTCTGAAAATGATCCATCATTTTAATCATAAATTTAATTTGAAATTTATAGCAGATGTATTTAAAAGATAGAGCATTATTAAGAACTCCCATGCGTGATTGAAAGGGAAAAAAAACTATTTTTAGTCAAAATTTTGGTAACTTGTGTACTGCAAAATCTCTGAATACTATAATCTCAGTATACCGGCTTTGTTTATTGCATTAAAGTTTGTTAAGATGAGTATATGTGAAGATAAAGCGGTTTTAACTTGTTTAAGCTCCTAGATCAAAAGCGAAAACGAGCGATAATATTTGTCTTTACTGTAGTAAACCCATATTATTAATTTTAGTAATGGATAAATTGAATTAAAATTGGTATAATTTAAATAACTCTGTCCAAACTTCCGCATATCTGTTTTCTTGAACTCACAACGAAGTAAAACAAAATAAGGCTAAATGAAGATTAATGTTTTATAA